>CALSCE010009376.1:4375391-4391098 GCA_943593645.1 Bovichtus variegatus
GTGTGTGTGTGTGTGTGTGTGTGTGTGTGTGTGTGTGTGTAACAAAATTAGACACCACAGTCATAAATATGTTAATCAAATTCCTGTATGATTTTTAAAAAATGTTTCCATTTTTTTTCTTATAAAACATCCTCCTGGATCCATCTTTTTCATATACGATCACATTTTTTTTACATGGATTGTCTATGTTGTATTTTTACTTTTACTTTTTTTTAACTTTTATTCTCCACACATGACATCTATTGCATGTCCGTCCTGGGAGAGAGGTCCCTCCTCAGTCTCTCCCTGAGGTTTCTTCCATGTTTCCTTTTAATTGTGGCGTTTCTTCTGGGGAGTTTTTCCTTGTGTGGTGCGAATGTCTAAGGACAGAGGGTGTCATATCCTGTACAGGCTGTAAAGCCCACTGAGACAAATGTGTAATTTGTGATATTGGGCTGTATAGATAAACTAGATATGACTTGATTTGATGGATGTCACAGCTGTTTGTTTGTTTGTTTAGGTTCTTGAGGAAGCTCAGGAGATGGCGGTCAGAAATCACAACGTAGAGTACAAATCTAACCTGTATGTAGGTAAGTGTCTGCAGCACTGATGGGTTTTACTGTGTAAACATCATCACACTATTAACACAACACGACCTCAAGTTGCTGAATGGCTGAAAGTATAAAGTGCGTGCGTGCGTGCGTGTTTTTATTTTTATTGAGGAGTCTTTGTGACATCCTATTAACTCACAAGAAAGAACAGACGGCAAGACGAGACAATCTAAAGAATGAGTGTGTTTTGGTATCAAAGCCATATTATGAGACTGCAGTATTTATTTGGATGTGTAGATTTGTATTTTAAAAGACTCACACTTGCGTATGAAGAACGTTTGCTTTCCAAAACTACTCGAAAATGTCATTAGTCTCTACGTGTTTTCAGCCAATGTGTCAAAAGCGAGAAAATAGATTTCATTGTGGGGAAAATGACCTTCAGTAGGAGGGGAAACGGGTATTCATTTATTTTTATTTATTTTTTTGAAAGCGGTACATTCCTTTCGAGCTCAGATGGTGTGCAGAGTGAGTCATTTATGTGGAGTCGAGACGTTATTACAGATAAGCCTAAACTCGGCACAATCTTTTGTTATTTCGACCAGTTTTCATTCAAAGTCACCTCTACAAATTAAATGAGTATTGTGTACCATATCTCTCTCTCTCTGTTTATCTCATCCCGTCTTTAATCTCACACCGTCCACTCCCATCTCCCCTCCCGCAGCTGAGTCCAACTCTAGCAAAGGGAAGTACTTGAAGCGGATCCGTTACCACGGTCGGGGGAGATTTGGCATAATGGACAAGGTCAACTGTCACTACTTTGTCAAGCTGGTGGAGGGCCCGCCCCCCCAAATTGAGGAGAAGACAGGCTTTGACCAGGCCAAAGAGTACGTCCAGAACCTCAAGAGCCGGACCATCATCCACAGTCTGTAGACCATCGGATCATTTTTCACATGTACCTGTTTTTCTGTGTGCTTAACTATGTGTCATTTGACATTTGTAAATAAAAAAATAACAAGAAAATGGTTTATGAGACGTCATAGCGTTGATCATTTTTGTTATTTTTATTGTCTTATATAAGTGACGACTACTTCATACAGAGATCATAAAGCCCACCAATGTTGAAGAAAGAACAGTTATTTATTTCAGTTGATTTTTTTTGTGTATTAATTGTTAATAACTGTAGTCGCAATGAACAAATTTAATTTTATATATTTTGAATTTATAAATGTCTAAAAAGGAAGAAAACGGTTTGAAATTGATTGAAACAGGAACAAAAAGAACGGAAAAGTTGGAGCTGGAAGGAAAGTTTGCTGCTTGTACATGGGTGCAGTACGTAACACAAAACGGATAATAAGGGGAATTTAATACCACATCATCATGTGCAGACAGTCGATGCCAGCGTCATCCACCACTGCCAGTGTGCAGAGAACAGTTTACAGGAAAGCAGCAGCTGCAAATGGTAAGCTAAACACACCCATCTTTGGAATTGTACATATTGGCTCAGATAACATTGGTTATAATGACCATGTTGTATTGTGCAGTCCTTCCAAAACGTGTCTCAGAAGGTGTGTGCTCACCTCTGCCTCACAGTCTACCCATAAACAATTTAAGACATCTATAAGTTTGTGAGTAGGAGCTAATTCCAAAATGTCACTTTTGGCAGTTTGAATAGTAGCTGGCACAAACCACTGTAGAACCTGACGTCAAAATGGTATTTTGCCACTGGTTTCCTCCTCCCACAGCAGCAAACAGCAAGTTACCAACCACCAAACCAAAATAGAGCCTGAAGGGTAAACTTCACTGTGATGCGTCTGTTAGACGAAGGGTGTCAGCAGTCACCATAACTCATCCAAGGAGTACAAACCTGTCTGCTTCAGGTCTTTATCTCTTCACTTCGACCAGTGCTCTGTGAGGGACTGGCCTGCAGACATCTCCAGAGCTCCCTCAGGGCTTTTCTAACACACAGGAAACGGTAAGCTGGAAGTGTCTGGCTTCACTAGGAGTCAAAGAGAGGAGGAACTCTTATGTTTAAAAAAAATAAATAAATAAATAAATTAGATTTCATCGGTAACATCAGGCTTCTTTTAAAAACACAATTTGCTTATGAATGTAAAATAAGATTGTGGTATTGTTAAACTACACATCACATAACCGTTTAATGTTTGTCTATATCAAAGGACTGAAATATAAATTGCTTGATTATTTAATGTGTCTATTTTTCAGTGTGCTGTTTTTGGTTGTCCTCGCTTTCTTATCTAAAACTCCTGCAGGACGTAATTATGTTTCCTTAATGTGGTGTCTCTCATACCCTCATCTGTCTATTATTTGCCTTCTCTTTGTAATTTCGGAGCATTATTGTCAGATATTCTGTTAATAAATTTGAATTTAGAGGCAAAGAAAACATCCTTCTATGACAAAGTGTATTCTTTGGGAATTTGTGTTTTCTAAAGGTCACGGTTTCTCAGTGTTGTCAAAAGGCCCAGTGCTTTGGTGTCTGCGGTTCCTAATTGGCCTTTCGTTTCCTGTTCCCGATGTGAGTGATCCAGCTTGTGTATCTGCCTGTCACTACGCCCCCCCCCCCCAAAGCCCTCGTCAGCTCTGAGCAGGTTTCAGTGTATTTTCAAATAAAATGCCATCCACTGGCCCCAATTTCAGCAGACAAGTGCCCTCAATCTCATGTTTGAGGCAGACTCAGTCCCACAGCACAAAGTAGCATCGACTTCTGAAAAGAGCAAAAGGCTTCATCTCCCCCCTCCCCCCCCCAGACCCTCACATACCTCACTGTCTCTCTCCTCCAACTCTCTGAGGAGGCAAACACAAAACGTGCAGAAACAAGGCAGAATGTTTTGTATTTACAATTTTTTCTCAAACTGGCATAGGCACATAGTTCTTGTCATCCACTAGAGCGTGACTGACTGACTCGTGACTCTTTGAGGCTCGTGCCGAAGTTGATCATTCAGAGGTAAAAATAAAAATAAAAATTGGATGATATATTGGCCCGAGATTCATTTTAACATTCACAAATAACATTTTTGAAAATCCTCCTTTAAATTTAAATAAAAAAAAAAAAAAGAAAGAAGTAGCTACGACTAAAATAACCCTGTCGCTGCTTTCTGGTGTGAAAACTATAAATCATATCCAGCGTATCTGTGGCATTTCTGTACTGAAATCTCTTGTTATTTGTCAGCCGAAATATACAGCCATACTAATAACTCTGATGATTTGGGCCACGCTGACACATCAGGCTCTACCCAACAATTTCAATTTGCAGTAGCAGTACATCTGGTTAAGGCTTATCAATAATTCAGTATTATACATATATATACCATGATATGACACTAGATATATTCATTTATCGTAATATGGCATAAGTTTGGTCTTTTCCTGGTTTTAAAAGCTGCATTACAGTAAAGTGATGTCCTTTTTCGGAATTTACCAGACTGTTGTATTTGCCGTTACACACCTAGTCACTATATCCACATTACTGATGATTATTTATCCCAAATCTCGTTGTGTAAATATGTTGCGAAAGCACCAATGGCCCTCCCTACACTGCCTTATCGCCCCAGCTCTACCTCTGGTTGTGCTTTCTCCTTGCAAACACAATTGAGAAAGGTGTTAAAAGATACAGCTTTGACTTTTGTTTCTGAGCTTTTTCATCAACCACCTTCCTTCTCTCCAACTGTAATCATGCAAAGACCGGCTCCAAACGCACACACACAGACACGACTTGTGTAATGCCTATACCAATTAGTCAGCGTTGTACAGATGACTGCCTCCGCCCGGCGGCTACGGACGCTCCACTGTGCGCTGAGATTGAAGTGAAAAATGTTTGGCAAAGCTTCCAATAAAACTGAAAGGCTTTGTGGTCCATCTGGGCTTTCTGTCAGATAAGAGCATGTTTCTTTGAATCGTGCTGGTGAAGCAGCAATACTGCTGATTAATGGATGTGTGAACACTGTACCGCGTGTGTGTATGTGCATCTGTGTGCGTGAGAGAGGGGGAACGACCCCTTCGAGAGAATGTGTACCGCTCGGCTCTTGTCCTCTTGACAGACCACACCAAGTTCAAGGTAATTACTGCACAAATAGACAATAATGAATCTACGGTGTATAGCAACAGGCCCACGGTTCCAAGTCGTTCAATCGCCCAAGTCTTTCACTAATTGACACTTTTTAGTTTTTGATAAAATACCAACTCAAGGTCCACTTACTATGTTTTCCCCCCCCCGAGGCTTCCAACCACATCCTGGTCTTCATGAGCAGATTGAGTCTGCTCAGTTGTAATGGAGATCAAAGAGACAAATGGTCACAACGCATGCCAAATAGCAGCAATATACCGGGTTCGAATCCTGTCTCTCTCCTCATTTCCTGCCTGTGTCTCCACTATCGGCTGTCCAATAAACACTGCAATGGCAAAAAGATAATCGTTAAAAAATGTTTAAAAAAAAAATCCTATTCATTTACCACCACACAGATACTGCAAGTGTATGCAAAACTAACACATGTTTCCACAATCCAAAGGTCCAAAAAGAGTCACCGGCGTGGTGAAACATTTATTTTCCTTATTGTGGATTTCATGAGAAGTCACATAAATAATTGATAAAGAAAAATAAAAAACCGAGCTCCTAGCCTCTCCGTTGCGCTCCGCATCCCTGCGAAGGGATGCCATGGAGTTCAGCGGGTAGGCCTACATCAAGTGAATTATGTATCGTCTCATTCCAAGCATGAGCTCATCAAGCAACAAGACAAGACAACGTGCTACCAGCGTTGGGAATAAAGTAGAGGAAAGATTCAAATAGTCTGGGCTTTATTATTTATGACGGGTGAAATTGTGCATTAAAAATGTTCTGTACACAAGCATATGCGCTACACAACCCGGGTCCACACACACACACACACACACACACACACACCTGGATGAAAGAATGGGATGGCATGATGCTTCCTTTCATTTGTTTTTAATGTCGGTTGTCGGTCAACGTGCCGGGGTGGCCCAGCGGAGGCTCAGATTGAGAAACAAATAGAAATCAGAAGCCAGTTGTGTGGGGAGCGCCTCAGGGTGTTATTCGTTTCCTTTTAACTTTTTCCATTTTTTTTTCTCTCTCTCTCTCTCTCTCTCACTCTCTGTCTTTGTGGTGGCGGTGTGGGGAGAACGACAGCCACAAAATGGTGTTAGCTCCCAAATGAAATCGTCGGCCCAAACACCCCGCAGAGCAGACTGCCTGCTGGCCGCCGCTGGATGCTTTGCCCTTGAGAAACAAATCCAGACACAAAACACTTTGTTAGCTCTCTGGACAGCCTCCAATAAAGCCACAGTCACCTCTTTTTCCCTAGAAAAAAAAAAAAAAGCTCACAGTCTTTATTTCTCTGACAGGGACACATCTGTTTTTTTTTGTTTTTCTTAAAAAGAAAATAAAAGAAGCAAGTAGCAGAAACAAAAGCACTTAATCGCTTGTCTGTGTTTTTTTTCGCAATTCCATATTCGTTTTGTTTTTGTAAATACCAACTGTGAGGCTTTTTTTTTTTTATAGACTCAGTTGCTTCATCACGGTACTGCAGCTTAATGTTTTTGATCTTTTAGGTCTTGTCAGTATCAGACAAGCCCTGAAGGCTTGAAATGTGGCTGTAAAAGGTTTACAGTTCCCCTCGTGTTAATAGCAATTTTCTGTCACTTATCTGGGTCACAGTTGGCAAAAGGTTTTCAGTATGCTGAAAAAAAACTCAGGTTCATGTGGATTCTGGATGACCACACTCGGACGGGGCAAAAAGCCTGCTGTTATGGAGATGTAATGAATGAAGCGAAGGCCTTCATGGGGCAAAAAGAGACCTTGAGGAAGACTTTTAAACCCTGCTCTCTTTCACAGCTCAGCACACCTGGCCAGTTGCCACGTTTAAGATTGCCTGTTTTCACAAAGTTGCAACAATGTTTCGGCCCCGGACTCCCAATTTCACTGTTGAAAATGATGTCTCAGATGCTGTTAGGTGATCGAACAAGCGTTTTTTAAAATGTATTTATTTATTTTTTAAGCACACTGAGACTGTAAGCGAGGCATCTCTCTCCCCGGCCACAACCTCCAGCCCTCCTGGGAATAGTTTATCTTTTTTCTGTCAGACTTTGGGTGTCCAGTGGCCAAATACAATCTCTTCAGCGTGTTCTGGGTCATCCCTGGGGTCTGTTCCTAGTTTGTCTAGTGTACCTCCTTTAGGGTAGTTGAACCAGCTCAACCCGTTGTAGCTTCTTCTTATAATTACCGGAGGAAGACAATATTGAATGCTGTTTCCTTTTTTCGCGAGCTGGAGAGGCCTTGTAGGTGTAATTCAGCAGAAGTGCAGACATGCGTTTAAACCCTCAAACCTTCCTGCTCTGCTTTGTGTTAGTGCTTTGTTCAAGAACACAAAGCATGGTGCTATTCTGCAGCTCCCGGCGTTCAATGGAACTTAGCTTCACTGCGTTCGTGAAGAAATGAACTCTTCTCATGCATTCTCTCAGGTTTTGCCACGATCTCCATGAGCCAATCCTTGCTGTCCGACTTTGAAACCGTTCTCATCAGTTGTCATTTCAGTGTGAAATGGTTCCTTCCATCGTCAGAAGCCCCGCTGCACATCATCCAGGTCTTCAGGCGAAGTATGCCATTACTGTGAGTTGCACAAACTCAAATATAGCTCAGAGAGGAGACACTACTGAAAGCAGACACACGAGAGGTGAAATGATGAAGCTTTATCGATTACTTTTGGCAAATTAATTTGATCCACCAAAGTAAGAGGATTAAGGTGTTGGAGCCAGGTGGTAAGTGTCATTTTGGGTGAAGATTTTGATCGTGGGGAGATGGAGGTGATACAAATGCATTCCACCAGCCACTTCTGGCTCCACACTCTCAGGATGCATACGTTCACATTTAAAACACATGATATTTGGATTGAAAAACATTGATAGAGCTGACGGTGGGTGATTTTCTTCATGTTGTAATGTCCAGTGAATGCATGATGACATGAGTAGCCCTGTATTTTAGCTGCACTGGGTGTCACTGTTGCATCACATCTGAATGCTCCTGTCCCACACCGCATGTCAGAGGCTTCAGCAGCACGTATCACAGGGTTTCCCTGAACATATCTGCAGACTCCTGCAACGGAACACATCCCACATGAAACCAGAGACACAGAAACCAATCTGGCACAATCCTGCTGGGTATGTGCGCTGCATGTCTTTCAATTCATCAAGATTCATTTCAATATTTCAATCTGTCACGCATGCCGCGGCGCTCAGCTCAGAGCCGTGCAGTGCAGGGACGATGTGCAGCGGGCTGAGCGAAAAAGTACTATTAAAGACTGTTACAGTAAAATTGACTTTCTGTAATTCTGATACTGTGCATGTGCATTCCAATATTTCATTACAGCTATACAATAGTTAATCAAATGTCCAGGCACACAGCCCTGAATGACAAGCACCACTGAATTTGCATTGATGCCAAAACCCCATATCCTGTCCTCACAAATCTATTTAAAGCTGAATCAACGTAAAGTGCATTTTGCAGAGTGACAAAGGCACAAAGGGGGAAAAAAAAAGAAATAAGAGATAAACCAGCACGTTTGAAGCAGTTGTCCCTCCTTTCCTCCACACAAAGATTCCCTTTTGTCAGAGAACAGTGAAGTGGAATTTTTGCATCAACACACAATAAAAGACACTATGTTGTACAATGTCATTTATTCATTAGCAACATTAGGTAGAAAGACTGAAGCTGTGTCACTTATTCACTGTACTGAGAGGACCACATAATGTGGCAGAGGGGAAGTACTGGCACACTACTTATCTTTTTATTGACCTGTTTGTGTTCTGCCTCTGCATGCATTATGGTAGTTGGCTCTTGGCTAGTTACCATCAGTTGTTCTCAATACTTCCACTCTTCTGCCTCTAGCAAGGCTAATGTCATCTCTAAAAGATGACCATGAAAAAACATCATTTTACATCCAACCAGTTGTATTGTTTGCTGGTTAAACATTCACGCCCGAGCATCATCCACAATCAAACTGCAGCTCCACTGAACATACAGTATCTTTTAAGGTTATTTTTTTTTTTTAAAGCCATGTTTGTTTTCACTGAATGAATGAATTCAACCTTCATTATATATTACATGTCATAAATACTTCGCGGTAGACACTGCAATTACAATGTAGCCGAGTTAAAATGAGTATCGGCGGTAGAGAGTGACGGACAACACGGCAGAACGACAGAGAAGGTTGTACACAAAACCATTATTGACTTAAGGTCTTCAGGATAGACTCATGAGTGGTTTCACTTTATATACACCTTCTGCCAACCTTGCCTTGCACAAGTACGTATCACCATGGCAACATGTGGTCCATTTGCACGGCCTTCACAAACACAAAAACTAAACTAAACTAAACTGTTATTCTCTGCAATACTTTTTTTTAAAATCTGAAGTCAAATGACTAATGTAGAGTGTAAAACTGTCACTGAAATCCACTTTAATAGCAGAGTTTAGGTGTCAGCAAGTATTTGAAGGCACAATCTGCAATCTAATTGTAATAAAAGGCCAGGTCCAATCAGATGGAGATCAGCGGAAACAAGTAACCTTTTGGCTTTGAATATGAGAGCTGATGAGTCCCTCACAGCTGTGCGGTTAAGTTCAAATTATGCATCCACGACAGCCAATCAGAGTTGGATATTCGTAGTAGTTATAAATCGTGGTTATGAATCAGTGTAACGCCACCTGAATTCAAATCGGCTCTTTAAATGTGATCTATACGGTCTGTCTATGAGCTAATTCTGTCCTGAATTTCGCTCTGTATTGACAGCGTTGTTAGCGTTGCAGCTGCACCTTCTCTGTCACTTGAATTAGGGCCAAAGTCGGAGGAGCTCCTGTTCGTTTCTCACAGTTGCCGCGGGGAAAGTCACCTGATGCCCAGCGACGCTGGAGATCTCCGGTCATAAAACGGCCCATAAACACAGAAACAATCAAGGGAGGAACAGGCGTGTGTGTGTGTGTGTGTGTGTGTGTGTGTGTGTGTGTGTGTGTCTATGCTGTGTGCAGAGAACGTTTGTATGCGTGTGTGTGAAGGCCAGGTGGACCATAATTGCCCACCTCCCTGCCTGAAATTCACTAAAGCTAAACGTTAACTCTGTGCTGAGCCAAACCTTCTTTATTAACAAGGAACATTGCACCTCTATCCAGTTAATGAAATATTGATTTGGAAATTGTATTGTAAGACGACGGAAGGCTTTTAAAGTGCTTAGTGCCTTTTGCTCAGAGCCAACTTCATCAATTATTATTTTTTAATGGTATTATTTGAAAACGTTACTAAAGCAGAGAGCAGTTTTCCCCGGGCTTGGCGTCATATTTCCGTACTGAGGTAACTCGGGGCCCCGAATGGCTACATGTTTTTTTAATGAAAGATGTTGGCATCAAACTGAGTTTCATAATGACAACGACAGTGGGACATTGCTGATTTAATGATGTGTTTGTTCCTATTCCAGTCGAGCTGTTAAAAGAGAAATAAAAAAAAAAAAAAAAGAAAAGAAGGGAATTAGTCACAATTCCAAATGTAGTTCACAATCAGCGATTCGGTATAATGGGATTGTGTGTCTCTGGTGTCCGGGCTTGTCCAATTCTGAGAACCTCATGAATCAAAAATGACAAAAATTTGAATGTGTCTGCACTGTAGTATCCATCTGTACAGTACAGATAAGAAACTAATCCAAACCAAATGGAAACCACTTGGTGCCTGAATTTGGTTATTTTGGTATCTGTGTTGAACAGCAGACTTTGGTGGACCTCATGACTCAAGCTGCGAGATAAAACTAAATGTCACTGCAGCAGATAAAAAGCCAAAAACACAAACTGCTTCGGTACTGCAATAAAAAAAAACATCCGTTCTATTCACATCTATTGTACTGGGGTGGCGGCGGAAACATAGATGTGTCACAACCTTGTCACATATAAACTATATATGTGGTTGTATACCACAAGAAGAACTTGGAGACAAAGGTCATTTTATAATTTTGGATAAATGACCCGATAAATTGAACAAAATGCTTCAACTGAAATATTGCACGATGAAAAAGTCATCATGTAGACCTGTAAGCAAAAGATGTTGTATCACAAAGACAAAAAAATGGCACCGAACAGGCACATTTCCACCTTGATGAGCACCTGCAAACATTAATGAGGTTTTTATGTTTTAATCCACAACGATATTTTGTGGATTAAAACAGCCTTGTGGCCTGTGTTGATCAATCTAGAAAAGTAGTAATAATAATAATAAAATGAGAAAAGAAAATGGCAGTAGTTCAATCCGATCATACACAGGGTGAGTGCTGTCTTTTAAAATACTTTGGGCCTTATAAAGTTGTCAGCAACATGTTAGCAAACCATTGCTTATTACACATGCATCATGGAGAACCATTAGCTTGTATTTGGAGTCATGTTTCTGGTGACTCAAGGTAAATATCTGACTCTTTGGCAGCTAAATGCTTCACTTTGTTCGCCACCTAATCGCTAACTTTCTCCGTTATGTCAGCCAAAACAGTTTCAGAATGAATGTAGAAGACGCCCTCATAGCAATTGTTCCACGCTATGACAAATGAGTTATGTACAAAACAGACCAAATCTCACTAAGTGGCGAATTTGTTGAGTTATGTATGTGTTTGTGTTTTTTATTGGTCCTTGTATTACAGGTAGCAATGGCAGAATAAAGTCTCTTTTAGCTACCAATATTTCTTTGTAAACTATAGCTGGATTTTGTAGTAGGTACAGGGTGTGCAGCTTTCCATTCATTGGCTCTGCTTTAGCGACTCTGGGCCGCAGTGTGTGGATTAGCAGGAGGTCATCATGGTTTATTACACACAGTCCATCAGAGCCGTTTCCATTCAGCCGACTTGTAACACACGTCCAGACTAATCAGCACCGCGGACAGCGCCACGGCCAGCACCTCTAACACCTCACTCAGCACGACCACCGCTTCTCTCGATTGAAATGCACAACACTATTCACACTCCAGTTCACTTACGCCAGCCTTTGTTTTCACTTCATGCCTCAGCAGCCCCTTCCACCATTCATGGACCATTGCAATACAAGCTTTAACCAGATTTTGTTTATACGGAGCAATTCATTTCTTCAGTGACACACGACATACTGAGGACGGGATCAAAAACAGCAGCCGGCAAACATCGTGGCATTGAATAAATGCGTCTGTTCAAAACATTAAAAGCTGTTTAAGTGTACATTCCGTACTAATGTGGGTACACGCTGAACTTTTCCACATTATATATGATCTCTCAGGAGACATTTATAGATAGCCCCGCTGCAGGATTCACATCTGTCGCACTGGGTCTGAGTGGTCAGTGATGTTTTCTCATAGGTTTCTTTCAACAGTCAACATGTTCCGCCACAATCTAATACACACGAGTATCTACAACTTTACTGGAGAGTACCATTGAACACACTCATCATTAAAAAAGATATATGATTGATTATTTTGTTAACATTTAAAAAAATAAATACGGCTTGCATGAGGCTTCAGCTGTTCTTCTGTGGCCAAGACTGTTGTGCTAATGCCTAGCTTAAAAAGTTTCCACTGTGTTCCAGTGTTTAAGAATATAAATAATGATCCAGACAATAAATGATCAAATTCAAAGTTCAGCACTTTGTTTGTTCCCTGAATATGACTTTCCATCACCTGACCTGGTGAATGCATTGTTTTTCAGCAGCCGTCTCTCTCTGAAATCCAGATCGAAAGGTGAAGAACTCTGCTCGTCACCTCTGCTGTCATTGTGGGTGGTAAGAGGAATAGTGTGCATGCTCACCTACAGGACCACCACCGATCTACTGGATATGCACAGAGGCCTGATGCAGGAGGAGATGTTGTTGTGTTGCTGCTGCAGAGTCACTCACGTTTCCATTAATCATTATCGCGACAGATCGCCGCCACTCTTCTTAAACAATTGAACACAAGGGCTGCCTTGTCTGCCACTGTGCCCACAACAAATGCGCCGCCCGGCCCGCGGTTCATCAAGGTCCCACATGATGAAACAGCCCGAGCCGCTGATCTCCCTCTAATTTAATGATAACTATCACCTGTTCGCAGAGCGCGGCGAGACGCTCTAGATGGTGTGTGAGTAATTGGCCTGTGCCTTTTGCTTGATTAATTTGATTGCTACATTTTTCACTGTCCCCTCTCTGGTGATTGCTCTGGCACTCCAGGTGCTGGGTTTCATTAATTACGTCCTTAATTGGTTTGGAAATGTTGCAGGCAAGTTTGTTTTGGGGGAAGGTTGCGGTTTGTTGCGATCGGCAAAACATCTCAGCGTGTTTCTCCCACTTAAAAAGATAAATGAACCTCGTCTTTTTAGCAGATTGTGGTGAAGATTCCAGGAGGCATCGAAAACCCAAGGACAACAAGCTGCTGGGACTGCTGGATGTAAGATGGAGAAGTCTGGAAACTGATGCGCATTCTTCACTCCGACGTATTGTGCAAAGACTGAAACCACAAAACAACAGAAAGTGGATTGCAACTTTCACATGCTCCAGAGGTAACAGAGATGCAACCACGGTGTGTTTAGGTGTGCATCATGTGACATCAAACACACATTGTATCGTTGTGCAGATGTCACCTGAAGCAATGACGATGCTAACGATCCAGCATGTGAGATTTGACAGCAAACCAACAGCAAATTTGCTGATGCAAGAAAAAGATTAAAATTCCATGTCCATGTCACTCCAAGTCCAAGTCCATGTTTGCTCATTGGTTGTCTTTTTGGGTTTTTCTATAAAAAAAACCAACATGAATACAATTCCAGCACATTTCACCGCAGATCACATATCTCTGATATTTGACATTTGGTCACTGTGATGGATTACCTACATTAAACCTTAAGTCTGATGTGGGCCCTGTGTAAAAGAAAAAGTCCCTCAAGGAGCCTTTCGCCTGCTTGGCAAATGATCACTTCAAAGAGTCTGGAGTCAGTGATGGTACGACGATACAACAACTGTCTCTTTCCATGATGGGATATCCATCCCCTGCTTTAATTTGGCAAAGGTGTGTCGTGTTCACTTTGAACAGGTGACCAGTCGGACACAGGCCTGCAGTGAATGCTCTCATGCTGCGGTTACATGGCGATGTTGATGGTCTTTGTCTTTGCTCTGTTATGGTTCATTGGTAACTCCGTGGGCAATAGTTCCCAACCTGAGAGGTTCGGTCCAGCCCCTCATAAAATGCATCAATGAGCTTGTGCTCAGATTGAGATAGATTTTTCTGACAAATTGATGGTGATCAACTTGTAAGACACACAGCACCAACAGGGTCGTAAACACAGAGCTGTGGTTATATTGGTTATGTGGGGAATGTTCACTCTCAGGTGTTTTTTTAATGTCAAAGCTTGAGAGTGATAAAGGTTTATATGTGGTTTGATTGCCAGGCAATATTTTTTCTCCGTCATTATTGGCGCAGGCATGTGGAGCATCTCAACGAGGGAGCTCAGCTCAACCAAATCTCTTTCCAGGTATCTTCCTCTCCTTCACCACCTACATTTTGCCCTTGTGATTCTCGCCGCTCTCTGAGGTTTTCCCTAAATCTCTTCTTTCTTTCAGTCTCCCTTTTTCCATTTGTCTTCATACAGTACTTTCCTCTCATCTCTTACAAAGCTTTGAGCAGTGTGTACTAATTTTGATTCATTCGAATATGTACCAAATCTGCACAGATACATATTGCCTCCAATAAATCACTGGTTGACAGCAACCAGGAAAAGTTTGCAGCGAGGCATGTACATTAACTGTGGATGACACTGTCTGATTGTTGGCAGTAAAGTTTGGCATTTTAACATGGGTGTCTGTGGGGGTTACAGCGAGAATCTGTTCACCTCGTTTTATTAGGATGAATTTGACTGCCTGACTGTTTGTGCAGTCCAAAGTTTTTCCTCACAAACTGCCAACATACCCACTGAGAAACGCTTGCGAATGTGGTGTGTATTGTGACCATATAATGTATTATTGGATTTAGTCACCCTGACGTCAAACATTGATTTGTGGACTACTGTTTTCAAGCTTTGAGTTTGGGATTGGGGCGGTCGCCATCTTGATTTTTTTTGAACGAGAAGTTACAACGAGAGGACAAGAGGGCGGAGCTAAGTGCAGCCAAGCGCTAAACAAGACATTTTTAAGCGACACAAATGTTACAATGAACTTTCCCGAACTAAAAACACACTGTGAAAAGGGTTAAATTTCTAATATGAAAAACACCGTCAACATTAAAACCAGCGAACACCGTGGTAGCGACCTGTCAATCACAAGTTAGCCTTGTCTCTTTTACTCTAAACAGGACGATAATTTACTAAATGAACATCACGCTGTATTGAAAATGACGTGAAACTAGCGATTGAGACCATAACATTGTCAACAAAATGTTTACTGAGGTAATGAATGGAGTTAGAAGTAGGGTCGACCAGAGGAGTTGCCCCCTGCTGGCCGTTAGAAAGAATGCAGCTTTAAGGCACTTCTGCATTGGATTCACTTTTCAGACCTGGAGGTTGCATCTTGGTGGCAAAAGAGAAAGGTCAGACTCTTCAGACTGATCTCAAAACTAGTACAATTATACTTGTTATTTTCCTCTCGTTTCCTCTTGTCACTGTGCATTTATACTGCATGGATGCGTCTTTGTTCCAGCTGGAGGAATTCTGTGTCTGTTTCTGTCTATTTGTGTCTTCCTATTGATTTAGCACATCAATCCATCGCTTGAATTTCTTTTGCGTTTAATCTGAACATATACTACTTCCAGATGATCGGATGCTGCACAGTTACATTACCCTTGGAGATAAATCTGATGAAATAAACTTATCATCACTTTACATTTATCTGTGGTGAAAACAGTGAAGACGAAGCAGAATGTTGTCTTGCAGGATGTAAAATATGCTGCAGGGGCTGTTGCATCGTGGATGCAGGGAGTGTTGTTTTTTTTTTTGGGGGGGGGGGGGGGGAGCTAACACCATGTGTGGAAAACCCCAAGCCTGGATCGATTCACCCTTCCCCATAGTCTAAATTGGATGGCCGGGGATTGATTCATCTGAGAGCTCAACGAGAGCCCTGTGCTGCTGAAGTAACCTGTACTCCTCATCTGCAACACACACACACACACACACACACACACACACACACACACACACACA
>CALSCE010009376.1:4391108-4459301 GCA_943593645.1 Bovichtus variegatus
ACACACACACACACACACACACACACACACACACACACACACACACACACGGCAGCCTTTAATCATGTAATGTGCACGGTCTCTAGACACCTGGATCCTCTACAGGCTGATCTCGTAAATGGTTCTGTGGCTCTCTAAAACTTGACCCTGAGCTTAAGTCTGTGTATATGTGCAAATGGTCCTTTGTCTGGCCTGTACCGTCACCTTGCCCATCCTCGGGAGGAGGAAGCAACTCGCTCTCTCACACACAGTGACTATACGGAGGCAGTCGTTGTTGAAATCCTGCATTTAACTGGTTTAACTGTGCCGCTGTTGCACGGCAGCACGCTTGTTTTCTCACCAGCCTCAGAGTCTAAAACAGAGAGAGAGTGCACGAGTTGCTTAAACACATTGCATTGTATTGCCGTAGCTGTCATGCAGTTCTGATTTATCTTAAACGCCATTAATGACAAACCATTTTTTTTGTCCACACACTTTGCTAGTTAATCACAGTATCAGAAGTACATTTAACCATGGCATTGTGTTTGGGAAGATTAGCGCATGTGTGCGGGGGTGTTGTGGCAGGGTTAATTGATTCATACTGTATGACCTCTTTTATATAACTTTCCGAGTAAACACTCTACAGTTCTTCCACCAGGAAAAAATGCAAACACATTCTGTCTCAGTGTGACCTTTAGGATCAACACTTATCCGCATTATACTTAATGTAATTATGGAGAGATTTTTTTTGCAGCTATGAATAATATCAAGCTAGCTAGTATTGGAATGGTAAATATGATATCAAATGTAACTCGGCAAAGCTTGTGCTGTTTATAGACACTTCAGATTTGAAAATGTGCATTTTTGACTGACTGTATTCAAGTTAGGGCTGCATAAATTAGTGTTACAATCACGAGTAGTGTCCGTGGCTCAGTGCATAATATATAATGATTCAACAGAGAAAAATATAGGACTCTATTTATATTGCTGCAGTGCAAAGTATTTTGCTTTCTTTGATGTGGCTGAAAAAGGTATAATGCTGCATGCTTTCTCTTGAATATCAATAGGGGCAATTAGTGTCCTTGGAGCTAAAAGAACAGAAAGAAATGTCAAAAAGTAAAAGGCCTAGTAATCTCTTGTTGCTAATGGCTCTGTATAATGTTTTCTCCCTGATTCTGTGAAAATAGCAGCCGTTTACTTGCTGCGCCGAGAGGCTTTGTGGCGAGCAAAGTCATCGTGTTTACTCCCACTCCCACTTTTTGCGGGTCTGCCATTCAACAACGCAGATAGTCTTGAAAAGCACTTTCAGCTAATAACAATCTGACGAGCTTTCGGACTGCAGCTAACTGGCACGCATCACAACAGCAGCAAAGCACCAGAACTGCAACGCTGATACTGCGAATCCATTGATTTCTGTGGGTTTTGCCTGTGCTTCTGTAAAGCTGCTTCTTTCAAAACACAGTCTAAGCAGCGATGGCACCTCCAGTCTCCAGCAGGAGCCTCCGTAGAGCCCGCCGGACTCCAGCCTGTCACAAGCTGTTTAGGAAACGGCAGTTGGCGCCAGCCTTTAATCAGCTTCAGGGTCTCCATCGCGCGGCTCTCGCCCACCGACACGCTGATACAGACAATCCAATCACCCACAATGCCCGTCAAAAGACGAGGATCTGCTGCTGGTGCCGACTTTTCTGGTTGTTCTCTTTCTTAGACGGTCCGGGGAATAAAGCTGTGCATTCAGTGGGAATTAAAAGCTAAGGAAACTAATGGTTTTTTACAGGGTTGCATCTATCTATGTATCCTATATGCCGCCCTTTCCTGTAGGCTACTATTAATGATAAATTCAAATGACAATAAAAACACATTACACAACTACACAAAATGCAAACAGCATTCAGTCGCTGTCTGTTAGACATGACACAGATGGTGCCAGATATTTAACACATTAGCGATGGGAAAAGTTTAGTTAAATCTTGTGTTTTTTCTAAATTGCGCTTCACGTGCAGGGAATGAGTATGGCCATATTTATTTAAAATGAGGTTATTGTAAAGCTGTGCTGTTCGAATGTGACACTGACTAACAAAGAATTTGATGGACGTCAAACGTGTTCGACTGTCACAAGAAAAACATTTGCTGTGGCTTTTGGCTGTGCTTGGATGCGGCACAATAAGTCAACTTTTACTGTTATTTTTTCCAGCATGACTATATAAATGGTGCAAAGTAACGATAGCTTTACCAAAGAACTAAGAGACAAAGAAGAGTCCAGCTACCAACAGACAAAACGCCAATCAACAAAACAGCAGCTGTAAATACCACATGGTCAAAACCAACGAAGGAAGGACAAAACTAAAAGACTGACCTCATTTTTTAAGATGTGTTTTCTTTGGTCTTCTTTGGCATTCAGTTTGTGCAATTACTCCACCTTTGTTTTTTTTTTTAAAAAAAGCTCCAAGGGTTGATACAGAAAAAAAACCCATTTAACGGCGCTTTAGAGATCTTAAAGCGCATTTGAGACAAAGATCTTCCCGGAGTTTTTAATTAATAGAAACAAATACATACCAACAGGAATCTCTCAGGAACAGGCTGTACATTCAGATGTAGCAGTTGTGGCTCTGCATCAGTTTGGATGGAGGTTGCCGTGCAATTATTTGATGCATCGCTGGCAGAGTTATACAGTAAGTGTGTCACAGCCTCTCTTTCTACACTGAGACAGAAGTGAACTTGTGCTCCCACGCAAATTGTGTCCTTAGGGTCCAATTAATAACCAGAGGGATCATCCTTTCAATCTGCAAGGTAGTGTGGAAGTTATGCTGCTTTAGGTCACACAGCGTATTTTGAATAGAAAAGCAGCATGGCACAACTATGCCGTGCAGACCATCCGCTGTGCTACGCCAATGACAATATAACAAAGGCACATAGCAAACAATCCAACTTTGATGCTTCATTTTATATTGATATCTTTGTACAGATCATCATTAGTTCTGCGTGGGAAAAAAAAGGCAGCCCATTCATTTCAGTGGGACTACTGTGTAGACACATCAGGGGTCGCAACAACAAACAAACACACGACTTTTTATTGTTATAACATCCTGTCTCATAGTATACAGCGGTGCAGTGTTTTGGTGTCTGATATTCCTAGAAATCCTCAATATTTTACTTGAATAAGCCTTCCTTGTCGGTGTTTTATTGTCTCGCCAGTATCTAAAACAACACCAATTCAACCTCTAACATTTGCTCACCACAGCGCTGTTTTCCATCAAGTAATACAAGTGACCGAGGGTCCTGATGCCTTTGACTCGTGCTTTTCAGGTTTCTTCTGTCAACTATTGAATAAAGGCAAATATGCTGAAAAAAAAAGAAAAAGATTAGGAAGTCAGGTGATGTAGTATAAAGATCGACAAAGTCTGCGCGGGGAGGAGGCCAGGGTGGACGGAAGAGGCTGTTTGTCTCCTGTGTGAAACCAAAAGTCAACGTTGACTTATTTGCCGTGAGGTAACGTACTTGAGATGTAAAAAACTTGTGTCACGTGCATACCGTGATCTTTTCCTAAACTTAACCGAGTAGTCCAGTTGTCTAAACCTAAACCAGTTGTAATGTAACATATTTAACTCGTGTCACGTACTTAACGTACTTAACGCACTTAATGTACTTAATGTACTTAACGCACTTACGTCACATACGTAACATGAAGTTAACCACATGTTGAAGTTTATTGGACTACCCTGCACGTTGAAAAATTAAGCGAAAGTCGTACCCAAAAAAAAATCAGGCCAAAGGGTCGTGACCAAGCGTGCGTATTTGATGACTTGCGAGAACGTGTTGTAATTATAATAATTGAACACTAAGCAACACAACATGGTGCTAAGCAGTGATATGCAGCTGTAGGTGAGAGTCCACTGATGCTTATGCTGATCTACTTATTTATTTTTACGATTTTATGTTTCATGTGTGCTTTACATTGTTGTGAGTGAATGAAACCAAGTGTAAGAACCTAAAACAAAGGCTGACAGATCCCACACAAAGAGAACTACAGTATATAATATTTCATTACTGATAGTAGGAAATTAGATTCAAAAGTGATCATATCATTACCATTTCTTTCCTTTTTGGGAGTCCACAGAGATCCGGTTTTAGTCACCACCTCTTGGTCTCAAGGTTATGGTTGTGTTACATAAATCAAGGGATAGTGTGATTGGCTGAGATCGAGTCAGGGAGGCAATTAATTATGCCCACTTCTCCAGCAGCACTTAAGGTGGCATTACTAACACTCCAAATGTATTATTTCAATCAGAGGACTCTCTCGCTGGATGAAATAATGGAAGGATGCGACAGAGAGCTACTACGTGTCTTCCTCCTCTTCTTCTTTTCTTCATTATTTCTCTCACTGGTTTCTTCTGGGACTCTGATGAAAGTCTCTCTTTCCTTCGCTCAGTCTTCTTTCTGATTTATCTCCTTATCTTTAGTGCACTCTCTGTGCCATAACGTGCTCCATTGTACTGTGTGACACACTATAGCACATACATGTATGAATAAGAGAATTGAGAACTTTCAGCATGGCTCCCTGCAAAGTAACATACAAAAACATTTTTTCACAAATGCTTGATAAATGTTGCATTAATATGCTATCCAGGACAAATTGCCAGTGCCATTGTTGACATAAAATTACATTTCGGCATAAACAAAACCAACAGCAACTACCATCAGCCATAGTCCTTACAACCCTAAATAATGTGTTATCACTGCTTAGATTGTCAAAAGTATTATTTATAAATATAGTAAATATGTCAGCTTCAATCCCTGAGGAGCTACTTTAGCATTAGTGGCGGTTACGTCCAATTATTTATTATTAGTACCCTCAAAGAATGTATAATGAAGATTTGAAGTGGGTCTACACAGTGCAGACTGAAAAATAAGTAGTTTATACGCCCAAGCTATACGTTATCTACTCCCTACCTCCTCTCGACCATGAAATATGCTGGTTATGCAACAAACTGGCAACCACAGAGCTGTGACATGGAGGGGGGGGGGAGCGGGGCATCTAGTGCAGTCTTTCTCAAAGAGTGGTCCGTGAGTATAGTGGTAAAATGGCACATTTTAAATTAATATATTATAAATCTAAAAGTGTTTCTCAAATGTTGGATGAGAAAAAAACCTTAATTTTCATGAAAAAATCTTGAATGTCAAAAAAAAACGTGTTTTTCTTGATTAAAAGCTTGAATGTAAAAATAAACTTAATTTTCTTGAAAAAAGCGTGGATGAGAAAAAATACAACATTTTTTAATGAAAAAAGCTTGGATGTGAAAAAAAATAAGTATTTTCATAAAAAAGGCTTGAATGTAAAAAAAACATAAATTTTCTTGAAAAAAGCTTGGATGTAAAAAACGTAATTTTCATAAGTAAGTTGCGGCTCTGTTCGCTCGGACATAAACTCAGTAAAAAATCTAGTCAACGTTTCATATGATGTGTAAAATCTATCAGCATTTACCGTTTAGATCGTATATGAATGAAATGCTTGTAGAATCCATGTTGTATTTGTATTGTTGATTTAATGTAGAGAAGGTCACATGAAGCTCAATATTAGCCTGTAATGTGTAATATACTGTTGGAGTGATAAGCAGGCCGCTTGTTTTTGGATATTTGGGGAGTTAGGTGGTCCGTGAGGGTTTTTTTATTGGTTAAGTGGTCCTTGGTCTGAAAAAGTTTGAGAACCCCTGATATAGTGGATGATTGTTATCATTGTTATAAATTGCACCTTCATTTTCTAATATTTATGACCCCTGATTAAGTCAAGAACAAAATCATGTATCCAGCCACATTCGAAAAAGTTAATTAAATGCACACCACAGTAGGCAAATTAGCTGCCTTTGGACTGTGGATCAACGGAATTTAAAGTGACAGTCTAACAAGTCAGTCCTAATCATCAAATTCAACAACTCTAACACGCTAACATATCTTTTCATTTGCTTTACAAGGACATGGATGAGTTTGAGGCCTAGATGCACACCGTTCATGAAATTTGCCCCAGACGGGAACCTTAGTGGTCGTTGCAACCAAAATCGTACTGTGGTTTGCCAATGGCCAATATGCGATTAATCTGAGATATCGCAAGGACCTTCAATGTACTTTTGAAGTATTTCAGAAGATGTTCCTTGTACTTGATGGACAGAAAGCCATTGCAGAAGTAATGAGTCTCAAGAACAGTATTTTCTGAAGATTCCACTTGGTTCACAGACAGCACTATCAGGTTTTTATTCAGATGGCATTGTTGTTTTTGATTTGTTATTTTGAAGTCCACTGAAGAGTGTGCTGATGAATGAGCAAGCATTCTGTGTTAAACATGTTCACACTGTTTCATCTACTGACTGTCGATATATCGTGTGTTCAAAGACACAACTGCAGCTCTAAAGAAAAAAGGTTGCCTAACAATTTTGTTGTGGAATTAATTGATTTCTTAAAAGCTACTTCATGAACAAAAACATAAAAAAAGCGAAAAAGTGCTATAGAGAATCTAATTGGAGCAACGTAATTGTTCAAACATTTGTCAACTTAAAAACTCGTGTTCACAATTATGGTAATTAACTACATAACACTTAAAATTAACTTATAAATATTATGTAAAAACTAATTGGAACAACTTCATTCTATGAGTAATCAATTTAAAAACGAATGTTTCTGCTTTCAAATGTTAAGTAAGTGGTAATTAAAAATACATTTGATTGTAGAGGAAAAGCTAATTCCCCTAACTCAATGTAATTTGTTGGTTGAACATAATTTCATGAAAAGTTGCCATAACTCAAAAAAGATTGACGCAAACTGGTCCGGGTCTGTCCCACTCAGTTCTGTTGTTTTGTACTAAAAAGATGTCAGATTAGGCATTTTTCTATTGTTGAGATGCTTCACTGTGTGAGTTTTTAAAAAAAAAATGTAAGCACTTTCCGGAGTCACTCTGACGTATCGGGTATATTCGCAGGCACATTAGTTAGATATACATAGTTAGAGGTGGTTAGGATAAAATAAATAAAATCCTCACAATCTCTCTCTTCTCCCGCTCTCTTCCCTTCTTTCTGTTACTTGCTCGCCCTCTGCAAATTGTGGTTCCCCATGGCTCTCTGTTTGAATTAAGCAATTCAACTGATTGCAATTACACACTGTCAAGGGCTCTTATATCACTTTGATTGAATAACAATTTTAATTCAATATCCCCCCTTAACAAATTCCCTTTCATTTTATAAAATATGGCGGGAGTCAGTTGCAATTTTCCCAACCCAACTGTCATGTTAGTTATTTTGCCTCCTTTGAACCATGCTGCTTTTTTTTTTTTTTTTTTTTTTCTTCCTGCAGGAAGTCGAGTCCACAGGAAGAGTGCTTCTTTTCCAGTTCAGCCACAGCTGATCATAAATAAGCTTACCATGATCCATCACGAAAGGGCTGTGTCCTCCTGGAGATACAGTATTATCTGAGTGACATTTGTGCCCTCGTGCTCCCAGTTTGCTTCCAGTTTCCAGCTATCACGCACAATTATCGTTATGGTCATCTATTTCGAGAAAATCTCCAGGGAAAGGAAATTAAATTGACCATCTCCGCCCCGCCACCCGCTCTTTCAAAAGCCCTTTTTAGACATTTAATAACGTAATGTGATGGCAATTTTATATGTTGATCTCATGTTTGAGTAAGACACTTTTCCATTAAAAGTCACAAAGGTTATCTTATAATAATTCCTGGTAGATTACTTGAAATGTGAACCGGGTATCGTTTTCTGTTTGCAATTTGTCAATTGTTTGCATGAAAGATTAGAATAATTGCAGCCATGATAACTTTCCAGAGATTTAAAATCCTGTCTCAGGATAATATAACCCTTTATAAGATCTTTATGCTGACTTGTGCATTTAAAATCGTTGACCTTTTACTCAAACTGGCCTTCCTGGATCACATATAATGTGTCACAGGTGCCTGAAGCAACACAACCCGTGATGTGCAGGAAGAGGAAGAAGCTCAGAAGTGTGGGTCGGACTTCTGAACTGGAAGCACATACTCTTCCCTCGTCTGTCACTGACAAAAGGTCTAAGAGCAAAATGTGTCCAGTCCAGGTTTGATGACACTGACCTTTTCCCTGGCCATCCCCTGAACTGAAACCTGAATTTCAGATGAGCTCATATATATTCAGCTGAGTCTCACCAACCTCATGATGCTCTGGAAACCAGAGCAGCTGCCCCCTACCTACTCCCCATCAGCACCAGACTGACCGCTGAAATAAACAAGACTGAAAGTCTAATCCCTGCTGCTGGTCCTTACAGACTGCAGTGCTTTAGACCCCACAGTGCAACAGTGTTGGGTGGACCAAACGATGTATAATGTCGCTGCTATTCTAGTTTTTGTTCTGGATTATTAAAAGGTTTACAGCTTCACATCATGGACCTGCTCAACCAATTCCATAGCAAACTGCCTTGTAGATGTTGAAACAGCTTTTTTGTATATATTTTTTTTTTCCTTCATTCACATTTTGGTCTCATTGGCGAGGGTTCATCCTCTGGGAAATGTTCAGTACATTCCATGACCAAGTACCAATTGGATTTTGATAAAGCTTGTGATCAAGTTGTGTTGTGAGAGGAAATGTCAGGGTGTCACCAAAAACATGAGGATTCATCATCTGAGAAACATGAAGGTCTACAATAATTTTTTATGGAAATCAGATCATCAAATGAATGTGAATACACTGGGACAGTTGCCTGCTTCAAAATCATTTGGATCATTTGGTACCGGGCCGCACAGAAAGAATAAAACGTTTTTTTTTTTGTGTTGGTAATATTTATTGTAAACATTTTTATGTATTATAATATATATATTACAATGTAATAATAATATAAATAAAGTGCATAATATAAAATGGAATAATTTTATTATATTATAATATGTATGTTTTGCACTTTGTTTTGTTATGCCTGCTTATGCTAGTAAAAAAAATAAATAAAATAAAAATAAAAATAAAAGGATTTTTTTTAAAGGACCTTTACAATCCTCTTATTCACCAATGAGATCAAGTGACGTGGAGCAAACCAGTGTGAAGATTATATTTATATACCTACACATAATTGCCACAGTAATATTTCTTAATGTACAAAGAAAAAAGAAAAGCCCTCTCTTGTTCAACATATCTCTGTTGTTTGTCACTCTCTCTGTAGAGGGGAGGACTGGGAATCCACAAATGATATCCACAAGAATATCATCTGAAAATCAATGACCCGTTCATTTTGAAAGGGAGATGAGATAGTCTGATCTCAGCCTATGCTGTCAGCAAGAGGCAGCGTGACCTCTGGGCCTCTGAGAGTCCACTATCTTCATTAACAGTCAGATAAACATGTTATTATGGCCCAAGGCAGCTGCTCACTTCCACCTGAGCAAGGAGCCTGGGTTGCCTGGGGCAACAATGAGCCCAGCATTCGAAATGGGTTCCAGCCCATGAAAATATTGTTTTTGTCGCATTTGGTGTTTGTTTTTGTAAGTTTGATCTTGAAGATTTTGATTGTCTTTCTATTCCAAAGTGTTGTCCTCAGTCAGCCTTTATGTTTCTTTCCTTCTCTTTCTTTCCCTCCCTTCTGCCTTGTCTCTCTTGCTCTGTATTAGTCTTTTTCTCTTTCTATCTATTTATTTTGCTTTCCATTTATTGCCTTGTTTGCTCCACAAGATCAGGCTATTGTTATGGAAAACCTTGGCCGAAAAGTGAAATGGGAACAGTTTTTCTTTTAGAACTTGAACCGAGTAACTTTCTCTATATGAAACTACATTTGGTGTTTTGTTTTTTTTCTCAGAAAAACGAACTAACTTCTGAAATTAGCTCCATGGTGGCTCCATTTTAATATGTTCCTCCGTGTCAACAATAAATATAAATATGTTTAAAACAGTGACATTTACCTGGGCTGTCAAGTGTAAGAAAACACATAAAGTACTTTCTTGGGTACCATTCCCTCTCAAAATGTAGCTCAGATCTCAGGCCTGGAGCAATTCAGGTCGGACCGGATATGGAACCATTTGGGTTTTGGGGTTACCATGGATGTCGCCTTTGGCTGTCTCCACCTTAACTTCACCCAGGTCCTCATGTATTAGGGTAAACTGGATTAAGCGGCTCCAAAACAACTGTCAATATTGCCACAAGGTTCAAAAAGCAACTCCATAATTTTCAATGTTGTAACGACTAGAACTGATGGGCAAAGATGCAAAAATAAAACTGAAGTTGTATTAAATCGTAGCTATGAGCGGCTGTAAATAGGATACGATGAAAGGACACAAACAGTGGAAGAAGTAGTATTCATGCTTGAAGTATTCTACAAGTAAAAGTCCTTACTTACCTAAAAGTTTGGAATCAGCAACATTTACTTTAAAGTATGAAAAGTAAAAGTAGTCATTGTGCAGTAAAATGTCCCCTTTCAATGATTTATTAAATTATGTTTTTGGATTAATATTACTGCTGCATTAATGTTTATGTTGCATTTTACTGCTGTAGATGTTTATGGTTGTGCAAATTTGAACTACTTTATATGCTGTTGGGTAGTTTAGTCTACAGCGATGCATCATATTCAATAGGATCATCGTATTTTTAGTGTCGATGACGCATCTCTAAAAAAGTATTTTTATAAGCTCTGGGGGAAAAAAAAGCCCTGTTTTCAGCTTTGTGACCGATGCATTTTCCAGCTAATCAAAGGGGTTTTAAATTGTTTATTTAGCTCAAAACGTGAGAGATTGTTTTCAACACATAAAGGAACACTTAATCCTTCAGTTTATCGCAATCATTCGAAAATCACCAAATCTGGAGATGCGTGGTTTTAACTGGACGGGAAGGGGAAGGAAAATGTTTATCTTAAAAAGCTCTCAGATAAATATAGGGGATTGGAAAAATATTCAAGTTCAATACGAGCACCTTGAATCTTTACTTAACTACAGTACAGGAGTAACAAAGGTAACATTATTTATGGAAAACTGGACAGAACACTCGTCAAAGCCACTGGAGATGCTCAAGTTACAGGCATTAAAAATATATCCTCCAGTGCACAGCCGGGTGAACGTGTCCCTCAGATGTCTTCAACCTCATATAATTGGCTCGCCCTTCCTGACTGTCACACAACGATCAACGACCTTAATGCTGCCTGATGACACACTAATCCGGATGACAGTGCTAAGCCGCTATATAGGCATCATCTGCTCGCCGTGAAGCCACCGGGCATTTTCCATTTTACAGCAAGAAGGCAAAGTCGTGAATTTGATTCAGTGGCAAGGATTGACCTCTGCTCTCCCGCATGTACGTCACATACACAAGAGGACAAACTGAAAGGGGAGGCAGAGGAGAGGGAGTATTTTCTGCAGTATCTGCTGTGTGTGTGCGTGTGTGTGTGTGTGTGCGTGTGTGTTACTATCTATTCTGAAAGTGGTTCCTGGGCTTTATCATAATGAACTGTCTGGCTCACTAGTCAGCTCAGTGACTATATTGTGGGTCATGCAAAAAGAAAAAGAGAAAAAAAAGAAAATAAATTTCATCAGTGGCACATTTGTAACATTGTACAATTGCCGTTTTGTATTTGTTGGTAATGAGGAGAGTAGAATAAATGTAGTGTCTGTTTTTGTACAGTTTCTTGTAACGTGTATCATGAAAGCCTTTAAAACGTTTTCTTTTTCAAACATTCCTACATGCCACAAACAAAAGATCATTCCAATATGACCCGTTATCTACTGTCATGAATAAGTTTAATTGGAGTGGACATGTACTTCTCTGAAACGTACCAACGGATCAGTGTTTATCAATAGACCGGAGGCTGTTGAGGAAGTTATCAGTAGTTATCTTCGCTCATTTGTATTCACTTTGATGTCAGTAAAAAGAGATGGTGTTTAAGCATTAGTTGTATTTTTACGTGTCGTTATTTGAACCTGCACTAACTGATTGTGCCACAAGGGGGCAGTGGGAACAAAATGCAATACTGACACGTAATCACCTTTTTAATAATCACGACGAGCGACGCACAAATAGTTATTTCATTTGATAAGATTAAATTTTGCATTAGTCCAAACAGTTCTCTCAGTCCTGACCTGCTCACAAATTGTGTGTGTGTGTGTGTGTGTGTGTGTGTGCGTGGGATTGGCCTAGTGGCATATATCTGGACAGGTGCGTGTGTGTGTGTGTGTGTGTGATGTTCAGCTGTACTTGCTGTAAGCAGGTGCTCGGGTGTCCTTGGTCTGAACTTGACACTAGCCTCATGAATCAATCTCCACTCCATGGTTATCTGGCAGTAGTGTAGGCAACAGTGTGTGTGTGCGTGCGTGTGTGTGTGTGTGTGTGTGTATAAGAGGCAGGTTAAGACTGGCCAGGAAGGTATTAACTTCTGATTGATTCATTTGGCTCTAATCCACCTCCCAGTGAAAGGTCCTGCTCTCCTTCCTCCTTTTAGAAACATTATTTACTCGATGTTCTCACACACCTCAGTGCTGGACATGAAAATGCTCAAAAATGATCCTGCATTTTTTTGTTCTGCATGACTTCATTTATTTTCCAGTACGAGTCCTACGACAATCACTCTCGCTCCTGTGGTTACTCTTCCTGCAACCTTTTATTTCAAGATTCAGAAGAATCAGAAAACTTTTATTCGTCCCACAGCGGGGACATTTACAGCGTTACAACAGCAAAGGGACAGTGCAGATAAAAGGGCATGTAAGATAAGCACAAAATAGAGTAAAAAAAAAACCAACAACCGTGGTAAGTAAGTAGTAGGTTAACTAATGTTGGTCAAAAGGTATCTAGCTAAGTAGCTAAGGTAACTATTCTTAAACACCTTGTTTTTATATTTATATTTCTGTTAATCCTATCAGAGTTACAATGTAGTCCTGACCACTATTTAAATGAGACATGCACACAAACCGATTGATCTCTCTGACAGTCAGATGAGAACACTGAGTGTTATTATGGCAATCCAATCAACATGTGAGCATCACAGTTTGTGTCCCGTTCTAGTTAATGGGGGCAGAGGCTGTAAAGACTGTTATTCATTGGTTGTGATGCACGACCCCTATGAACTCAGAGAGGTTAGAGAAAAAGGGTTTGATTTGAGTTCAAACTGGCCTTATTGGATTACTGCTTTGTAATGAGCTACCATTTGACATTTTCAGAATTCTCACAAAATGCATTTTGTTAAAAAATGATTTGCTCATGTATAATTCATCACACATCTTGAATGCAACTATTCCCTTGAAATACATCTTAATTTTCAAACAGTCCCGTTTATTCTGAAAAAGAAAATGTGTAATACATCAATATTTGAAGCTAATGAGAGAATTTGAAGTGGCGAATAATTTGAAGTATAGTGCGAATACACATTTTTTCGACCTGGGTCTGAAAGTGTTAAATGAGGTCCCACTAGATGCTGTAAAGGCAGCAATGCTTCAATTTCCAACCATTTCCTTCATGCAGATCTCCAAAGTGGCGACTGGTGCAGCGAACCAGAGCCTGACAAACTGAATGGCGCTAAACTGATGAAGTGGAAAATGCAGGTTGTATTTTTTTCCATCTCGACTTGCTCTTACTGAGAGCAATTAATAAGAGAGATGGAGAGAAAAAGAGAACGGCAATTATGATTAATTAAATGGTGTTCGTGTGTGCATACAGAAGTGTGTGTGTGTGTGTGTGTGAGTGTGCGTGAGTAGGATATCCATTAAATATAATTTGCGCTGCAGCCTTCAGCAGTCCTCTTTTGTCACGTTTGATATGTTGGCATGTATAGCCTCACAAGTCATTTCAAACACCCACACATCTTGAGAAAGATGTCAATTCTTTCACCTTCTTTCTGTTATTAGACATTTATTTATTCCAGTCTCAGGCAATGTTCAATCAATACATTTGAGAAAAGCAGAAAAATATTTCTCCCACATACGTTTTAAAGTTTTGTCCAACAAAAAAAAAAAAACATTCCAAAACCCAAAGATATTTGATCTACTGTGTGGAAAAAAAAAGCTGCAAATCCTTTCATTTGAGAAGCCGCGGAGAATGTTTGGCACTTTCGGCATTTAAAAGTGTTGTTACTTTGCTGAACAAAGAAGATTATATGACAGTAAGACGTCCGTCTCCCCTTATTTGCTCGGTCCAAACAATCTTTTCACCGTGTGTGTGTGTAACCTTGTGTTGGGTCCATAAACTTTGTGGGGACCAAAATGCTGAATCCCACAACGTAAACCATTTATATGAGTTCTAGAGATTCTCCTGATTTGCCTGGTGGCTCTAATAAAAAAAAAAGAATGTGTGTGTATGTGTGTGTGTGTGTGTGTGTGTGTGTGTGTGGACAGGTGATTATAACTAAATCACATTTGAATGTGCGTCCGCAGGGAAAAGATGAAGAGGATGAGGCTGGAGGAGAGGAAGTTGGAGAACAGGTAATGAAGAGTTCCCCACTGTCTCTGTGGACAAAGAAGGAGAGAGGAGGTGAGAGGGAGTGATGCTAATGAACAGAGTGAGCAAGAGAGTCTGACAGGTATGGACCGGGTCTGTGCGTAGTGAGCGTGTTTGTGTGTGGGCCAGAGGAAGGTTGTGAGACTGAATGTTGTGACCCTGACGCCTTCTGAGAATACTGATGGGAAGCCACAGCAGAAAGGGTGAGAGAAAGTGAAAATGAGACACAGCAGAACATGACCCACAAAATGACCTCACCAGAGATGGACTTGTCCACAGTTAAAAAAAAAACAAAAAAAACATCCAGGGTGATTGGGGCGCTGCAAAATAAAAAAGAAATTGACTTGACATGCAAACATCTGAAGTGAGTTTCCTTCTCAGTGTGTTTTCTGTCACTCTTTGAAATGGGCGAGGAGCTGGTTGAGAAACCACAGCAGAGAGGAGAACACCTGGATTATGTCCCATCTGGGTTGAAGCTGTGGAACATGGCGGTGGAAAAGGGCATCTGGACAAATCTAAGTTCGCTGGAACAGTGACCAAGACGTGGGCGGGTGGTGTGTACAATCATGTAGTGATGTTCCCTGAGGCAGGCTAATTGAAGGAACATAAATTCTCCTAAATGAACACACACAACAGGCCTCATGCAGGAACATTGTCTTACATTTCTCTCATATTTTCTCTTCATTTTCTATTAAAAGAAAACATAGAAGAGGTCAACTTCAGATGCACAAAACATTCTCACCCAATCTGCTCTGACCCAGGTTATCTGAATGATGAATCCCACTTGTTCATAACTTTGAGTATTAGCATAGGCAACGCTGACACTTAACACTAAATAAGGGCTGGGCAGGCGTTGTGCTGTGTGCAAATTCTCTGGCACATGCCAATTGCAGAGATGCCGCCAAAAAAAAGTCTGTAAGAAGAAGAATTTAAGCAGTAGTGAAATTGAGGTACTGTTAAATAAACTTTAATAAAGTAAACATGTAGTTCTCAAGAGCGTTAGTACTGGCGTTTACAGGAAAATAAAAAAGCTGAATGCACTTTATTAATCCAATAATTATAATTATTCTAAAACATATAATAATCTAACCTTGATTATATGATTTGCATGAGTTTAAAAAAAAAAAAGTTTGAAACTAATATTTCCTTGCATTGTGTGGACTGTGAAAGCAAAAAAAAAAAATGTCGTAGGGTTCGTAAATGTTTCTTTCACATAAGAGAAGATTAAAAATAGGAAAACGTTAGTGAATCCCAGAAATCAACTGACGCTTTCAGACGAAGACAAAACCTTTAAAAGTTGGAGCGCTACTTGAATATTCAACCTCAACCTTCAGGAACAGTAAGTAACTGAACAGTAAAATACAAACCAATTTCATGGTGATATCTTGTGAATGGTTATGTGTGTTATGTGGTTACTGAAAAAAACCCCATTACATTCAGAGGTATTGAAATAATTGACATATACTGACTGCTGTTGATTAACAATTGAGGGTAAAATGATTACATAAACTATTAGTCTCTCATATCTAAGATGCAAAACAGCTTTCATTCCTGTTTTTTGATGAATGAATTTAGTCAGCTTATAACCAAGCTAATTTATATGAGTTTAAATAGGTGTGCAATAAAGATATACGGATCAGACGGATTTTGTCGTTCAGTAATGTTCTGGAGTTGAATGGAGGAGAATCACTCTAAAAAGCTGCAATCTATTCACCAAAATGGATTTCCTTTACCTTCGTAAATTGATAGTTTGCCAGAGGAGTTTTTTTTCCATTTGCATTTGCCATATATCTGCTCACTTAATGTTCATGCCATCAATTTTCTCCTGATTACCCATAATTTGAATTAAATGGGATCTTTTCTAATTTTTTTTTCAGACAAAAGTTGGTAATTATTCATTAACTTCCTGATAAGTGTTCCTGAACGAGTGTCATTAACATTTCCCAGCTATTTTCCAGCAGCTTGACTGGCAGTGTTACATAAAACACACCCGACTTGCTGCTCCCCGGGATGTAAGGCAATTAAAGAACAGTATTTCTTCCTCTCATGAAGTAGGTCGCAGCTAATTGCATTTGACGATGAAGAGCGGGAACATACTGCGGCGGAAATTACATGCAAGGCTTGTCACAACAGCTGTATTGATAAACATGAAGACAAAATGCTCGTGTAGTTTGTCTTTGGATCTCTTTGACAGCACATACTGCACATTTATTTACTCTTAAAAATACAGATAAGGCTTTCTTGAAAGTACAACTTTGTGTATTGTAGCAAATAAACTGCACTGAAGCTGCTAATTCATTCAGGGACTGGGTTAATATTTCCCGCTATTGGATTAAGCACAACGAGGCTCAGTTATCGTCATTTTAATTTCCTGTTTAACAAAACATGTTGCAGTATGGAATGATTAAAAAAGTTAATAACGTGCAATGTGGTAACTCTTTAATTGAACTATAAAAAAATAAACAAGATATCTTCTTTCATGATTGTCCGCTTGCTAAACACACATCAGCTCTGTGTTCTCAGATTACGGTTTATTGTTTGTTCACCCTCAATGGACCCTGGTTGCAAACAAGGTTTTAGTTAGCAAGGCAATGAAAATGGCGATAGAAATGTTATTATGGTCAAATTTATTAAACTCTGTAATTAGGTTTTAAAATGTTTATTTGCCTGAAGCGAAAGAGATATTAGAGCGTCTCTGCTTATAATTAATCACCTGATGATTCACTCTCACCCGCAGTAACCTATTGTTGGCTTTCTCATGGAAGTCTTTTCTCCTTTTACTTTCCTCTTCTTTACCAGGTAAAAGGTTAATTGTGATTAGGATCTATTGTTCAAGAGAGATAAGACCTAGAAGGCAACATTGAATCATTGTTACAACAAAGACACAATGATAACAACATAAACAGACAAAGAGAAACGTGAACCAATTACGCTGCATACGCAGGTATTTGGATTCTCAAAATCATTCCAAACGGTGAGAAAACATGTTGACCAGACCGCCAAGTGAATTCACCAAGAGGGATAACAACCTGCGATGATTTCAAGTCGTCGAATGAAGATACAAAATACAATGCAAATATTTATTAGTTTCGACCTCGTCATAGACATATGCAAGCAGTGAGTGGACTCGGCTTCGCTTCAGAAGGTATCTAACCAAGAAAGTTGGGAACCACTGGTATAAATGATCCAACATGGTAGGCACTGGGCAGCTGTATTCATGAAAAGCAAATCCCCCCAAGGTAAAAAAAGGTAACAACGTTGCCAGTATGAGTCGCTGATACCAGGAAAAAAAATATTTATTCCGTATGAAGTGTTTTCAATTCAAGCTTTGGGTATTCAATGATTAAATATAATATCAAATTTTTACTGCTTCTATGTTTAGAATTCGACTGACTTGGCAACCCCAAGTGGTACCATTGAAAAATACACTATAAAAGACAACAATGCACAAGGACAGAAATTCGTTAGCATTTCCATATTTGGGTTTTTGACTGTTGACAAAAGATGGCCCTTTTACATTGGTGGTGTAAACATTTTGAACATTTTATAGACTATATATTTAATGTGTGGTGTATCTGCCTGTCACCAAACTACGTCTCAACAAATGTACAGATGTTGTTTTTTTTTTTTTTTTTAAAGATAAATGGCTCTAGTGCCACTTTGTTGTCTGTCCTCTCACTGTCCTACTGTTATTGTCCAACCTAAGTAATGACCATGGCAAGAAAGTGATTGCAAGCAGCAGGTGGAAACATGGCTCCATAACAAAATAATGGCACAAGCACACTTCATTTCCAGGTAGTGTTTCCACAGCTCTTGTTACGCAGGGCTCTCAACGAGGCAGACAAAGTGAGAGACATCAAAGACAGGCTGTGCAAAGAGGCATTGTCAAGGTGCACTTTGATTTGCTTGCTCACCTCTGATGACTCCCGGCTCATCGCTCAGTTGGGCTTGAGCAGGAAAAGCACACAAACATCGGCAGTCGCACAGCCAGGGTTCATGCAGCTCTCCAATTGATCTTAAACATCAACAGTAAGGTTCAGGTTTTGGTGTCATTGCCTCAGAATTGAAGGGCAGCAAAGGGGAACTTTCGTGGAGCATTAATTTCAAACCGATATTGAATTATCATAAGGACATTTTCATAGGAGCGAAGACAAAGAGAGTGATTCACTTGACCACAGTGGCAGAACATGATCACAAAGCAAAGCAACCAGAAGAGAGTGACTACTTTTGTTTGTTTCCTAAAAATTAGGTGTCTTAAAGAGTAGTTGATACATATATACGAAAACATGTCTGTTTTTAGTCGTAATTAAACATCAAATGAAACAAGACAGACTGATAAGAAGAGCATTACAAAGATAACACGTGTTTATTCAGCTTAAAAACAGATACACATTGTTTTCTTTTATTTTTCCTAGATGTAGGTGGTTGTGTTGATGTCAAAATGCACCAGACTGACACATTTTTCTTTTAATGTGCCTACTGTGTAAAGCAAAAGGCCTTGTATTGCATAGTTATATTTACGCACAAGTCTCCTCGCAGACTTGGGACGTTATTGGGCGAAATTGACGTTATTTTAGTGAAATTGCAATTTAAACTTGATGATCTTTTAAGACCATTTCAGATTTTATAATGGATGTGTGTTCTGTATAATGTTCAGACACAGAGTGGGGGACATCATGCAGTTAAGAAATTTAACTCCACTAATTTAATTAGTTTTTCTTCTTCAATATCCGTTCTTGCAATACAATAGCAATTTAAGCGAGATTAAAAAAACTGTTTATGTTTATACTCAGGCACTCACAGCACTAAGAATTCAGAAAGATAATTGTCTTGGTTTTTTCATTGATAAAATCAACACTCATTTAAAGCAGGAGACAGGGCGTCTTTATGTTTAACCAAAGCATTTAACCTAAATCATGATCTTTACCTGACCTTAAGCTCTTGCAGGACTTGGGATGTGAACCTGTGTCTCCGGTCCACCACGGTGCGCTACAGAGAGGAGATATGACTGAATTTCCTTCCAAAACATTTGGCATAAATAAAAATTGTTAATATTTAAAGAGAATTTCTAGAAGACATCAATGAGTTGAATAAAAAGGTCTCAGACAAGTTGAGGGTGAAGAGCATTGTCTTGGAGTGTGTTATCATGCTCATGCCATTGCCACGTTCCACAGGAAAACAAGGTGAACGGTGTTAAAATCCACCTTGATCCACAATGAAATATCTCAGCAACTATATATGATGGTTTGTTTGGAAATTAATGTTCCCTGGAGGATGAATTTAACTGACTCTGGATACCCCCTGACTTTTCTTCTAGTCCTTCTAGTGCCATAAAATGTGAGACATGTTGTGGCAGCCTCACATTAAATTGTAATCCCATGGTAATGCCCTTGACATTGCTTCTATAATAGTACTGTTATCAGGTCAATTTGTCCAATAATCTGGTTGATGACTGATCAAAACGTATAACTTTCAGCCTCAGCTGTACTCTGTGTTGAATGTTAAAGGTTAGCATGCTAACTCGCTTAACTAAAATTGGTAACATTGGTAAAAACTATAACTACATAAAAATCGGAAAGTTAACATCGTCATTGTGAGAATGTTACCACGCTGATGCAAAAGCAAAGATTCACTCGACACAGTCCTTTATCAGTTGGTCGGTGGGCTTTTTATTTCCTGCTCAATTTGGACCCAAAGCCGTTCTGAGCTACAGACTCTTTCACGGTTGTAAACATAAACATTCTAAATGTGTTTCAGTGGATTTCTTTTTGCATTTCATGTGAATGACATCAGTTGACGGGAATTAGTCAAGGACCCGAGCAGTTGCCTAGCAATGCAATTCCGTTGAAACGTTCTACAGAGGATTTTGATGATTTCTGTAGCTCGTGCTGAATGTCATGGGCACGCGCTCTTCTATGCATTCAAATAACTGAATGTCTTGTGGGCTTCAAACCTCCTCCAACCTCATACGATTCAAAGAAGAAAAAAGACAACAAAAGAAAGAAAATGAAAAGAAAGAAGCTCTTTGTTCTCCATCGATCCTCATCGGATCACTCATCCACTTCAAGTACATTTTCATTTCAAATCCACCTGTTAATGCAGTAAACTTGACTCTTTGATCTTGACTCACTTGAAAAGTCAAAACCTATACTATTCTTCACCACGTATTTCTTTTCATGTATTCCAATGTTGTATTCCATGGATTCAGCGCTATATAAATAAAGTTATAATAATAATAATAATTACATATATAATATATATATATATATATATATCTATATCATATGAGAATATAATTATATTGAAACTTGGACTAAATAAATTCCCACCACAGCTATTTAGTGGCAAAAAGTCATGTTATTTCTTAAATCAATGGTCAACTTGAAGTATTTTGGATATTGTCAGCAGCTTTGATACATCAATATCAGAAGTGGCAAGTTGGATTAAAAAAGCAGGGAACGCTATACGTTTAAAAATGTGTCTACAGCAATAAATAATGTTCTATTTATGATCACGGCTGGCTCGATCTGCTCTGCATCCATGGACTAATTACCCATGAAATGCACCAATATGCTGCATTATTAATTGGAACCAAACTGTGAGGCATTTAGCAAAGTTCAGTATGTGTGTGTGTGTGTGTGTTGTGTGGAAAAGGAAAGTATTCTGCTTCTTTTACCCCACCCATTGAAGTTCCACTCAACCAATAAGATTATTTCTTTTGCAGCTTTCCCTCCGAGAAGGATGTGCATCAATCCTCAAACTGTATCTTGTGTGACCAGGTGAGCTGCAAGAGTAAACCAGCTCGTGTGTGTGTGTTTGCAAGTTTATGTTCATTCATTATTCAGCACTTGCTTTTTAACTAAATGTTTGCAGGTGTCTTAAATGTACCTGAGAAAGGTTATGCGCGTTCTTCATTACATACATTTTAAGTTAAACTACCAATTGTTGCAATTTTAAATACAATGCTGCCTTTTTAATAAATGTTCTGTTCCATAAAGCGGTGTCATTCTCTTTTGCGCAATGGGTTATGCATTTTTAAATGTAAAACTGAGCTGATCATTTTAATACTGCACCACAAATATCAAAGAGACGTCGATATGAATATGAAGAAAATTTTTCAGGAGTGTACAGCAACAAATACAGTAAATAGGAAAGCAACGCTGCAGAAATACAGTATATTACTGGCAGGTTGGTTACACATTCTACTGTGGAATAGTATAATAAAATGAACGTTGCTACACTAAAACAACAGCACGACGCAGGCAACCATAGCTGAGTATTTTTCTGTAATATTACGGGAACATTTGTTGAAGTGAGTAGGCCTCACCTTTTCCTTGTGATGTTGGGTGTTCATCCAGACAGAGTGCAGGACTCACAGCTTCTCAGCGTGTTGCTCTGACGGCCTCCTGCTGCCCCTCAGCTCTCTCAACTGACCCCACACCCAGAACACATCAACACCTGCAGCAGCTCAAACACCAGCATATTCTACACTATGGAGCCTTCAAACATTAGGAATTACACAATCACTGCATTCACCACATAGGCTGGTGCTAGTGTGCGGAAATATACGTAGCCGTTTCATAATAGAACAAAAATCACCGGGGGAAAGCCCAAACGCATATGCAAGCAATAGCCCACCGTAGGAAAAAGAGACACAATCCAACAAAAAAATAGATACGGACACATAACGCATCATGCTTCTATTAGTTCCTTACTCATCCCACTTCACACTCCAAGCACATACTTTTATTTACCCAGGGAACGTCAACTCCTTTCAGCAACACCTGCTTCATATCCACATATCCCATTTTTTTTCAAGCAGTAAAACCCCGGCTGGCATCAGCTTCACTTGAAGAGTTGGCAGTTAAATGCTGTGCCCTTTGCCCTTTGGAAGTAGTTTAGAGTATTACTTATTTATGTTATTTACCCACATTTCCCTGACACACCATTGATTAAAAAATGGCAAAGAACTTCTTAAACCAGCAGTTCCCAAAGAAGAGTTCCCAAAAGTCTCCAGAGGCCCACCTGTTACTGGACCTAAGTAACCGTAAAGACCACACAGGAAGTTTGCCTCCAGTATTTTATCCACCTCTGAACTAGATGGGATTCCTCTGATTTAAAACAAATTGACTCTTAAGTGATTGATCAGAATCTCAAGTGCCTTGTTCACCTCAGTATAAAGAATCTTACACCCCTGTCTACACTGGATGTATTTCAGACGCAGTTTTCACTCAACCATCTCACCCACATAACATCTTTCAATTCCTTTACACTTACTATTCCATGACCTGCAGCATCTTTTTAGACTTTGAGGATTTTTCTTCCCACTTGAACATATAGTGATATTGCTTGTGCATGGGCTGTGACGGCCACTGGTTCAGGTTGTGTCCTTTGTCTTGGCAACTCGTGTGTGTTTGACCAAATGACTTTTTGCTACAGGCTTGTGCTTGTCCATTTGGTCACCAAAGTGTAAAAGAGGACGGAGGCAGTCATTCATAGTAAGGAAGTACGTTCCATCAATTTGGGAGGGTTTGTTGATACACACTTGGGTGGTTTTAATGAGACATGTGTCATGTAAACAATGAGAACTCTATGGGGCACTGTTCATTTTAATGTATTAATTGAGGTACACACACTCTGCAAATAGACACTGCTAATGAAACACACGTATTCCTGATTGCGCCAGGTATTTACTCAATTGTAAAGGAACAGACCTTGTACAGTCTACAAACAATCATGGATGACATTACTGGTAAGAATGACCTACAACGTAACCCAGAAATGATTCACTAAAGTGCAATTTAATTCCAAAAAGAGCCTAAAAATTTGCATGGTGCAACCTACTGTGGCAGAGATGGGTTGTGCTTTGGCAAAAAGATATAAAGAGACTTTTCTCACAATTTTAATTTGCCCATTACTATGGTTTATGACAAAGTACTTGCCAAACTAATCCCATTCCTATCATCCTCAGCTCTACTTATACTTGTGTTCTGCTAACTAGAAAACTCTAAACACGCTAAACTAGAGGTGAAAATTACCTTCTAAACATCTGCATGTTAACATCATTAACAACATATTTTCTGTCTGCTGATTTTCATCTGAACAAGCAGATCGATCTACTAGTACTAGTACTAGTACTACTTGTACTTCTACCTGGGAATAGCTACCGGAACCTATTTTGTTGAGTTGTCCGTTAGCGAAATGCTCTCTGCTAGGCAGTGATGTAGTGTATATGACTAGGGCTTTTATTGTGAAAGGTAGGACGTGACCCGGAGGCAGACAGAATTGCACTGTGAAAGCGGCTTATAGGGAACCAATCTAAACCACGATGGTGTCATTATTCTACAGCCATTACATTGTGCAATCAACATATACTTCACAATGATACGTTAAAGCAAAAATGTTGTCTGTTGCCACTTTAAACAAGTCGTTTATGTTGCTTGTATTTCAGAGCTTAACCATACGGGTGTGAGATCACAAAACATGATCATACTTGGAGACACTTTTCTCGTTTCACAAAACTGTTGAAACGTTAGTAAAACCATCATCCCAGTCTTGCATAAAACACCTTAAGAAGGGGTCAGGTGTTTAATGAGGATCTACAGTAGCTGTTCTCTAAAATGTCTTTAAGAGAACGCTCTTAACTGCCAGGTTTCATCACCGTGCTAAAAATAAATGTGGTCATGTGACTCCACAGGGCACTTTGGATAACAAGTTTTTTTTTACTAAAGTTCAGAACTGATGACATTGCCCACATGCATGACAGCAGACATGAAGTGCATATACATCTTCATGACCATACGCATTATCGTATACGTATTATACATCACATCACATTACATTCAGCAGACGCTTTTGTCCAAAGCGACTTACAATGAGCGCAAACAATCATGAGGATACTACTCCGAACAGCCAGAATCTTGCAAGTGCATTAGCTTCTTAAAGGGGAAATCATTTTTAAGTGCAGTACAATAGCGTCTAATAAGCCAAACCGATGTAAGTGCAGCATACAGAAACGATAGAATAAAAATCCAACCATTAGCTTCACTTTGCATGACTCAAAGTTCTAGGAAGACTGTTTAAATCCTCAGTGAAAATGCACACACACACACACACACACACCTCTCAGTTGGCTTCTCTGCATCAGTGTCATCTGTCTCCGTGCTGGAGGGGCTCAGGAAAACGACACTGCTTCGGTTCACTGTATCTATTGAACAAAGCAGTGGCCTTGTGCGGCGCCATTGAGGGAAATAAAGACACCGTGGCCATATTGCACACAACATTATGTGTTCTCTTCACTTATGAATTAGGACTTTTTTTTTCCACAGGAACACCCAGCTGGCAGTCGGGCACACTTGACCATTTTGGGATCAAACCTGTGGTGGTTCGATTGTGATTTTCTAACCGCAAGGTCATGCAAAACCTTTTCTGTTTTTTTTTTTTTCTTTTTGGTTTCTTTTCTTGTATTTATGAGAAGAGGGGCCTTCGATGAGCGTCAATCTTTGGCACATTCAAAAGTTTGAATCGAAAAAAGGGAACAAAGCGACAGTGAAAATACTGTCAACACATGATGCAAGTGACGATAACGAAGCATTGTTTAGGATAATCATTTCAAATTATGTTAACCCAGTTCTTTTGAAGTATAAATAATTTAATTAGCGCTTTGGATTCACTTATGCTCTGTCATTTGCATTATCAGGCAACAATGAATAATGCATGTCATCACTGCATTGTTACTATTCAAAATTGATTTCATAGTTTGTTGCATCATCCGTGTCAACGTTTCCTATGCAACATCTATATCTTGATGACAACTGTGCAAATTCCATCCACTTATAAAGATAAACCTAAACATAAACTCACTCAGTAGAAGAAAGTAATTTACTATTTATGTCTTGGGAGAGTTGAATGGCTTCTTATGTGAAAGCAGTCAGATGTCAGTTATTAAGACTTTAATTAATGGTTTATGGTGACTGATGTAATGCTGCCCCCCATTGTGTAGCCCCATAGGAATTGTCCTTACTCAGTTCCAAAGTCAGCCTCTTACTTTCATATAAATAGTCTTAAGGCAGAAACAAAGTCAATAACTCTTAATAACTATTTGCATCTTAACAGTTATTAGAGAAATCAAAAAAAAAAAAAAGAAAGCCACAGCTGTATTATATACTGTACCCCTGTAGAGCTATTTAACTAAACCCATTCACATTTCCAACATGAAGAATAACTCATTAAATCTAATCTTTAAACCATGAATAAAAAACAGAGAAAACGGAATCATTGAGCCTTTTATTCATTTAGATACATTAACACAAATACATTTTGTATTAAAGAAATGAAGAAGAGGCCTATATAAGGTCTGTTGGAAAACCTCTTTAAATGCATTTCATGGACTGATAGACAAGTGGGAAGAGCAAACAGAAGCAACAGTGTCTGTAAAAAATATGTTTATATTGACTTAGACCTCAGATTAACTTCTGTGTGTGGTTAGGTATAGGCTACTAAATCATTTACTTGAATACTGTGCTTAAGGTTCGGGAAAATCGTGTTTTTGGTTAAATATTAAACAAAGTAAACTAATCCTGTCTCGTGTCACTGTTGATTTGTTACATATTGAACTAAGATACCAATCTTTCTCTAACTTTAAAACCGTATTAATTAGAGGATAGTGGTGAGAGAAAACAATAAACGTTCAGCTGGCCTTAAGTATATATTTGTTTTGGCCAAATCAGGTTCATTATTTCATGTTATCTTGTATTTCGGATGAGGTTGACAAGAAGCAGGGGGGAACATGGGTTTTCATATTAACTGTAACTAATGCTGCATCTGTCGTCAGCTCTTCTGCAAAGAGTCCCATCTCATATTGAACTGATTCTCTTCTGCTACACAGCAGCCCATTTTGCCAAGACATAAAGCTACTGAACTCATCCCTTTAAATATGACGTTACTATTACGATGTCAAGACCAAGATTAGATTTTTATGACCCTCCACCTTCTTTAAGTAAATGAGTGTGAACTATGAGTCTTGGAGGTGTTTGACACCTCATACTCTGCATATGTCTCTCATTTAAGGCCCACAGTCAAACGGCCTACTTGGCTCGCCCATGAACTTTAAAGTCACCTCAATATCGCAAACGAAATAAAACCCCCTAAAAAAAACGAAATCCATTTCAACCAGGAGAGGAAGGAAGACAGAGTGTAGGGGAGAGAGATAGAGACAGTGAACGAGTCTCAGCGTGTCAAACCCAAATACTATTATACTTGTTATAATTCATTATCATTTCAATGACAGGGGTCTTGGTCTGAAGGTGACTTCATTACATTACAGGTTATTGCCTCATATATCAAACTTGGGTGGCCCCAATTTTTAGGCAGCAGAAGTGTCTGGCTGACTGTGAAATTGACTGCTCTCCATCACAGAGTAATTAGATTAGCTTGCTGGTTATGTATAAAACAAGAGCAGACAGAGCTATCTGCTCTCCTGAGGCAGCCGGCGGGGATTAGGACGCCGATATGGTGATGAGGCCACAAAGGTGTACTGTAGAATACTGTACAGGAAGACATAGAGTATGTGGGAGGGGGGCGGGGGTCTGTGCTACGTCACGTTTAGGGACCAAGTTCTGGAAACCTATATACCAAATAAACCTGTCGACACCTGTCTTGGCTTTAGTGACGTCAAGTAAGGCTCCATTCACACGGCAGGCAAATCAGATTTGTTTCTCAAATCAGGTCTTTAAGACGGACTGTGTGCACTGTAATTTGCAAGTTATGTGTGTGTGTGTGTGTGTGTGTGTGTGTCGCGTTGTGAGTGAATCCGTTTTGAGCAGACTTTTTATCAGTGATAAAACAGCTCTGCGCTGGCTTTGCCGTTGTTTTCCTATGGAGAGAGCGGTGCCGCCCGACTAGGCGTGGCGCACCGCTCTCTCCGAAAATTGCCACCGAGCGCTGCGCTCAAAGTTCTAATTATTTCCACTTTGACCTTGATTGCCGCTGACCTTACAAAGCGCAACCAATGAGACAACAGCTGTATAAAGCGGCACAGGCAAGCAGGGGAGGTAACCATAGAAATAAAATGAACTAGCTGCCTTCACCGCAAGGCAGAGAACATTTCCTATCAAGTGAAGGCAGCTTGAGACATATCGGTAGAAAAAAACTCCAAATGTGATTTGGTTCCAGTTCGCAATGAATGCATTTTGTGTGTGTTTTTGCTGTACAGACTTTCTAAAATCAATCTGGATACAATCAGGATATGCCAAAAAACAGATTTGTGCTGGCAATCTGAACAAGGCCGTATATATCTTTGTATATTGACAGTGGCATTGAGGACGTTGTCAATACCAACATGCCAAGAGTAGCTTTAAAAACCAGCTGTAGAACTGCTTGTGAATGTTAGCTTCAAAAAAAAAGAAAAAGAAATTGCATTTTTTCATCCTATTTATTTTCCGTTATCTATTATTGCTTAAACCCTTTCATGTCTTAATTAAGTCTCCTTTGTAAGCTTCTTTAATCTGTGGCATTTTGCATTATTTGACATTTGCATTTGCAGATATGATAATTTTATAGACAAAGTTTAAATTACTTTTGAACAGAAACTTTACTCCGTATTTCCCCAGAGGAAATCTATCCTGTAGGTTCCACAGCAGTGTGTGTTGAGCGCAAATGTGTGTGTCTGTGTTCTTGTGTGTCTATGAGAGAGCACATGCATTATGATCAGTGTAAATGTATGCGTTGATGTGTGTACTCACGGGACGACGTGTTTTTTTTTTTACAAGAATCTCACGTTAAGGGCAACACTAGCTATAACTAGCCCGTGCGTTTTGCCGAGATTGCTGCATAATTCAGGCTTGCCTCCTTTGTTCAGCACCACCCATAAAAACAAGATCGTTAGCTATGTTTCCACTCCGTGCTGATAGAGACATCTTATTTGTAGTGTTTACATGATGTAGATGTCTGTGTGTGGTCATTAATTTTTCAGCAGAGTGTCTAAGCTCTCTAGTACAGCCTTGATCCTCCATGCTTCATCGCACTGCCTGTCTTCAAGCCAAAGGGTAGCAATGACATCGGCAGCCCTGGCATACTGAAACAGCATCTTCAAAGATGAGGAGTGCATGTGGATGTATTTGCATGCATATGTGTTATTGCATGCCTGTGTATCTATATGTATATGTATATAGTATATATATATATATATATATATATCAGGTTGTGTTTATACTGTGTAAAGGTGTAAGGTGAAGTGAAACATCATTAATCCCTGCAGGGAAATTGTGTCATCGCTGAGGCCATAGAGAAAAAAAATCATTAATGTATGGAGAATTAAATATTCACTTAGAATGCATTGCACCTCCAATAGTATAACCTCTTCTTTCATTTTGTGTACTCGCTGGCAGGCAACCACAACAACCATCCTTCATATTCATGTTTCATTTATTCTTTCTCTGGGCCATCACAGTTTTAAACAAATCCTCTCGCTTAAAAGTAAAAAGATTGTAAAGTAAACATTGAAGTTACAGACCTTGCCAGTTGTCATATGAGCTCAGGTAATGCAAAAGTGGAAATAATACCACAGATGGCTAAGTAACTAGCATTGATGATGTCAAATGTGTCATGTTTTCCTACGATGATGCATGTGAACAGTTAGTTTTAGTCAGTTTTAAACTAATGTTAAAGGGTCATGTTGTCATTAAAGTCTGATAATGCCTCTCCGAATGTCTCCGAATGTCTCCGAATGTCTACCCTATGATCTGCCTTACAGATGTATTTATTCTTAACAATATTATTTGGAATCATTCTTTTGTTATATGTGCATGATATACATGCCCAGGGATAACAGATGGACATTAGCAGTTGTCAGTAATCTAAAAAAGGGATCCTAATTGTAAAAATACCAACAGTTTCTCTTAAGAGAAATATTACATTAGCTTAAAACATTTTGGGGGAAACGTTTTGTCAATAGGATCTGTTTTTCACTGGTTTCCCTACAATATCTGCTGTAGACTTAAGGTTTTTCCGGTTAAGGTGGGACAGGAACACTCTTGGTTGAGGTTCAGGTAACGTTGGGCTCTTGGTTAAATACTGAGAAAATTGACATACTCGTCACACTACTGTGGCGTTTGTTGCAGTACATTTCTTCCCGCTTTGAAAGAAAACATTACCCTTGAACGTAAAATACAGTTGCAAATGAGTTGTATACGAATGTAATTCACAGGAGACAGGCCAATCAGAAAGCACATTAACTTTTAGCATAAACACTGGCTTCATGGATTCATCCTTGTCCATGTAGCACAATGCTGAACTCTGCAGTCTCACATTGTGGACATAAAATATGATAACTTACCACATAAAGGCTCAATGTTGTCAAAATGTGTGCTGTATTCCTCCGCATCCTACCTTACTGGCAAAAAACGAGTATTAAACATTCAATATAGCCATACGATATATCATATGTCATATGTGTGTCGTGTGTTAAGAGGCCATACATCAGTGTTTTTCCTTTAGAGGTGAAAATGTGTGAGGAAACGTATCGATGAGAGAACCAAAGGAACGGTTCATCTTCCCTGATTCACCGGCCCGTACATCAAAATTGGGACGCATCAGTGCTTATAGGGTCAAACTGCCCTTTTCATGATATTGGACCCCTCATTCTACAACATGCACACACACACGCACGCTAACACTTCAGGTATTCATGTTTTGTTTCCTGTTTTATTTTGTTACTCAATCAATCAATTCACTTCCTGCCTTTGTGTGTTTTTTCAATCAGTTTTGATTGTTTGGCCCCGCCAAAAGTTCTCTATTCCCCATTAGTCACTTACTATTTACACCAGCCCAGTTCCTTTGTTCTTTGTCGATTCATTTTTCGCAGCTGAATGGAGTTTTGTTTGCCTGTCATCTGCCATCTGTAGCTGCCTTTATGACTCTGAGTCTCTAAGACCTTTTTGATTTATTAAAACGTATCTTTATTGAAAATCCCGAGACAGCTAGTTAGCTGTCAGATCTTGAAGTGAAGGTGAGCAGTCTCCTTTCCTGGGGACTCGCCTGTCTATTTCCCGTTGATATATAGGAGTCAGTGTGCCTCGAAGGAAGCGTGGGTCTCGTACACATCGATCCCCTAAGCTGCCCAGTGTCACAGGGACTCAGCTGCCCAGCATCCCCGAGCCTCAGCTGTCAACACCTGTTCCTGGTTCCTAGTCGGCCATCCAGCCAACACCTGTTCCTGCTGAGCTGCAGCAATCTGTTGTTCCTGTGCTGCATCACTCCCAAGTTTCTATGCTGCAGCGGTCACAAGTTCCCGAGCTGCAGCGGTCACTAGTCCCAGAGCGGCAGCACTCCCCAGTTCCTGAGTAGCAGCAATCACAAGTCGCCATCAGTCCCATCCTTGGATTGCCTGTCCTCTTTCACATTTTCTTTTCTTCCTTTCACTTCGTTACCACCTTTCTTTTTTAACTTTTCACATTTCATTTTCTTTCCCTTACCTGCCCCATCGCTTTCTGATTTTTATGATTGACACATTTGACAAATTGAGTGAAGGATCAATTGCACACGCATGTCTGTGTTTCTTTAAACCAATCACAATTGTCCAAGCGCTAAGCACAGGATGCTGCGATCGTGCCCTTTCAAAATGGTAGCACGCAGAAGGGAAGGAGAACGATGCCGATGGCAGGATTATACCACAGTCTACATCCAGTGAGTCAGACAAATGAGTGATGGACAGGGCCGGAGTGGCTCTCCTATTATACAGGAAGTACTGTATATAATTAGATATTTTCTAAGTCCGCTAACAGTGCACTATTCTATAAAACCTTGTTTTTTTTTTTCATTATTACGTATTATACGTCATATGCCATAACACAACACAGTTGCTTGATGCTAAACTTAATTGTGGTAAATGTAGGCAACGCTATACATTATATTTTATTAAGCACGCCAGAAATATTGGCACTGTGGCCTAAACTATCATAACTGTCTCATCATCAGCATCAACTTCTGGCGCTTGCTCTGTACCTTCACTGTCAAGCTGCTGTTTTAATCATGAACAAGTTGCTGGGTTTGGCACATTTAGCAGCATCAGCCTGTGTGGATTTTTTAAACTTTATTCTGACCTTTTTTTCTCTCCCACTTCTCTCTTTCTAGGCTCCATCTTGTCTTTGTTAATCTATTTATGTTTGTCTTTCTTTGTCACTCGTATCTTCGACCTGGGCTTCTGCGAGTGTAGCCTGTGGTGTAATCTAAATGATGCGCCGTGTCCTACATCAACATGCGTATCATGCATTATTCTAACATTTCACCTTTTGCCTCAAACCTGCATTCTAGAAAGAGAGAAGAACATAGCATCTCCTTGAATAAAAACTTTAGGCACCACAAGACTTTTTTTTTTAATGTTCAGTTTGTGACCAGCATTTGTAACCACATCATGCTAAAACTGCACTGAATGTGACTTCCGAGCATGAATAAGGGCATGGAAATGGGAGGAAGAAAGAACAAGAGCAGGAAGAGAAGGCACATGAAGTAAAAGAGCAAGAGAAGAAAAAGTGTCTCTTACATTTCTGTCAAGCTTTTCTTTAGCTCCAAACATTTATGCGCTCAGTTTTCCCTTTTTTCTCTAGGTCTCTAGTCATTTTTTATGTACTCTCTGTCTCAGCAACAATATTAGTGAGATAGCGATGGTTCTGTCATGATTTAACACAAAGCCAGCGAAGGCATATGTGTGTCCACCACCCTCGTAACCAGACGATCTATAAAACCAACTGATGAACTTTTGAAGTGGCCAACAGAGAATTCACATCCAGAGGCACCGAGTAATGACATTTTATACTGAATTCAAGTATATAAATCTCAGGAAAGTATTTCCAATGCACCTACGCTGTCACTACTTAAAGTAATATTCCATAATAGTTTCATTTAAATCAAATTGTGTTTGTAAAACCTCTTAACAATTGATAGCGCTCAATTGTGATTCTGCCTCTAACCAATACATCGAAATCATTTGACCTAATGTTTAACACTGATATATCAGCTGAAGAGACCAAGAAGAGAGGAGAGGAGACTCAAATAAACGGAACAAAAATCAAACAGAAAAGCCAAAATGTTATCTGGGAAGTGCGGTGAAGCGCAAAAGGCTTTTTTTTTTTTTTTTTGGTAGCCTTGCTGGCTTTTTGTACTGTACGAAAGTAATCAGTGGAGAAGAGCACAACACAAATGTCCTTGATAAAATAGTAAAAGTCTGCTTTAAAAGGCAAAACATGGTAAAGTTTATAAATCAACCTGCAGATTTTCTCTGTAACACCTCCATTTAGTTTTGACAACGCCATACCTTAGCATTGTAATTTGAATATAATCATGGAACCCTTTCAAATGTAAAAAGGAAAAACAAACTTAATAAAGATGTGAAGCAAGCCAACACCCTGTCAAAGTACAGTGTGATATTACATTACACCCTTCATGATTATAACTCCTAATTGTATTTGATCAAATTTTCAAAAACTACAATTCCACCAAAGACTACCACAAACTGTTAAAATGCACGACTAGGGAAATATCTGATATTATTCATAATTGATTGTTTGGCTCCTTGAAACAAATTGTAAACACAACATTGATACATTGTTACCTTTTGGTGAAACTGTTGCTCATTTACTCATCCAGCATGATACAGATTAGTACAGAACAGACATAAGTAATACAAATGGATCACAGTGTTTAATGTCTCATAAAGTGAAAGCGTTAATATCGTTTTTATGAAAATGGATCAAATCACACAGTAAAACCATCAGCCTATAAGCTCACAGAGGACCCTTTGACATGTCCCGGTATCCTTCATGGTATTGTGCATTCTGGCTTTCATGGTGTACTGGGACCTTTTTCATAGAACGGATCGTCAATGTTATTAGCAAAACCTGTGCTTTTCCTACAGTACGACAAGCCAAAACGTCAGTTGTGAAAAAGGTCTGTAGTGTTTGTCTGAAGGCAAACACAAGTGGATTATCTCCTTAGAACTAGTGCAAGCTCAGAAACCTTTGTATTTCATGGCGTGCAGGTCCCTCGAAAGTCTCCCCAATGAAAGTTTAGAGCCAAAGATGGAGAAAAAATCTAAAACAAAATAGCAAAGGAATCTGAAAAGTAAATGTAAGTGTTGCCTTGTATACATTAGGTGACTGATCTGGGTAAAAATGTATCTCCATTACATGTAGCGTAGCTTTTATCCAAAGTAAAAAAAACTGTCTCCACCCTCTCACTGCCTTTTTTTTTAATGTTATTCTGCAGCAATGATGAATAATAACAATTATCCATAGCCCTAGAAAACCATGTGTTATTTATGGCGGGTGCTTAGAGGAGCAAAACAAAGTGAGGAGAAAGAGCTTCCCTCCTGTATCCTGTATTCCTGCTTTATCTGAAAGAAAACACTAAGATAAAGGCCTAACATTAACGCCTAGTGAAAGAAAAATTGTTTCTATATATACATATATATCCCCGCTAGAGAGTAAAATGAAAAATTAAGCAAAAAACTATCTGAAGAAACTTTAAAATAGAGCCTTTTGTACTGCAGATTTAGAGACGTGTGGGAGGCGATGTGACACAGCTTTTAGTTAGTAACCAGAAGGCCACACGTCCGATGAGCTCCAATGTTCCCATAACCCTTTAGTTTGACAATTTCTTTCAATTTCTTGATGAACTTTGGCTGGCAAAGCTTTCTGTCAAATCTAACCACTTTTAAAATGTATCTTGTGCAATAAAACGTCATTATCATCAATCCTCCATGCACAGACTCCATTCATCCTTTCATTTCCCTCTGCTCACAGCACACTCACCAAGTGTTATGAAAAGGTATTCAGGTCGTTAACTTTAAGTCCAAATGAAATCACACACGTCTTAATGTATTACTAGTTTTGTACTGTTCAAAGGAAGAAAAAAATGTCTTTAAAAGATAATGTGGTTGTATGTGCATTGTGTGGCAGGCTGCTGTCTGGCTCAATGTGACAGTCTGCATTGCCTACAATGCTGATGGTATTACTTTATGCAAGATTTTATTGGCTGTATGGAAATAAAGTCTCCACCTGTATTGGACGGATAAATAATGGTATTCCATCGAATGAATGCAAAACATATACATTTCTCCCTTTAAGGTTTCAGAGTTTAGCACGGGACACAGAGCAGATATATTTATATATACAGTATATATATATATATGTATATATATATACTGTAGTAGTAAAATGTAATTGTCACAGCTACAAGGCCATGCCTCAGTATTGGTCCTTCGTGTTTCTGTCTCCCTCTCCTGCCGTGTCCGCTGTTGGTCTGTGTGTGTGTGTGTGTTTGTGTGTTCCTGTTCTGCCTGTTCCTCCTTTACCCATCTACACACCTGCACCGAATCAGCCTTGTTAATCCTTCCCTGCTCCCCAGAGTTCTTCCCGGCCAATCAGCTCCTTTCCTGTTCCCAGGCTTTCTCCGCTGCCATTCAGCTTCCTGCCTTTTCTCCTGCATAATCACATCATTCTGCTCACCTGAGCTTCTCCGCCCATCTCTCCACCGACATGTCATCCCTGCCTCAGTCTACTTTGTATTTACGCCCTGGTTTTAAGTTCAGTCTTAGTTGGACCCTTGGTTTTGTTCTGTTATGATCGGTATTGCCTGCACAAACCTTGAATAAAAGCTTTTTCTTCAAATTACTGTTGCCTGCAGTTTTCCTGCATTTGGGTGTACCTGCCTTACTCTTCTTGAAAACAATGTGTATACACTCCCTTGCAAGCAACATTCCTGCATCGAAAACATTACTTATGTATTATCACCAAAATGTGCTATAAAAAGTAACAACAATTGGAGCACCTTGGTAGCTGAGTGGTTACTGGCATTCCACTTCACTGAAACATCCTGGGTTTGATTCCAGTTCTTGGGACCTTTTATTGCATGTCATCCCTTCCCAACATATTTTTACACTGTCCTCTGTCATATAAAGGTGAAATGGCAAAACAAATAGTAACAGCAATATTTAGAAAGAATGGACCATTTTAGAGTCTTCATTTTCTACACAATTCACCTGTTTTTTTAAAAAAAAAGCGCGATCAAATTCAAGCAGAAATTCAGCACTTCTACCTCATAGGGATTTTCTAACCTAAAATCTGGAGTACAAGGCCAAACCAAAACTGTCCACATCCTTCTGGACTGCACTGTGTAGAGGTGAGCTCAACTAAACACTTGCCAGTTACGCAGCTGTGGTTCGAGTCTGCAAATACCCCTGCCTTTCCCCACATCCAGACTGCCAACACACCCTTATGTTGTTCCTTGTTCAGCACAATTGAAATTCACTGCACTTGCTTTACATAGAACTTGTAACTTGAACACCACATAGCACACACTAACATGGCCAGAGCTTACAAACAGAGCAATGTTGACATGTGGAAGGGAACCACCAACCCTTAAGGCTTTTTCAATGCTGGCAAGCATTACCAAGTCCTCCTTGTTAGCAAGTGCTGTATAAACAAGCAACACTGCAACAATGTGTATGGTTTTTGCAAAGCAGCATTTATTTTTTTGTTTATCTTTGTAGTTTCGTATGCAAGGGTTTTATATAAGAGGAATCACAGAAACTCCGGCAGCTTTTCCGCAGCTTGTGAAGATAAAACTTAGGCCCACCAATGTGTCCCATTTTTACATTTTTTTTTGAGGAAATCACTACTATACTATGAGGCAAATGTAAGCCTTATTTACATAAAATGTTGTCGTTTTAACATTTTGAACCTCCCGTCTTTCTCAACTTTAGACATGCTATCCCGCAATGCCTGAAATGCAATTCCCTCACAAGGGGATGGAGTATACCGCTTTGCACTCATCTCTCCTGGTGATTGTAATCCACTTTATCAGTACAGTCCCTGAAGCCTTTTTCCTTCTTCCTCACATCAAGCTCCATTTTGAGGGAAAATACAGTAAAGGATAATATTATTCTGTATTTTCTCTCTTTGATATCATCGGGGAAAAGGTAACAGACATGGTTTTAGACTGCCTTCTTGTCTTGTGTCTCATTTTCCCTCCTTCCAACATTCGTCCGTCTGTTCAGAGAGAGAGAGCACACCCACTATTAAGTGATAAAAGCACAGAGCGGGATAAAGAAAAGAGGGGAGAGGAAACACCAAAGGGATGTAGACATGGAGGGTGGATGAATACGAGGCAGGCAGATATCAGGGGTATGCGGAGGATGTAACTGAGATAAAAATCCGTTTGAGCTGAAGTGGGGTTGGGAGGAAGCTAACAATTTTCTGCATGAATCGGCTTGGCTCATCATAGCTGTCTGGGGAAATGTGTCAGTAACATTGTGCATGTGCATGTGTGTGTGATACGATAAACATTTCCTGCTTTTCCTGCTTCCAGCCTTTCTCCGACAGCCCACCTCGACTCTCCAAACCTCAGGCTTCCAGGCAGCTTCTCCTTCGAATCGCATGGTGCAAAGTGGACTCACACACGCGCACACACTGTGTATAAGTGATTGCATCAGGTTTCTCCCCCAGTACTGGGCTTGTCCTGAAAGGAGAAGATTTGATTAATTTGGCAGCTTCTTCTGAGGTTATCATCCAGGTTTGGCTGGCAGAGGAAAGGACTGTGGGAGTGTGTTTACTCTTCTATTTGGTTCGTTAAGCCACACAAATGAAAGGATGTACAACGATCTGTATTGTAAACTTTTCATGGAGACCCATGATGAGTCATCTTGGACTGTGAATAGATATGGCCACTGTGGAAGAAGAAGAAACGACTACGTCACCTCAACTCTGTGTCTGCGTGTTAGAGAGGCTCTGTAGTTTATCCACTGAAAAATGTGTTGAACTTTTATATCTAAATTGTCTGACTGTACTGACATCAAAGTTTGTCACTAGAGGGGTATTTTCGCATTTCACATGTACATAAATACTCATTCTCCGTGCTGCCTATATTTGTTTACGTATGTTACTCACGTTGCTTACAACCAAAATAACTCAGCGTTGACTTTTGTTTTTTTTACATGACATTACAGTTCATTTAGCTGACGCTTTTGTCCAGAGCGACTTACAATAAGTGCAAACAATCATAAGGGTACTGACTCTAAACGACTCTATACGACGTTTCATACGGGACACAAACTCCGGTAACCTTGGTGAAAGTCCTGTGATTGTTTGACCCTTACAGCCATCCTCCCCTCCAGCCCACCCTAAGCGGACTGTCGCTCATTACACTACGTCACCGGACGTCCTCCTTTGCACCTGTCATCATTTCTACGGCCGATATTGAATAGATGATACGACGTTCTGAACCTAATCGTAGGTATGTCATGGAAAAATACCTATGGTCATGTGTTGTAAATGTCAGAGGTGTCAGGGTTAGGGGGATGTTGTATCCATCTGTCACAACTGGATACATCTGGATGCAACAGATCCTAAAGGTCACAAGTACGTGGCAACCACAATAAAGAGGAACCAACCCAAACCGGTTCCCTGACCAGTCAGCACGTCTAAGGACGTGCAATGGATGATTGACCCCGACTGGGTCTGTTAGGCAAATTACTATTGTATCTGTATATATACTGGTGCTCAAAGAACTTCCCTTTGAGCAGCACAGCAGCCGTACAAGCTTTGTGTATGAGTTTCAACATCTCTCTATGTAAGAGATCTCTGCTCCTTCTTGCAAGAATAAAGCGCTGACCTGATCACTGATTCTGAAGTGGGTGTCGAGTGAGATTTTTCCAAGAGTATGGCACGCCCCTTCTGTCCTATGACGCAGATAACCACTAATAATGGCCATTTAATGTGATGATAACATTCAAGCGGGTTTGATTGAGTCGCCCGTATGTGTCTTTGCAGGGATGTGCTGTCCAGGCACAGTATTGAGTGTATGTTACTTGTAGACTTGAGGTGTAGAAATATGCTTTGGGTTACGACTACGTGAGAGTGAAACACAAGATGTTACGCGCCTATGTAGGCGGCTTGGATTGATTAAAATAGAAGTGGTGGTAAAGTAAACAGTTGGACTGGAACACCTCAACAAAGAGGGATAAAAATCCCCTTTAACATTATTACCATATACTTACCCTTCGGTTTTACAAGAATTGTTTTGAAAGTTTCTGAGATCTCAAGAAGAAGATTTCATTAACTCATAGATTGTCATTTGTGCTGAAATATGGTTGCGTTTTGCCTCTGTTTTCTTTTATCTCTCAAGGAATTATCAAAGACGAAAAAGAGCCGTTTAAACTCAGTTAAATTGAAAAATACAAAATCACCAAACATGGATGGCAACAGTCTCAAAACATTACCTCCATCACATTTACTCGAGGCACACAGTTTTCCTCCTTGATCATTAAGAAACAGTTTTCCATCACTTGAGCCAGCATCTCCTGCCTGCTTCCCTTAAGTAGGTCAAAGGAGGTGAGGCCAATCCGTCGAGTTTAAAAGCTCTCAACATACATTTCTTTTAACTTCACCATTTATGCAGATTGTACCCAGACCAGCGGTGCTGAAATTGGATGTATATGAGAATAAATAACCATTTTGAAGATTTGTTTTCAATAGGGTAAAGACATTCTGTCAGCAGAATGTCTGACCCGACTGTGGCCCCCGAGTGTGCTGCAAAGCTATTTAAATTACACAAGAATCGCATGAGCCGAGACGTTCACATACACATTCACACACTCATACTCAGACATGTCTTGACAGAATGAAAACCACCATGGGGAATTCAGCCCACAAAACTCCAGACTCTAAGACATATTGTGAACACTCTCATTTAGGCTCAGGCATTAAGTCAGTACTAAAGCTACAAAGACAATAGATGAACAAAAGCAAATTAAAAGTGAGAGGCCCTAGCTAATACTAAATACTCCATAAACCTCACCGCAACCTCTAACGTCTTCAATTGTCTATGACAGCCAAAATTAAAACACGAGGGGTTGGAGGCAGAGAGGGGGAGAGAGAGAGACATTGTGAACACTAAATTAGTGAGTTTTTGGGGGAGGGAATAGAGAAAGCAGGGTTATCAAGACAAATGAAGTGGGGAAAAAAGGAATGACAAAAGATAAAAACAAGTAGTGACAACCAAATAATATTAAACCAACAAAAACTATTGTGAACATCTCTCTGTGACGCTGCCAGTAAAGACAGATGTTCATTTTTTTCCAGATATTTTCAGCCAGCTCTCCTTCTTCTACACTGTGCTGTTTGGATGTGATGCATCATTCTGGCAGCTTCCAATTAAATCTCAGCCAAGTCCAAAAACCAGAAAAATCTGTTGGCAAGTCATCTCCTCTCACATTTTGTTGTGGAGCTTTATTTTGACGATGAGATACGATATCAATCACATCATGGAAGACACAGGAACACAAGCTGAGACCTTTGAGCAGTGCACTGAAGGTGCACACAGTAAACAGTACTGGCAGTGAAGGCAAAGCGAGGCTGAAGCTGAACGGTGTGTTCAGACTAAACCGGAATTGAAATCTAGAGCTGCTGAAATTGCATACAAGGTTGATGGGAAAGAGTTAGAGCACAAAAACAGATGGGGGTTGGTTCCAGGTGGTGCAAATAGCTTTTTGTGATGTATCAACACGGATTGAGAGAACGCTCTACGGGGCAAATTTGCATAAAATAAAGCAAAGCTGAAATACGCTTTTTAGGATAAATCAAAACACACTTTCGTTTGGTTTTAACATGGCAGGGAATTTCAAAATCAAACTCAATTTATGTTTACCGACGTTTCTCTTAATCACTTTTTTTTATTGTCATTTCGGTCTGCAAGATTATTAATAGGCACTGCTTTGACTAGAATGGCGCTGCCTGAGCTGTTCCGTCCTTCTGATTCATGATAATTAACGTTGTGTGAATGTGACTCGTTTTTATGAGTGATTGGGACTCATCAAGACTTGCACTGTGAAATGATTGAAAACAGATGCTTCTGAATGTTTGATTATTTTTAAAGACGCATTTCTTTATGTGCAAATAATTCACAAATGTACACTCATCACACATCCCATGAATGAGAAACACTTTGATTTTACAGCAGATCTGTATAAGAACTTAACTTGTCCATTATTGTCACACTTTTCAAAATATCAGGAAGTGTTATGCATCATAAAGGAGTGCTTTTTTTTCTCTCTTGTGATAATAAATAGACTTATGTTATATTACAGATTTTCTCCCCTACAAGTCATTGATATAGTTGGGCTCACACCTAGGCCTAGCACCGGGTCTGGAACCAAACTCCTAGTGGATGGACTCTCTGCTTTTCTGGAAATTACCAGGGTGAGAGGTGCTTGGAGGGTGTGGGGATATTCACAAGGCCCAGGTTTAAAGCTGGATTTCTCCTCAAAGAATGAGAGGGTTGCCCCTATGTGACTCTGAGCTGTTGCTGTGAGCCATCTGGTCCTTATATAACCGCAGTGAGAGCTGTGTCGAGCAGTGGGTTTTCGGCTCTGCCAGGGTTGTCCCTTGCTACCGGTTTTGATTGTGATTTTCATGAATAGGATCTCAAGGCGCAATTGGACGGAGGAGAGTATCCTGTTTGGGGACCTCAGAATTGCCTCTCTGCTCTTTGCAGATGATGTGGTACTGTTGGCTTCATCAGAGTATGATTTCTGCCTCTAGGTTGGGAGTGAGTTACTGCCACAAGTGAAAGAGTTCAAGTTTCTTGTGGTCTTGTTCACGCGTGAAGGTGAAATACAACGTGAGATCAATTGGTGCTGCGTCAGCAGTTATGCAAGCACTGTACCGGACCATTGTGGTGAAGAGGCTGCTGAGTCGGGAAAAAAAAAGCTTTTGATTTACCAGTTGATCTACGCTCTAACCATCACGTATGGCCATGACGTTTGGGGAGTGACAGACAAAATTAGATTGTGGATACTAGCGGTCGAGATGAGTTTCCTCGGTACAATGGCTGCACAATATTCTAAATACACCCATTCTAACAAGCAACCTTTTACTGACTTACTGACAAAGTTGTGTTCACTGTCACAATCCACAGTCTAGGGTTAGTCCAGACATACACATATAAGCATTTACATGAAATTGAATGTCCCCTTGTCGGACTAATAAAGTATACATACATATAGTTTGAATGATGTGTTTTAAAGCAAATAACCACTACATGTGACAATAACAGAGTAAAAGGATAACATTTAAAATGTTGTGCCTATTTGAACAGACTTCAGGTCTGTTGAAATTATTTTTGTTAATTTTATTTTCATTTTTTAAATAAAATTAACAATGGATTGGATGAGGGGCCCAATTCAATAATTCCTAATGGCTGGCCGAATCCTCTACACAAAAAAACAAACCACTTCAAATGTATATAAAGTATCTCTACATGTCTTGCTGAAAATGCTGCTTCATTGCATCATTGGCAAACAATTTAAATCACTTTGCAATAGTAAAATGAAAGAGATAGATGCAGGAGGAGAAGCCACAAAGGAGGCAAAAGAGGACTGAAGAAGTATACCAACAGAGTGACGGAGAAAAAACAAAATTTGAAAAAGAATGAAAAATAACCCCAAGCAGGGTGCCTATCTTGGCTCATCCACTGGCTCCTGTTCGCTCTAATTTATACATTAGCTGCTGAGGCACTGTTTCTGAGGACACACTCTGCAGACTCCTGGCTGTGGGAATAAATAGTGCTGACATAATGTTATGCACATTACACCCCTAAAAGTAAACTTTAAGCAGTCTGCCTGGTAGCTGCGTTCCAAGGCGGCGTCATGTATTGTGTCTGAAGTCTGAAATTGGTCTTTTTTTTTTTTTCTTCATATGATTTATCCTCAGTGAAGGAGAGAAGCTCTTGGAGGGGTTTGGTTTCCTTATCATATTTCTATTCCTCTCATTTGCAGTTACTGAGCAAATATGTACTCAAAATAATTTAGACACAGCTGCTGCTTGATGTGAATAGAAATGATGTGGTTATAGTTATATGCAGACCTGTTTGTCAGTGTCAATAAACTTTAGTCTCCTCTTTGAGCTCTGTGTTTCTTTTCTCTTTCAAACTCCTTTCTTCTCTGATCGCTATTTTTTCGTTTCATACCTTGTTTGTCCTTGTCACTTGCACTTCTGAAGGAAAAGTGATAAAGATTGTTTACAAAAGAAAAAGGAAAAAATGGAGATTTTGCAGAAGTAGATTTTGACGCTCGGTTACATATTGTTGATTGAAAAGTGTAATTTAAAGCAACCAAACACAAGAGCAGGGAGAGAAAAATGAGCCAGATGCCAACAGTTTGTGTTCCTGCAGAGTAGCCACCATGCAAACCAAACCGATATTCTCAACAAAGACAACATGACAAAATGCTATAGAAGAGAGAGCAGAAGTCCCACTAACTTTTTTGGCTAGCTAGTCTTCTGCAAGCGTCTCCAAGTCTTTGGTATTTCTGCTGATTTTCTATTGACAGAGCTACCAAATATATTGCATCAATTTCTGAACAACTAACCTGTTGTTTTATTTACCAAAAAACGCCGATGTAAAGATTACATATCTTTCTCAGTTGCACTGGTTCATAAACATGTTGACATTGTTATTGGCGACAGGACAGGACCTCATCAAAACTGGAAAGTTTATTGGAGCCTTGTATAGGAAAAGTCCCAAAAAATATCAACATGACATTTTGAGTACAAGTGTTTGTACAAGTTACAATTTTGCAGAGTTTGAAGATTTAAGTGAAAATAGAGTTCATTCATTCAAAAATATGGCCCTGTGGCAATTATTAACTTGACAACTTAATTTGAATACGCATTTTTATATACATTTTATACATATAAAGTTTTTAGTGTATTAGTGTGTGCCAGTTAGGTTTGGTATAGATTTGGAATGGTTAAATTCAGGCAAGGAACTGTACGTTTGAAATGTTGTATTTGGACGTGGCTATTGGCTGGAAATGGTTGATCTTTGGTTGATCCTTTCTTATTGTTACCCAACGTTCTCTAGCCACGCAAGCTGCCAAAAATCAGGCTGCAAGGATCTAATTAAAAAGGTATACTACAGTATCTAGTGTATTATGGGAAGTGTGAGCTCCAGGGTTTGGGGAGATATCTTGACCTCTTCTGCATCGATGTTGACCATATTTTCTCACCCGCCCTAAACTTAATGTAGGCTTCTATGTTGAAATGCATAATCTCTTCGATATTGTATTATTGATATAAATAAAAAGATACAATAACCAGGCTTATTCTTCATAACATATAAAAGAGAACGTGTTACACAAGTTGGAAGATAGCAGGTTTAAAAGTGAGAAAACACTGAGGCAAAGAGAAAGTGGGACAGGGTAGAGAAATGGTTAATAACAGTGGCAGAAGACAGGTTAGGTGGTGTACGTCTGGGGAAATTAGATGGATGGAGAACTAGGCAATGAAGGGGTTAGACACATACTGAGGGATAAGAAGTGTGACTGAAGTAGAAGAAGAAAGGAGTGATGAAGGGATGAGACCGTTAACAAGCTGACTCTAGCGGAGAGGGGGCAGAGGGTGAGAATGAAAAAAATGAGAGGGAATAGAGAAGAAAAAAGGACAGTGGAGATCGAGTGAAGTGAAGAAGTGTGAGTGAAGAAGATGAAATGACATGGAAAAAAGGTGGAGGAATGAAGTTCAAATAAAGGTAAAAATTAGACATCCATTGCCAGTGTAGAGAAGTGGGAACAAGACAGAGGTAGAATAAGAGACCGCGCTTGCCGTGTGGCCCTGGCCGAGCGACGCCCTCCGTAATTCAACCAGGATGTTAATGAGCAGGTCGGACGGAGGGTGAATGTGGGTGGAGGTTGGAGGGGTTGATGAATCAGACCAGGGCCCTATCGCTGCTCTTTCATCTCTGGTTTGACAGGCAGCGTCAGAGGCCGGCATGCTGTCCTCAAGGCCCGCGATCCATTACAGGCCCATCTTCATTATGATCGATCAACCGGGAAACAACTTTACTGAGGGAAGTGGTGGTGGTGGTGGTTGGGGCGATCATAGGTGCTGGGTTGAGGCTTTATAGTGCGTCACCATGCTGCCCAGTTTCAATAAAACCTCTGCTTCAATAGTTAAGCATCGTCTTTCCCTGCTGCAGAACTCAATAAGAATTAAGTGCATTGGCTAGTCCTTAACAACTGACATATTGTAGATGAATGGAGCAGGTCATCATCAGCTGCAAAAACGATATAGTCGGACGACTATGTTCACAGGAGTTTTTTTCACCCCCTAAAACATTATGTCTATACATATGATACTTTAGAAAATCTATATATTGAATACCTTTAAACACTCACTCTTGACCGCCTGTAGAAGGCTGGGTTGAAGTACAAATTATTTAAGGAGTTAAGTACTGTGTCCTCAGTTAAACTTGTAAAGTTAACTGAGTACACAGTACTTAACTCTCTAGCTGCTAAAGAGCCGCTAAGAGAAGAAATTTAAGGAGAGAGTTATAAGTGCTTGAGAAGTACTAGTGTAGGTTTTAGGTATATGACAAGAATATAACAACATTAACTGAGTTAAGCAAGAGCAGCTCAAGTACGCTACCAGCAACACAGAAGCGAAGGATAAACTAAAAATGACGTGTTTACCGTACGACGTGGATTAATTCTGAACCAGCCGGTGAGCAGCGCAAAACTACTATTCTAGTATGTAAAAAATATCACATTATAGTATGCCAAGTAACATTTTATAGTACAGTAAGCCATAAAAATTTCATAATATAGTACGTCGGAAAAAATGTCATGACAAAAGTCATGGTATAGTATCCTATAAAAAATCTTAATAAAGTATGTCATAAAAAAGTCATAGAATACCCTAAAAATGACAGTATTCATTTTAGCTGAATGTCACAATTCAACTTAGTTGATTGGAGCGTTATTCAGATCATCTGTGGTTTAGGGGGAACGGCTCCTCATGAAGCATTGAAGGCAGCTTTGTGCATTTTCACTCATTTCACACATTTTCACATAAATTTTTTATCGAAACCCCCTTCATACACATTTACTTATTATCAAAGATGCATATAATCCAAAAGATTGAATGTGAAAAAATACTAAATTTTTTCCTGAAAAAAGCTTGGATGTGAAAAAAAACTTAATTTTCCTGAAAAAATTAAAAAATAAATAAATAAAAATAATTCTTGAAAAAAAACTTGAATGTAAAAAAAAAAATTATTTCATGAAAAAAGTTTGAATCTGAAAAAAAACGTAATTTTCATGAAAGAAGCTTGGATGTCAAAAAATAACTTAATTTTCCTGAAAAAAGCTTGGATGTCAAAAAATAACTTAATTTCTTGAAAAAAGTTTGAATGTGAAAAAATACAAAATTTTTTCCTGAAAAAAGCTTAGATATCAAAATACTTAATTTGCTTCAATGTCAAAAAAACTTAATTTTCTTGAAAAAAGCTTGGAAGTGAAAAAAAACTTAATTTTTCTGAAAAAAGCTTGGATGTTAAAAAAAAACGTAATTTTTATGAAAAAAAGCATGGACGTCAAAATATTTAATTTTAATGGTAAAAAAAACGTAATTTAAAAAAAAAACTTAATTTTCATGAATGAAGCTTGGATTTGAAAAAAAACTTAATTGTCACGAAAAAAGCTTGGATATTAAAATACTTAATTTTAATGGAAAAAAAATGTAATTTAAAAAAAATACTTAATTTTCCTGAAAAAAGCTTGGATGTCAAAAAAAACGTAATTTTCATGAAAAAATTCCTGGATGTCAAAATACTTAATTTTAATGGGAAAGGAAACTTAATTAAAAAAAAACTTAATTTTTATGAAAGAAGCTACTACATTTACTAAAAAAATAATGAAAAAAAAGCTTGGATATGAAAAAGAACTTAATTTTCATGAAAAAAGCTTGAATGTGAAAAAAACTTACATTTCCTGAAAAAAGCTTGGAAGAAAAAAGGCAAATATTCCACGACCAACCTGTAGTAAGCAACTAACATGCTGTTCACACATGAGCCTGAAGCTAATTCATTACTCAAATTATTTCTTTCATCTCACTGTTTTATTTGGTTTCTTAGAGTTCTTTCATAGTGAATTAAGAAGCCTTTGACCATAACAATTAACTTTTTTTTGTCCAGTGTTTTCAAATAGATAAATTGGAGTAGAAAATAACTTGGTTTCTTGAGCAAAAAAAATCAAGTGTGATTGATACTCTTCAGTCTGTCCCTCCAGAGAATCAGAGGACATTGGAATAACTTCACATCATACCGCTGGGTGACTTTTGAGACTTGAGGTGGTGCATCCTGGTGCATCTCAAACATGTGCATCAATATGTGTGAACAGGGGGTTTAAAGTAGCTGCTTTGCGGCGGTGATGTCTGCCATGAGACAAAACTTGCTGAAGAAGTGATATTGCCAACCTCTTACTGCCTGTAAATCAAATAAACTCCCCGCAACATCTGGAGTGGCATGCACATATCATGATCAATATTCTGCAGAGCATGTCACGCGTGCCTGAACAACACCTTGCAAGATAATCGATACTCCATGCACCCACACAAAGCTCCTCAAAAAAAACCTCTAACTTCACTCTGCCTGCCAAATAAAAAACTTGGAGAATAAAAACTTTGTGAGGAGCCATAGCGATGTTTCTTTCTGCAATGACAGATGGGACGCTCAGCACAGATACCCTGTATGGCTTTGGTTAATTATGGTGGCATACAGTATATTGTACATATAAAACTCTCAAACGCAGGAGTCTGCTCTTCCCAGCAGCACAAGAAAAAAAGCTGACGGGTGCATATGGTCTGATCACAGGGGAGTTATTCTCTGACTCTTTTTTTCTCTGGCTGTCATGATGTATGCAGGGCTGATCTTTCTCTCTGTGCAGCCAGCCAGGGAATTATCCACTGAAATGATGGGGAATCAGGGAAAACTGAAAAATCAGCAGTGTAAATTCAGTCAAACTGAATATAAGAGCCTCCTTTCCTGAATATAATACAGTGTGCTCGGTAGTCAATTGATAACCCAACTATAGCAAATTAGTTAAGTAGGTGATAATCAGATCTGTAGACTTGAGACTTGGACAAAAATGAGGGCTTGAGACCTGATTTGGACTTGACTGCTGTGAGACTTGTGTCAACTGAGTGGTCAGTATGCAGAGACTTGACAGACTTGAAGCTTGACTTGCAATGGTTTGGTTCTAAAGACTTGTGGCGTGATATGGATTTGACCCGAAATGCTTAAAAACATCTCTGGCAATAATACAAGAGGTATCTTGATATACAAAAATAATGGTCGAGGCGGATCTACCCCGTCACAAGTGGCTCTCTATGTCAAGAGATGGCGTTTGTGTCAAACCTCAACCGAAGTACAGACTGAGTAGTGTCTGAATGTCTGAAATGCGAAGAAAATACCCCCATTTAAAGTGTGCATGAAGGTGAAATATGTATCTAGATTTATTCTCTAGATAAAAAAAAGAACATGTTTTTTCCAGTTGTAAATGCACAATGAATGCATTGTGATCAGAATGTAATCGGATCACATCTGGAGCAGGTCCGGCTCACATTGTGATCAGATCTCAGCAGGTGTAAATGCACTCAGCACAGTGTTAACACATAAAGATAAAATCTCCCAGCAAGGGAAAGTGATCACTTTACTTCGCTTATTCCTGCAAGCTTAAACAAGCCCAGCAAAAGCTGCAGCTAACTAACAATAATTCCCTCGCAAATAAAAACAATAAACTTTACCACTACCATGAAGGAAGTGACTTATATTCTTCTTTAGAAGATGCAGATAATGTACATGTACAAAAAAATTCAGAAATATTATAGGCAATACATTGGAATTGAGCATCAGTGCTTGCAGTGTGAACATGTCTTTTTTTGTTGTTGAGCTTTTAGACATAGTTCCTATCAGAAATAATAGTAATAGGTAAGTAGTTAATATACTCATGATATTATTTGTTTCAATCAGATAAAAGAAAATCAGACAGGTTGTAAACATATCCACAGGTTTGCCATGGGTTTCAGTAAACATCCATCACAGTTTAAAGACTAATTGTGTTTGTGCACACACAGTTGTCCTGTGCAATAAGGGATTATCATCGTGCTCCGACATTCCAGCGATTACTTTGGCAAGGACATTTTTATCAGAAAAGTTAGACCCACGTTGTAACAAACCAGACTTTTCCATCGCGTGTTAGAAAAAAACAAAGCATTGACTACTTTACAACACTTTAGCTTTTATTACCTCAACAACTCACGAGACTACAACCACTAATAAAAAAAAAGAAAAGTATGATGATCCTTGTCACTACACAGAGGTCATAAACAGAGTAAGCGTTTTCCCACATTGTACTGTGGCCCTTACTGTAGACCGATGTGTCATAAAGCCTTCACTTCACAATTACAGCCTGCAACACCAGGTAGCAGCAGCACAGATGCCTACCAGAGGTTTGTGTGTGTGTGTGTGTGTGTGTGTGTGTTTTAGGCTCCATGTAGGTGACACCCTGAAGCAGAGTCAGGTGTGAACAGAAAAGGTGAGTTGTTGATTGCGAACGGTGGCTTACTAATAAAATGAGTGTGTGGGTCACTGTATTACCACAATCATTGTTCTCTCACACACACAAACACACACACACACACAGACACACACACACAGCAGCAGCATGGTAGTGAAATCAACACATCACAGGTGGTGACAAGGTAAAAGGTGAGACAGCAGAGTGACATCATTGTTGGCTGACAGGACGAGCCGAAGAGCTGCTGTCACATGGGAGGTTTGAAAGAGCCAAGAGAGAGAGAGAGAGAGAGAGAGAGAGAGAGAGAGAGAGAGAGAGAGAGAGAGAGAGAGAGAGAGAGAGAGAGAGAGAGAGAAGGTACACCACCTGTGTCCGCTGATGTCTGACAATAAGCCAGACAGAAAGAAATATAAATAGAGAATCACAAGAGGAAAGGATGAGGAGAGGGAGTGATGAACTGAACTGATAGATAGATGGATGGAGGAACACAGAGATGGACAGCTGGAGAGGGATGAAGAGATAATAAAAGATGGATGGAAGAAGGTAGGAATAGAGAGATTGAGAGATAGGGGGATGCTTGATGAAGGAGTAGGATGAGCGGGCTAATGATGTATAGAAAACTGAATAGAAGATTGTAGGGATGGAAAGATCTAAAGATAGTTGAGAGGGGAGAGTGATGAGGGAACGATGGAGAGATGGGGACATAGAACAATGGTGGAATGTAAAGGTGAAAAGATGGAGGGATGAAGGAATAAACAGAAAGGAAATAATCTAGAAAGAGATGTAGAGATGGACAGCTGGAGAGGAATGGAAAGATAGAATGAAGAGAGATGATTGAGAGTATTTCAGGGATAGAGTGATAACAGATTAGGGATGGAGAGAAGCAAGGAAGAAGAGATAGAATGAGAGAGAGATAAAAGGAGGGAATGACATAGGGATACTCTGAAGAGAAGAGAGAGGAATGCATGGATATGGACTGCTGAGAGAGTGGCAAAGAGTTGGAAGGATGGAGGGATAGAAGGATGGTAGATTGCATAAATCGAGAGATTAATACTTGACACGTGAAAACATGGAGGAATGAAAGTATGGAAGGATTGAAAAGATGGATTGATGGAAACACGGTGCAGGCTACAGGGGAGCCAGGGGCAACTTGGCTCCTCTTAATAAGACATGAGCTCCCCTGAAATTATGATTTGCGATTATATCTAAAAAATATTGAAAATATTGCATTTTTTCCATGCATTTCTATTTTCTGCATCTTCATCATCATGGATCATGTGTAAAAATTATGCTTATATTGAGTTATGATTCATGCATGAGGGCAATTCATCACTAATTCTCTAAACCCTAACCCTAATAAAAAAAAAGATACCGGCATGCATGCCATTCTTACCATCACCATCGAAGCGTGGGGCCACAGAATCAAAGACTTTATTCACTTTAACTCAAAGATCAGAATACACACAAACGTTTCTTAGGCCTAGTTCACCCTACATGACTTTAGCCCCGATTTTCCACTCGCCAACTGTTTTTGGACCCCGCGAGAAAAGCCCCAGATCAGATCGGTGTTGGCTCACAATCTTGAGCGCTATTTGTGAACTGTTCAAAGGCGCAATGCAGCCACATCCCATATATCTAGCGCGCTAAATATATGGACCTGTCGCGTAGTCGGCCGTGGAGCACATTACACGCTCGAAACCCATGGTATAGTTTGAACGATATTGCAGGGATGGAGAGAAATGTCTGGATGAGAGACTGAATGGAGAAACGCAGACATATGGAAAGATAGAAGGATACAGCAATGCAGGAAAAGACAGATGGACTGATGGAGAGAGAGGTATAGGCGCTATCCTGCTCCAAAGGGTTAGGGTGAAAGGAGTGCAGAAAAGGATGGAAAAATGCAAGGACGGACAGATTAAATGATGGAGAAAAAGGGTGGCGGAGAACAACAATAGAGAGATGGAATGGTAAAAGATGGAGGGAAAGAGAAAGTCAATGATGCAGAGGTGAAGAGGTGTCCTGAGAGAGATCGATGAGAGATGAAGAAGAATGAACGTTGAGATGGTCAACTGGACGGGAAAGATCCCTTCATTCCTCCACGTCTATCTCGACCCCTCTCCATCTTTCTCTCCCCTCATCCATCTTCCAGAGCTCCTGTCCCACTGGACTTAACATCTGTCTGCTAGCTGAATGAGACACCAGCTTCAGAAAAATCCTCCCTTCTGCGATATACGTACGTTGAGATTCCTTGAGGAATGCAAACCAGTCAGACGTGACATCATCTGTATTCACATGACAACCAGCCTCCACCCCTTCAACTCCCGTCTGACTATCTGCTGGGCAGCTGACCATGAGCGGGATCGTAGTGGGCGCGGCAGATATTTGTCACTCCAGTCGGGGCCTGAAGCTTAATGTTCCGGCTAAACTGTAACAGAATAGATGTTGACACAAAAGTAGCAGGTTCAGAAAACGAACATGACCGCGGGGATTTGGCGGGGGGATGCCGGAGGACCTGCGTAAGTAAATGTGACGTGGCGTCGTAAATCAGAAACACTGTGACACAACAGAGGGACTGTCGGGAGAGAAGAGGGAGGAGTGACAGCGCTCTCTGAGCTTTATGCTTTTTTTCAGAGTGAAATGTAAAGAGCCAGATATTTGTCTCAGGGTTTGGTGGAAACCAACAACGAAAAAGCATCGTCCTTCTTATTTTTTTAAAGTAAGTTGACCTTATGTCATTTTTCAGAAACCTAAGCAAAGGTATAATATACGAAAATGACTGGAGACTGTATATATGTGCAGAGCCTTTCACAAGAGTTGGTGAAGGATGATGGAGAAGACCTTTAGGAAGGACTCCAGAACCCTGAGGTTTGCGTTTTTACAAACTCTGTGAGATCTGCAGCATAATCAAACTTTTTATTCCGAAACGTTCCATTATCCAGTACAGCCAAAACCTGAAGAACTGTATGTCCGCTATTCAATCTAAGATTTAAAAAAAACGTTGTTAAAGGTTCAATGTGTAAATCAGACTGGACGGAGCAGAACTAGTCAGTTAGACTGCTGATTTCAGAAGATATCTCTGCAACACAACACATAGACGTCTTTGACACAACGCCAACACTGTAACCTCTTCACATTCTGTTGTTAGTTAGTTTATTAATTTAATGTATTAAGTTTAAATTCTGGAAGAACTTATACATTGATCCTTTGAAATACAAGCAATCATCAGTAAGAGTGTCAAGGGTAAACACAAGACAAGACCAATGGCATGGAAGAGGTTAATTATGAAAATAAATCGTATTTATCCCCCCTTTACACCTCCCACACTTTGTAAGTTCTCGAAACCCAACTCTAATTCATTATGAAGATGCTGTTTTAAATAGATTTAACAAGAGAGATAGTGTATGTGTGATTACACTGTGTGTGTGTGTGTGTGTGATGATAGTATTATGAGCTTTATTATTCCAGTTAATCTCCATCTTGCTGAAATACCTCCCTAACTGCCCTCTTCAGTTGTTTACATGCTACATTGCCATACAGTTTCCATCTAATTGCTTTTTTCTCTTTTCTTTCTTGTGACAAGAAGTCCTCCACCCTTCTTTTTTTTTTATTTCTAGCTGTCCTTGACTTGTCAGCTAATTAGTTCTGGAGTAATTACCTGCTTCAGTGATTTGCAATAGTCTCTCTTATTGGTTAAAAAAAAAAGCAAACCACACAGTGCCGGTACAGTGGGACAAATGACCCTCACATTTTGATTGAGTCTTTATTTGTTTATTAACTTGTGACCAGCCTGAATGTCAAATCTATCACAGCCTTTTAGACTTCGATGTGAAAGGGCAAGAAATTGGAAAAAAAAACATCTAAACCCTTCTTCCCCCTGCACCTTATTCAGATAGCTGTGGTACATTTAAAGTTACTAGTTATAGAGCTTGGTTTCAAAAGAACTGTCGACACAATACATGGCTTGTCGATGACTGGCCGTAGCAAACTTATTTGTGTGACCATTTTGTGAACTGCTATTGCTATGGTTAACATTTTGGCTAGGTTAAGACACAATACTTGGTTAAGGTTGGGGAAAGATCGTGGTCAAGGTTAAAAGAAACCAACGTCGACTGGTTGGACTACCCATTGTTCCAGTGGGCCCTCTATTCCAAATCCCCAATTGCCTGAAAAATGTCCCATTGGGCTGAGTCAGCATTTGTCTGACATCCCGTTATCCCGAAAACAAATGGTCATTGTACAAATGGCCACTGCAACAAACAGAAGCACATGGCTAAATATAATGCAGAATGATGTCATTGGACCTTACCGTTTGTCGTCCTACTGGCGAAGGCATGACCTGACCTACTTTGCCTCTTATTGGCTAGTACGCATTGCCTTTGTTGGTTGGGTTTGTTGGGTTTGTTTCACAATGACTGTGTTAAGAGTGTCAAGTGAAACTCTTAACTCTTGGGCCTAGAACCAACCCCTGGGGCATCCTCATGCTTTTGGCACAAATGATGGACTTTACCCCAGGTATGAGTCAAACCACTGTGAGGCTTGATCAGAGAATTGGAATTTGGGAAGTTTGGATTAAAACTGTGGTTTACCGTATCAAAAGCCTTTTTTTTTTAGGTCTAAGAAGACTCCTTCATCCAAAATGCTTTTTTTTTTTTTTTTTTATTAGATGGAAGCTGTAGATTGTTTGGGTCTGAATCCAAAATGTTGTTGATGCAGTACCTGATTAGTCTCAAGATGTATTATGAGTTGCTCTGCTAAAATGTTCCAGTATCTTAGAGACAACTGGGAGGATGGCAATGGTTCTGTAATTGCATGCCAAGTCTTTCTCACCAGATTTAAAGATTGGACTGATAACAACTTGTTTCCAGGTCTCAATGAAAGTTCTTGTTCTTATTGACAAGTTGACAAAGTATGGTATTAGCTCAAGTAATTGGGTTCTGTATGTCTTTATCAGTGCAGAATTAAGATTATTGATGTCTTTGGCCTTTTGAGTTGCTGATGTGACTCATCATTTTTGCTCACTTTTAAAAAAATTGACTTCTTTGATGTAAAACTGTTTGAGTGTTCTGGTCCACCATGCTTGGAGGTGAATTGTACTGGTTTGAATTTGTTTGCAAGTTCCCGTACTGATGCTACAAAAAACAACAACATTGAACTAATTTGCAATTGTTGCATTATCAAATGACAACTGAGGCATTCAATGACATCGGAGCGAACTCTCTCTGCAATGTCAGTACATGCGTATATTTTACCTGGCTACTAACATGATGAGCTTACAGGCTACCACCATGCTCCAAATAATTGATCCTTTTTAAGGGCGCATGAATCAAAATTTCAGTTCCCAGGCAACAGATGTAGCAATTATTTCTGTCCTTGGATTGCTCATCTGCCTCCCTACACAGGAATGAGAATTGCGACACTCCTCGCACTTTCCCGAATGTATATATCTTTTGAAAAAAATAAAACTTCAGTTACTGTTTTCAATTTGTGTTTGTTTTCCAAAAATGATCTCAGGAATCTTTTCAAATGTAATTTAGCTCCAAAAGCTGAACTGAAACCACACGTAGGTAATGCATTTATGGATACTCCAGTCTGACAGCAAAGAAGTAAATCAAATCTTTTCCTTTCTTTGCATATCCATTTAAGTCCCTACTGTGACTGTTTTTTTAAAAAGGTGAACATATACACAAAAACACATTTTCCTGTCTTTCAAGTTCTCCGCTTCTCTGTCTCCTCCTTCCTCACAGCTGTTGTATTTATTTCACTCAACAGTGCAGTCACACTGAAACAAATGATATGCATTGTGTGTGTTTGACTGCAACAGGATTAAACACTGCTGGCACCAGCGTGTGTGTGTGCGTGCGTGCATGTGTGTGTGTGTGTGTGTGTGTGTGTGCGCTCAATTTGGCAAGCAGGGTATCAGCACTCTGCTCTTAATGAATTCAGAGGGTTACCAGAGCTGCTCATTTCATTTATTTAGCACATCATACTGAGTACTGTGAGAGGTAGAGAGAGAATGTTGTGTACACATGACACTGTTGTGTACTGTATAAGCAAGGATGAATGAAAACAAAGAGTAAATGTACGTAAATAGATAAACAGTATTCACATGACATCACTGTAGGCGGAAGTCACTGAGGTAACACCCACTGAGTTGCAGAGTTAAGTGAGTAAGCTTGAATGTCACGAAAACACAAAAAACACATCCAAAAAACTGGAAAGAGTTCTTGTGCGATAGACTGTAAAATTAGTTTCAACAAGAATTCAGAGCTATCTTTTTATAGACTGCCAAAAGCTAAAGCAAAAAGAAGCAAATGGATCGCTGCAATTCGCAGAAATGGGGGTGTGTGTGTGGGGGGGGTGTTAGATAGTGATAGCTACGAACAAAGCTAGCTTACAGTTAAACAAAAAAAAAAAGGTGTAATAAAATTAAAATGTGTAAAACCTGTCCACATACAAGCAGAAAATCTATTGGTGTCTTTGTCACTTTATTTTTCGCCAACAAATCCCGCCTTGAAGTACAACCAAGGCTTTTGTATGCCTTCAGGCTTTGCTTTGTGTATCTCCCCAGCGTCGTAACCAGTTACATATAAATGTCAGGAACCCGAATCCTGGCCACATGGCAATGTGTGGACCACCGGTTCTTTGGTAAGTTGTAAGGAGTACTGTCGAGTCCAACTGCCTTTCATTTAAGCAGATAATCGTTTGTTTTACTCTCAGTTTTGAAGTTTCCCCTCCTTGCAACAGCCATGTTGCAGGATTATTTTGGCTGATTGGATGTCTCCTCAGACCTGTGTGGGTGTGTACAGACTTTGCTTGATTGACATCCCCCTGACTCTCCTCTTAGCTCTGTTGCACCTGTTAGGGTGGGACAAGTTGCACCTTTTATCACTCTCATTAATGCATGCAGTCTGGCGACCTCTCATACAGTAGTTCAAAGTGTAGCTCTGCCCACCATCAACCTGCGCAGAGACATAATAAGCCGGAGTAATTGAACACACCTGTGAGGGGCTGTAGGGACTTTACATGTGGACCATGTAGATGTGTCGTACTTGCAGGCATCTGCAGCTGAAACACATTTCAAGCTGTGAGTTAAAGCCTCACTTGACATTCAATAAAACCTTACAATGAATACGCTGACATTTTTTCTTGGTTGGGTAATTGGTTAATTGCTGTAAAATGTGAATGTCAATATCAGTTTAATTCAATAACTCTTTACTGCATACCTGCATAACCATTAGTCAAGTACACCTGGGCGGCTGTGGCGTGGTCGTCCACCGGTCGGAGGGTCGGTGGTTCGATCCCCGGCCTCTGCAGTCAACGTGACGAAGTGTCCTTGGGCAAGATACTGAACCCCAAATTACTCCCGATGGCCAACGGTGTGTGAGTGTGTGTGAATGTTTACCTACCTACTGATGACAGTAGTATGGCAGCCTGTGACTCTATGAATGTGTGTGAATGTTGTAAAGCGCTTTGAGTGATCACTAAGATTGGAAAAGCGCTATATAAATGCAGTCCATTGACCTTTTTGATAAAGAACACATTTACCATTATTATTATAATATGTATTGTATGAGACTTAAGAAAGAATAGATTAGATTCTGCTGGGCACCTCACAGTGCTAAGTCTGCAGATATTGAATTGGTTTTGTTTCTTGGTTAAACATTGAATAAGCTCATAATGCTCACAGCATAATGCTCCAATCTCGAACCATGTGCTCATTATGTTTCAATCTTCACGTTGCAAGAGTAATTGTTTGACATTTGCTCTAACACTGTGTCTGTAATGGTATTCATAGTTAACATCTGTGAATCAATTGACTTCAGCTGCTGTCCTCCCAAGAAGGAGCAAGAGTCAAACTTTTATTTTTTTCTATCGACTAATACTAGTCGATAGGCTAGGAAAAAAAAAAAGTGAAAAAATGACACTTTTGCGTGTAGCTTTACATTGCAGAACTGGAAATAATTACAGTTAAAACCTAGCCAGATATTGTTGACTTTGTGTTTGGTGAAGGATCAGCGTGTCCTAATTTCAGCAACAGACTTCCCCCATTTTCTTCTGGCTCTTCTCCTTCCTCCTTGTTATCTTCGCTTTGCTTGCTCCTTCTCCTCCCTCATGACAACACAGAAAGAGGTCACCATCTGTGGCAACAGTAAGGCCAAGTCAGAAACCTCATCAATTAATCAGAGCTACATTTACTAGCATACTAAACACAGGCTGCCAACTGCACGTAGGAACATATTGTGAGTAAATATTTAAAAAGCTCACAGTATGTCAATTTGTGCCAGTGTCTCCTCCATTGAACTGTGGATGTGAACAACTTGTAGGCGTCAGGGGAAATCAAATAAGCAAACAGGTAAGGAGCTCTTCTATCCTGTGTGGCGAAACCGAGGAGCTACTGACGACAACAATAATGGATGAAGATAATATCTAAAATGCAGTTAGTAGAAACAAATAATTACATCCTTCAATTAAACAGAAATATCCAAATAGTAAAAAAGTAAAAAAGTCCTACATTGAGAGAGCCCAAGAGAGCTTTACTGTCTAGCGCTTGAAAAAATAAACAAGCAGGACTGTGCAATTTTTTTTTTAGTTTGCATCATATCCAGATTGTGACTTACATTAAAAAAAAAAAAAAAGGTGAAAGTAAAATGCATTGTCACAAGCACTATCCATGGTGCTGATGCCTACGGCTTGCTCCGGAGAAGACTCTGGCACTCCCTTAGGAATATGTCTTGTTCTCATAAGATCATATTCATTCGAGTGGAATCATAACAACCAATTACCAGACTAAATCAAGTTATTGGCCTCATCCTATTCACCTCTGTGCTCCCTATTTAATCTCTACAGATTGAAATAAACTGCCCGGGAGGCAACATCAGTGAAACTAAAATAAGATATATCTATACTAGGAAATGATACAGTTGGTTACTGCTGCCATTTGATTCAAATTCGAACTGGAAAAAAAAAGCTGTGCGCTGCTGTGATTGTTTGTTCAGTTTTTCATATTCTGCATGGCAACCTTACAGTTATGTAAATGCAATTATTCAAATGAAAAATATCATGTCATTTAAAAATATGACATGTACATCCATGGATGAAACGGATTAGCGGCGGGTGGTGGACTTTCTCTCACCTTTCATAGGTCACACGGCTTGAGGTCATCTGGTTGTCAAACAGCCGTTTCGATAACGTTTTAAAATTCACTGCAAACCTTCCTGCGTTCTGCTGGGAAAATGCTGCTGTAATCCCTTCGACATGTTAAACATCCCATAAAATGCTGACCTTTTTAAGAATACCTGATTGCTTGACATTTGCAGTGACAAGTAAACTTGTGTTACCACGCTGTTACAGGGCAGAATGTAAAGGAAAATCAATGTCACGCGTACGAGAGTAGAAGGAAACAACCTTGTGGCTCAGCAGTTAAAAGCAGATCCACCCTGACATACTGGACACAAATGTAGACTGATAAGTATATAAGTAAAGTAAGTGAGACCAAGCAAAACAAAGGTTCCTATCTTTATCCTGTATGGCAGCAGATGCGGCTTTCAAGGCCATGATCCATGCTTTTAATGTCTTTGTTAAGATTAGGTTCCCCCAAAACTGAAACATCAAAGTGACTATAATCGATATTTTCAGAAATAACAATGTATAAAATTACATTGTGAAAAACAATGCGACAATGTGGAAGGCATTGATCATAGTAATGCACCCACAGAGAATTATCACCCGAATTTGCAGCTCGCCTCAACTATATAGAGCTTTATAGTGAGTTTCAGCTGTTTTGGTCGCAGCAAGAAGCTGTTTTCATGGAAATATCAAGCAGACACAGAAACACAACTCCAAATGAATAATAAGGTTACTCCCTAACGACTGGATAAGATGTAAATAAGCAACTGCTTGCCAACAAGTTCTCCATAACAACGTAAAAATGAATATATCAATTTTGTGTTCACAAAATGTTACTGCTTACTCCAAGCGGCCAAAAAATAATAATTGACGCAGTTTAGGGATGGTAATGTCAGTTTTTCTGTTAGTAGGTCCACCACTTTGGACATTCATAGTTCCCAGAAGATGAATCCAAATGACCTTCGTGATCTGACTTTTCTTCTAGTGCCACCAGCAGGCCATATTTTTCACTTATATTAAATATATCAACATCTACAAGATGGATAGGCAACTTGTATCCTAGTGACTTTGATGTCTTGACAACTATTGGAAGGGCTGCCATGGAATTCAGTACACACATTAATATATTCATATATTATGAAATCACATCATTTGCTTTTCCTCTGACTTCTCATCCAGCACAATCTTTAGGTCAAAGTGTAACATTTTACAATATATCAATATTTGGAAACTTTATGTCTAAATATCTGCAAAACTAATCTCTTTCCCATCAACCTGAATTGTACTTTGTGTGTAGTGCTAATTAGTGAATGTTAGCATGCTAAGAGGTACCAAGAGGTCTTGTGAAGATATAGGTCCATTCGAGTTTGGGTGATTAAATGTGCTTGGTTAAGGCTGAAGATAGATTGGCTTATTGGTTAAAAGAAACCGATGTCAACTGTCGACATTGACCCGAACCGTGGTCTCTGTTGTCAAAGTCACACCCTTGTTACGGACAACCACCTACCCCAACATGAAAAAGTGTGGTATTTATATTGGCGGTATATCACCCTCCGTATTTTTATGTCCACTAAATATCGCATCTCAAACAAAGGTTGTTTTGAGCTCTTGAACACAGCGAATGCTGCCTTTTCTGGTGTGGACAGGATTTCGCCTGCAGCTGATGTTCAGTCACACGGATGCCCACTTCCAAAGCCCAAACTGTAAAGATTTCTTTTAACAATGATGTTTCATGGTAGGTTTTCCCATAAAAGGCTGGGCCTACTCAACAATATACCAACCCAAAACCTGCTGCATGTTGCTGTAGGCTACTGGCTACATCAAAGTAGCTCAAAAGGGGAGAAGAGGTAAAAAAATAAAAAAAAAGAGATCCCAAAGAATAATTTGAAGTGTCACCTCTTCGCCAAGGTATCAACTTTGACCAGCTCCAGTGGATTTAAGTGGCCACTGGTGGACGGCATATAGCTGAATAAGAATAAATAGATTTTTTTGCATGCAACTACCAAAAAGAGAATGGGATCATTAAGAAGTATTTCTTTTAAGTTGATAGAACATACTCAGCCGATCAGCAGTTTGAGAATATATACAGGTATTGTGTGTGTGTGTGTGCGTGTGTGTGCAGGATGCTACTAAAAAGCACTGTGCTTACCCATTTTCCTCCCTAGAGGACTTCAAAAATACTCCCAAAGTCCATTCTGTTATCAGATTTCCCACCACACACGTAGAGCAGCTCGTGCCTGGCGGGAGGCTGCCACCCCCCGGGATGAAGAAGAAAAGGTTTGCCTCCTGTTGGTGCGTCGCAACAGCTGCTGCGGTTGACCTTCGGGCCTTGATCAAAGAGGCCTGCTTTGTCTGGTGTTAATATCAAATGATGAACATTCAGCTCCCGCTCTGCCCTTTAATTTTGCTGCCAAACCGACAGCAGGAACACATCAGCCGGCCCTGATTGGTATTCACAGATGCTTGTATAAATCATTATGATGCTCGATGCTGTTGGACACTAAAGAGAAGATTGGCAGCTTGAAAAGTCATACCAATGCTTTTTAATGTTTTCAACAAGTTGTACTCTATACTGAGCGCGCTGCATGTTTGTCCATTTCATTTATTTTCAAATGATTTCTAAACACAATCGCTCTCTAATCAAGAAGTAAGGCCTTTACACTGTTTTTTTTCTTTCTGCGATTCATTTTGCACGTCAATATATTTTTTTTAACTGTTGTTTTTGTCACCAATACTTTCACACAGGACGTGAATACTATCTAGCGTCATGGCCGACCTTTCAAATATTCACAAGCGAGTATTTCGAGTATTTCGAATATTTGGTTTTACAGTGCATCCTGAACCTATTTCTTATCCTAATGCAGTGACTTCCTGGACATCACCAGGGCAACCAGCTAAATCTATTGAAAGTCACAGGTCTAGCAAAGTCATTTCAGCACATACCTCCTGTAACTCCAGAACTTGTTGTTTTTAGATTTCTGTTTGTGTATATTGAGTAAAAAACATAAAACATTTATAAGTGCCAATGGACACAGCAAAGCTATAAGTACCATAGTTGACCGTAGTAGAATAGGGATTTAGGGATCTTCATTTCACCTATAGGAACATTATCTCCATGTGTCCTCGTTATACCATGGTTACATGTGGTGAGGTAAAAAAAAAACAAAAACAAAGAAAAGCAAAGACTATGACTAAGGGAATGTAAGAAATGGGCGGTCATGCTGGATCTGGCCACCAACAATCATATACGACGGTTGGCGCATGGATAGGCCTCTCCATCCACAAACAGGTGCATCACTTGCTTGGACACACCGTACTCAATCAATAACGATTTAATTACATTTGTTAAGGAAGGTGTTGGATCAGTATACTTTCAGTAAAAGAAGACACACAGAGCCCCATCGCCTCCTAAATGAAGAGTAAACAGTCTCCAGATTGTCAGTGTTGGGGAAAGTGATTATTATGAGCCATGTGAAGGCAAAAGCGATCACACATCACAGAGATGGATTAAACAGGAAAATGACACTTCTGCAAAGGATTTTAGATGAAACAGGATAAACAATCAATGAATGAGGAATAATTCACACCAAACGCACATTTTCGCATACATGCACGCACACACGCACACACACACACACACACACACACTCACTCTACCACAGTTTGCCGCTCTCCAGCCGATCAATACCTCCATCAATCACTTGAGAGAAATACAAAACCAGCGTGGGTTGTCGAGGATTGGTTGTGGTAAATTGTCTTTTTCACAGCTGCCGCTACGTGTTCCACACAGGGACTCTGTAAATGATCCGCCTTTGGAGGATGTTTTTAGAAGACGCAATAAATTATAGAACACTCAAATTCACACCACAGCAGCCGGATACAAACAACCGCTCGCTTTTCCTCTCGAGTAATATCTGTCAACCCACTGGTGGTTGAGTGTTTGGTTTCCCAAAGCTTTGTCCTGATCTTTTGAATTAAAAATGTGCATTATCTCCACAGAAATGCTTTATTGTCCAAATACGAGGTCTGCACTGTAGATAAAATGTAAGCACATTCAAATATGTGAAATTTGTGTCGTGATCAGTGTCTTCTTGCAGCGAGAAAACATAATGTTCGGGCGTAGCATAGCATAAGATCCGGATGTAAATCAGGTTAACCTGGTCTATTCTTAAAGAAAATATGTGTAAATTGTGGGAAAAAGTCAAAAACCAGGAACCTTAGCTATGTCGTATGAACCTCTAATGAAATGGCTTATGTTTCTAGTTTAAAATGTGAGAACTCCACAGTGTTAGTGGTCTACTGAACTGTAAAAAGTCTCTCTCATCCTCAGTCTTCCTCTCATCCACTGGCAGATATTTTAGTTTTTCCCTTCATCGTGTCCCTGCTTTTAATTATCCCTCTAGTTGAACACACGTCATGTGTATTTGCTCTTTATGTAACGACAATCCCACCCCAGGAAAGATGTTCTGCTCGTGTTAAAAGCAACACGCCTGTTCCCACCTGAAGTCAAGTTAGTCTCTTCATATGAACCTTTGATACCCGGAGACTGACTCTCCCTGTTTCTTTGAATAAACCAATTAACAGAAATGTTCTTGTTCGCAGGTAGAGCGGTGTGCCAGAAAACAGGATGAAACAAATGAAAATGCTGCCCCGGACCACCCCCGCCTCCCTCCTGCTGAGCACAATGTTGCTTCTAGCACCAGCAAAAAAAATTAGGATCCAAGTTCTCCACAACTCAAGTAATGTTGTTTCTTTTGTAGTCGACTTCAGAATCCACCCTTTAATGCCTTGGGAGTCTTAATTTGCACTGGCAAAGAGCTGTTTCCAAGCAGCAGTAACACGTTTAATCTGACAGCATGTGAAGCAGGTTTCTCATTATCAGAGTATCAACGTACCTCACACACTGTTCGGGACGTGAGAGGCACAGTTGAACACATTTGTGGAAGTTTTGGGACGACGTGGTGAATGTATGTCAGAAGCCGTATCCAAGATAGATTTTCTTCTCTTCGGGAAAAAATAACATTTATGCTTCGAGTAAAAATGATTTTATCAGAAGTTGTGTCTTATTTCCGTAGCTTTGGCCAGCATTGGGATTTGGGTATGATAACAATTCACTCCCCAAAGTACTAGCTGATATCTAAGAAAAACTGCAACATCACTGCAACAAGGTCCCTCCGGGCACGAAACACAAGCAGTCAGACTGGTCATAAACAAGCACCACAGCTCATCCCAAAAAGTCAAAAACCACTTCATTTTGAGAACTGAAAAAACTGTGTGCACACACAAGAAGGAAGTGACTCGGTAAACTGTGATGGATGTTCCGGTGACAATTTGTGCAGTTCGCTTTTGGTTTATCACCCACAAGAATTTGGCTGGTAGAAAGGTTGGCCAGAACTACAGAAATAAGTCTTGAGTTGTATTAAAGTGGAATTGTAAAGTTGCAACAACAGCAACAACAACAAAAAGTATTCAAAAATAACACGAGTCGGACAAATATTGAGCGGTAAACTATCATATCTGACTGACTTGTATTGTAAATGCATTGCACATTTCTGCGCCACTTGACGCTCAGCTGCTGATGTCTGCGCACATTCGCAGTGTGTCTTCTCCGCGTCCACTGCACCAGCCACAGTCATGGTCCATTTTGCAATACGTCAATGCTCTTCAAAAGTGATCTACTGTTCATTCAACAGCACTCTGGAAGCTGAACGTTTTTCTCCATTTATTTGGTTTGAAGACCCGTATGAAAAGTCCGTAACCATGTTTTAGCCAGCTGCAGGGTGACTCCATGCATGTTAATGTGTCCGATGTCAGAGTCAGTCATGTACCACTCATTTAAGTTATTTCCCTCTGTGCAGAGGTCTTCATCACAGCAGCTGATGATCATCTCCAGATAAGATTTTATGTCACTTTTTCTCTACTTAACATTAATTTGAATTTCCTCTTACACGGCTCGTCCTTATCGTCTCTGCTTTGGTATTAAAAGTCCACTTAACAAGTTCCCCCTACTTTCTTTTCATTATGAGATAGGACACATGCTCTCCTGCTTTCGTCACCTCACAGTCTCATCAGTATGTAGTCCTCGTCGGGGTCTTCATCCACACGTCATTAGCACACTTGATGTGCAATTTCCTCGGTTGTGAGCACATAGTGTGTGGGTACGCATATCTACAGATCATACGTCTAACATGTAGCATATAAATGTGTCTGTGCATATCAGTTGGCTGCTTCAGATCCATCACAGCCTATCTGCAGATTAGAAATCCAAGTCATTGCTGCGGCCGAAAAATTCTTTCATGTCGATCACCATTACGAGGAAACGTGTTGTCTGTAAGTAATTCCACAACCCAAAATGAATTCAGAATTGTGTTATATATTACAGCTAAAGCAGAAAGAGAGCTGCCATGGAGTACATGAAGATTTATATCTTGCGCCCGCTGTGCATCTATTTTGGAGCAAATTCATTACCCAAACTTCATCATTCAGCCTCCTTACCAACAGTGCAGGAGTTTTAGGGCGGTGGAAGGGTTTATCTTTATATCCGTTGACAATTCTGCTGACATTAACACTAAAAACTAAATTTTTTTAAAATATTTAAATTTAAAACATTTGGCTCGGCAAAAGTTCATTTTCATTCCTAACTGTATCCATTTATCCACGGGGGAAAAGTATTATTTTTGACTTAACCCAGTGTTTCCCAGTGAAAAGCGTGGCATCATTTAGAGAGGAAATGATGGCTTTAAGTGTGCACTCGCTTCAGTGTTGCGCACTGACTTAATGTGAGCAAACTGTCACAATTCTTTTCAAATATTAATGAAACATGAACAAAGTTCTTTAAAAGTGGCAGTGCTGGAAAAAAAAAAAAAAAAAAAAACACTGATTGTTGCAGGTCTGTTGAATTATTAAGTGACCTTTCTGTAATGAAATAGGCAATGCATAATCCCTCTGACAAGCGAAGCACATTCACACATGTGGACGCTCATACACTCCTTCACACAAATAGCTATGTTGTGCTCTAAAATAGACTCTGACCTGACTGCACATGACCTTATTTATTTTTTTAGCGTGGTAGTCAAAAAATGCGATCATCATGACACATTGTACAACAGCTGGTAGCTGCTCAAACTAGAATCTCCCCTAAAAGAAAAAAAAGCCCTTCCTCAGTGTGACCCCCCAAAAAAACCCTGTCTTTTCATCTTTAACATCCTTGACATTGATTTAATCAGAGGAGTCAGTGAGGACTAATTGATTTTACCTGTGTTCATCTAAACTAAATACTAAAAAAAGTAGGTCAGCCTTATTTAAGAATGTGACTATACTGTCATTTCTCAGAGGATGAGCTGAGAGCCACCTGCACAAATATTCATAGAAAAGGTGTTCCTTTAGGCTGCGTTTGGGGCTTTGTGTAAACGGACTGTTGTACTTCTTCAGTTCTCGATTCTTAATTTTTCTCAAAAAAAAAAGCACTTTTAGTTCCGTGCATGGTTCTAAATTTCCGTTCTAGGTCAGCCTTCTTTGCTAGCGCGATGCAAGCTTTACATTAAAGCACACACATTTGGAGTTTGACATAACGAAGGAATAATCCTCTATGGTATGTCTTCCGTTTCTCATCTTGTACCGAGAGGTGGTCCTAATTTTTTGTTTACAGTCGTTGGTAAAAATGTAGTTGAAAGATATCAAGTCAATCTATCCAATCTTCTAGGTTCATGGATATCACTGTCCTGATTGAATGAAAAAAGACTTTGTTGTCATATATACTATTTGTATATCAATTTTCTACCATGGCTCCCCCCTCTTCCTACAAATGTAGCTGTACATACAAGAATTAATAATATTTTAATAAAAGACATGACTTTCACCGAGGCCGCTGTTCATGTCCCGTCTGAAACCAAAGGTCAACGTTCACTTATTTTAATCCACGTCCGTAAGTCATATATCATAGCAAACGTACTTATTTATAGCCAAACCATGATCTTTTATTAAACCTAAACATATCGTTTTGTTGCCAAAACAACAAACATAACCAAGTAGTTTTGTAGTAGATCGCTTTGTTTCAATTTACAACGTTCACCACGTGTTTAAAGCTGCGGCCGTAATCTAGTAAGTGAGAGTGCAGTTTATTTCTATTGTAACGTAATTGTGTAGGACACGCGGGTTGTTCTCTGAGTTCCTGTCAGTGAGGGTATGTAATCTGGGGTGCATCGTATCCAGGAAGTCTCCTCATTTCACAAAATGGCATGCCAGGAAAGAGTAACACAAGGCTGGAGTCACTCCTAACATGAAGTGTGGTTAAAGGAAAAGATGAAGAGTGACTGCAGGATGATTAATATGAGAGTGCCCTTCTCCTTTTCCTTCGTTCCCTTTCAACTTTCCCTTTGTTCAGCTAAGAGCAGCCATGACATAATTAATGTGTCTGTTTTAGTATCAGTTGGACTAAAATGAATACCTAAAAAGTATTTGAATATGTATGTTTGGGTACATACCAGCAGAATTTAAAGTAGTATCTGTGAACTGTATGCTAAAACCAACATGAACGCATGAGCTTCCTGTTTGCAGTTAATGTTGAACTATCACATGATTCATAAAACAAATCTGTTGGAGAAAATAAAGAAGAATCTCTGGAGTGAAAACACAGTAATCTTTCCAAGGACAATGCAGATGTTCATGCTCACTCTCCCTTTTTTGCCAAATTGCGTTGCACACCGCCCCCCTGACAGCACCGATACTGGATTCACAATGATTTCAGCACTACACTTTCAAGTGTCAGGAATCAAACGATGGGCTCTGGCGTGCTCCGTGTTTGGATTCTCATAATGACTTAACCGCTCTGGTGGTACGCCGACCTTCGCTCTGCGCGTGGATCGAAAGCTCCTCTTGATTCGTCTCTCCTGCCACGAGCCCTGCGGGACCTTCGCTGGTTAAACATAGCTGGGTTCACGCAGGAATAAAGGCTAAGGTGAGCTTTGATGGCACATCTCATTTCTTCGTGCGGCAGTCAGCACTTTGAGAGCTGGAGAGAAAATGAATTGTGGCATGTGTTGCTCACCCTGCTTGAGTTGAAATGACAGCCCTGTCATTTATCACAAGAACCTCAGCAGGAAGTGCTGAACTCTCCACGGGTAGATGAATAAACTCTGCCGAGATTACACCGTTTGGCTTTCTCAGTATAGAAAGAGCATCACTTAATTCAGCATGTACGCTACATATGCATCACTTTCTGTAGGGAGACTGAAGGACTGGACAGGTGAAGCCAGAGGTCTGTCACACAATATACTTGACAATGGAAAACCATCTTTTAAGTGAAAATAATACAAACTGTCTCCATCCACTGCACTTTCCCAACCATCTTAATAATCTATTTGGATACTGAAGATGTAGGAAAGATATGTTGGAGCCCAAACATCAAAATCCTGTGCTTCTTTTTTTTAGAATTGAAGTAATGTAACTGGTAAGAGAGTAACTGACTTGTTTATCAAATATTACATGTATTTGCAACAACCCAGCTCCCCCATGGATACGATGGTCAAGATGACATGTAATGCTTTGACGTGTATATTGTTATTTTCACTGGTTTGTGTGCAGCAGATCTGCTTGTCTTCAAGTTTATGGGATTTGTGTGGGATACTGTCCAGCAGGCCCGTGTAGAGTAACTGAATAATAAAAAAAAAAAGAAGGGCATCCCTCAGATGCACACGAATGCTGCTACGTGCTAGATATCTTGGGGAAAAAAAATCTGAATAACTTCTGTGGTAAAGGTGAATATAAGCTCATATTTTCTTCTCCTTCTTCCCTAACAACAGCTACAGGATTTATGAACTCACCCAGACTCTCATCAGGCAAGTAGGGCAAAAATCTAAACTGACACGTCTTGGCAGTGTCTTGAAAAAAAAAAAAAAGACCCGGTCCCTCTGGAAGCAGCGTTTAAAGTTTAGCAGACAGCCTGTTATGATGGCACTATTGAAGAAATCTGAAGGAAAAAAAAAAAAACGTGGTTTAAAAGTGCACTATTCAAATTCCGCTGTATAATGTTAAAGCGCAAATTGTATGCGGTGCTTATGCAGGAAGGAGGTGAGCTCTGTACAGTGGCTCCTACTGTAACTGTCGGCTAACAAGCTCAGGGTCAGTCCAGCTGCAAACCCTGGACTGCAGTTTGACAAATGCAGAATATAAAATCTGCCTCTGGCTTTAAAATGAACTGGTCGTACATAATGTCCCATGTCTCTATTTGTGTGTGTGTGTGTGTGTGTGTGTGTGTGTGTGTGTGTGTGTGTGT
>CALSCE010009376.1:4466496-4480412 GCA_943593645.1 Bovichtus variegatus
AGTTTTTCGGAACCATTGCACCTGCTGGTAATTCCACCAAAGGATTGACCTCAGGTTCATCAGTTCTCTCCGCAGTTTTGTATCCATAGGTGATGCAACACAAACAAAAACATCCAGTTGTAGTAGGTTTCTGACAGCTACACACGGACAACTACAGCAACAAACTGGTGACAACATTGCTGCAGAGCTAGCATAACTGGGAGTTCATTGTAAATAACATGCAATGAATTCTAATAAAAAAGGAGCTTCAAAATAGATTCAGTCATTCTTCACATTTGGTCTGTGGTTTTTACTGCGACACATTACTAACGCCTTTATTTTCATTGGCCCCTCAGGGGTATAATTAAGCTGTTATTGCCGGCGATGTAGATGCACACCATATAAGACAGCTGATGTCAACGGTCATTACTATTAGATGATTCTAATAAATGCTTATGGAGCTATCAACTTCTGCCACTTTGCAACACAACAGTAAATGGAATCAGCACGAGATGGTCGACACACTTGCTGACCAACAGACGACAAACACTCACTCACATGAACATAAATCCGTACACTGGCACACGGAATGGTACAGTGGAAGTTAACTGTGCAATTTAACAACACAGTTTATTATTAGTATTGCGTCAACTTGTTGGGATATGTCACTGTCTTATTTCTAACCATTAACGCTCGTCTACTCTCCAGAATGCCATCGGTTTTTATTACTATCCCTCCTTGACTCGGCACATCTCGCGTGTCTGCTCCCTGAGTCTACATGACGGGTGACGCTACACCTGTCAATGAACCTGCATCACATTTTTGTTCATTCATCCGTTCGTTCAACCTTTCTTTCAACACAGATAAACACAAGAAACGGGAAATAAAAAGCATTAATAATAGATAGCACAGTTAAGGTTTAATGCAAATGAATCAACTAAAACTAGAACAACTGTAAAGAAATAGTATTAAATAGAGCATTTAAATTGCACAAAGGACAAAAGTGACGTAAGCTTTAGATTGTTTTCTAGAAAAACTTGATTTTTAAAGCTCAGTAAAACCAGCCCAACACCTGCAGCGTAATCCAGTAGTTTGAGCCGCGATGCTCCGATGCTCCACATTGTGGTCGGTGTGTGTTGCACTTTAGACGTCCAAATAAGGAACCATTTCAAGGTCAAGGTCAACTTTATTATCCCCAATAGGGAACGATGGGTGGTCAAAGTGCAGTACACAAAAAAAGTCAAAAAACATTCATAGTCACAGATACAAGTACAAATATGCAATATGCAGTCCCCCCCCCAACACGTACACACACCAAAAAAAGGCACACACTCACACAATGAGAGCATTACTTAACACCCTCGCTCACACACACACACACACACACGCACACACACACATTGCACTGTTCTGTAAAGAATCGTCTCACTGTTGACATTTTCCTCACACCAGATGATATTCATGGCCTCTAAGTTCATTTCAAGTATTTGTTTTGTCTAAAACACAAAATTAATAACGCTAATACCAAGTACTTATTGCTCCATCTGTGCCAACACCGATAGTGTCAGTGCCCCTTGTAGGCATTATTACAGCATTCATCTTTATATTTGTTTTGCAATGGTTTGCGTGGTGCCAAAGTTTTCTACTTCCTCAGGCTGCGTTCTTTGTTGTGCAGTCTGCAATTATGCATCGTGTTTTCCCGATCAAAAAGCTCACACATCTATTCCCACAATGCAAAGCATTATGCCGTGGCTTTTCCACTGATTGTATACGCATCCCTTCTGCTATAATTTCTACTTTGTGTTCAGTCTGAAGGAACCTTCAGTAAATCAGGCCTTCACATCTCACTTTACATAAGCATTAAGCATCTTTTATTAGCCCACCTGTTCTTGATTTGTATCCCTACGTGGTGACTGAAGTGAGTCACACCTCTAATTCATGATTTCCAAACAACAAATGAATGAAACTAATAAGGATTAATAGCTTTGGCGCAGACATTATGGTTAGACCATTTTTATGGGAAAAAAAGGAGACGGATTTTCCATGCAGTGCAGTAATATGTAATTAGTCTCCTTATGTTCTACAGAGTCAGTATATTAACAGTGCTATGTGGGAGGGCAGACAGATAAGTTTAGATTCAGGCCTTGAGGCAGCTTAAAGGCCGCTTTGTCCCATGGCGTGCCACTTTATGAGAGTATAATCAAACTCCCACTTCAGAATACTGCAACATGCTATGTGTGTGTGTGTTTGTGTGTGTGTGTGTGTGTGTGTGTGTGTGTGTGTGTGTGTGTGTGTGCTGTTTTCAGAAATAAATCCATTAAATAAGACCTTTATCACTTTACTTTTGAAACATTTTCTATTCCCACATTTTCCGACTCACAATAGGTTTACAATAGATGATGTATACTGAACAAACCAGCGCTGACCTGAAGCTTGAGACGAGGCACGAAACCTCCGTGTCAAGAGTCAAAGTCATGTTCCATGTCCACCCAACCGTAGCTGATGACTACAGCCTAGTAAAACAATCCTTAATCATTGGTGCAAATCAAAAATGTGTTTTGACAATACTTAATGTGGACAAAGGGCAGGGAGTCTCTTGGTCTGGGGAGAGCAGGGATTGAGCCGTGAGCCGGGAAGTTAAGACGCAGAGCGAGTCCAAATCACGGGGGAGTGTTTGGTCCAAAGTGAGATAAGCAGGAGTGGACGGAGGCGGGATGCCGAGTAGGATGGTGAGTAGCAGAGACTACGAACTGACGGCGTGATGGAGTTGGAAAAAAACATAGGATTCATGTTGCAATAACAGTTTTGAAATGGTTTTCTTTTCAACTAACCTTTGTAGACCAAATGCTGAATAACGCGGGCACTCTAGTATTCCAATATACAGTACATAGCAGTACATACATTTGTGCAATTATACAGCAAACACAGTAGCAACATTCATAAGCACAGCAGAGCAGTGCGATCCGGAAAATGCCCTTGAGTCCAGTATAGCACTTTCATCACATCATATCTTCTTTCCCATTGCATCACACTGCCAGTAATTGCTTTGACTCCTCTGCCATTTTGCATACAGTCCTGCTGCTGTTACTCTATACTGCGTTACTTTACACTACATCCTTTCTGTCCTGCCGTTTGCACAAGTTAGACTACACAATATCCTCCGAACATAGGTCGCGCACACGTCTGCCATGTCCTCTGCTTTTTGTCTCCAAACTAAGTGTTTCCTCTTTAATCATTCTAGTTCTCGTTCTACTTTTTAAGTTCATGTTCGGATGCATCGTACATCAACAGGACTAGTTTTGCGCATTAATCGGTTGGCTGTGACCTCCAGTGATTTCGCTCTCCTCCTCCTCCTGAGCTAATATTATATTTGTCCTACAACTGGGGCCTTCTGGCTGAAAAACCTGCCGCTGAAGTCAGAAAGATAACATTGTCCATGTTAATTAATTAAAGATATAACTTTACTCCCCTGGCGTTCTTCCTGTTCTCCCCCTGCCAGAAGCAGCTTCCCACTCTCACTGTCAGAAATTATATATCATTTTGGCAATAAGGTTGGAGTAAGGGGAAGATAAATGAATTAATGGTGAGAAAGTGTTTCCAAAACTTGGAGAAGTTATGAAAGTCTCTCAAAATGGCCTTAAAACTTGACCTTCATCTATTTTAGAAGAAGAAGGAAGCCCTTGGGGGGGGAAAAAAAAAAAAAAGAAAAAAAGCACATAGGGACATTGTTTACATCACTGAGTCATTGAGTTTCTTTGTAGATTGTCATTAAAAGTTTAAAGCAGCAAGACATAAAAGAGAAGTAATCAATACTTAATACACCAGAATTACTGAAATTACAGCCAGCTTCCCTTTTAAGAAAAACAGATGGGAGTTACTGCTGTTACTCGGGGCAAACACAACATTTCTCTTTTAACGTCTTTGGAAGTTGTTGTAAAAAGCGCGAAAAACATGTTTGGCAGCTTCGTGACAAATTCCAATTACCTCAGAGGATTTCATCCACTGATCTCACGGTGTATCAGCCTAACAAAGCATCCTGCTCTGAATTTACCCAAAATGCTGAGCCAATCCAAACAGCACTGCCTTTAACTAATGACTTGACTATAAGTTAATGAGCAGGAAAGGAAATTGAATTTGAGCCGGCGTCTGGAAGCTCTTCAGTCGCTAAATCGTTAAGCCTGTGTGATATCTTTACTGCCATAAAACAGGAATTAAAGCAGGTTTTTACAGCAATGCCTTGTTCTCAACTTATTTGTGGGGCGTTGGCCAGCTGACATTTACTGCCTCTTGTTTAGGATGTTGTCTGTACTTGGAAGCGAAGTCAGAGGTAAATAGGAATAAGTAGAATAAACTGACCTGCCCTTTTTATTTCCCTGACTTCAAACTATTTATGTTACAAGCATGATATCAACTATTTCCTGTTCAGGTATAAGATCGTGGATACAATTGACTGTGACTAGCAACATCAAGTGAAAGTCATAATATATCATATCAAATATCATAATATTTCTACAGTGATGTAAAGTTGAAGCTTGAAAAAAAAGGCAGATGTTACAGGTAATATACTTCAAATATATGGGATCAAAAGAGATTGGGACTATTTTTTTTTTTTTACCATGATAGTGTTTTTTTTTAACCACCATCCCCCATTTTCAAACGTGTGCTACACTACACTGTCGTTTGTAGTAAAAGGGCTAAAACATGCAAAACCTCTGGTATGGTCCTTGAAACAGTTTAATCACCTTGAAAAAAAACTTAAGAACAAGAGCAGGATAGCAATGGAATCAGAAAAAAACTGGGGAAAAAAAAGAGAGAAAGCACGAGCGCAAACTCCGCTTGCACCCGCCCAGTAACAAATATTCCTACGTTTATTCAAATGTACTGTGAACCTGCATTTGAGCGGAAATGGTTTGCAAATATGTGTACGTTGCAGCAATACGATACATTTTTTTCCTTCCCTGCTGTTCTTGCTATTTATTTGTGTAGCAGCTTCTTAAGGGAGGCCTGTTTATTAAGCACTGAAGTGTACTTCTGCTCTCACAGAGAGATAAGCAGATGCAAGCGCGTTCCGCGGCACAAGGTGGATTTAGTGTCCTGCGCAGAAGCCGCTCATTCACAGGCAGCTGCAATTAGTATGATAGCGCCCGGCCATATGCTATTTTACGTCCCATCCACTTCTCTGTGGGGCTCTGCTCGTCCACAGGGATTGGTAACGCCTTTGGAGTGAGCTGAAGTGCTAACACTACTCCCCGTCTCGCTGCCCGACGCTTCTCAAGGATGTTTCCCTCTCTGCTCTCTGAACATATGGCCAGGAGCCACAAGTGATGTGTGGAAATGAATAATAAAGCGTGTAAGGACTCCACAGAGGGTGAGCGCGGACACATGCTTGAGCTGAATTTGAAGTTCTTGACAGGCTACGACTCGGGCATTTGCATCACCCCCTGCAGGTTATTTTCTCAGCTGGCACAAGCTGCTGAGAGGTCTTCTCGCTTTTATGTTTTTCTTTTTTTTTTCTTTCGTATTCTTAGCACCATCTATCATCTGCTTCATTAATTTATCTGTTTCCTTCTTTCTTTCTTTTTTGCTCACTCGCGTTCTCTGCTACAGGCTAACATAATTCTGGTAAACTGGGTTACTTGAAACTGCTCGACTAAGCAAATGCTTGACTTCACGGGCAATGACAAACATCTCTTTTAATTCCAACCAATTCACCAGGCCTCTAATGGTACTTGTGTTCACTCTATCAGGCACAAGGACCTCACGAGATTAGAGAAAATGGTGGTAGCAATTCTCAGTTTTATAACTTCATTTAAAGGTTGGAAATGCAATTATCGGCAGCACTTTCTTAAATTGAAACCTATCCTATCACTGATTTCTGCACATAGTTAATTGCTTTATGAGCATGGAACAACAAGCGATGGCTTAAGGCAATTTCAATTTGTAAAACATAGGGATGTGTTGGTCATTGATGCATATACAAAGGTTTAAATGTCACTAAAGGGTTTGAGTCCACTAAACTAGATGTGTGCTTGCCACATGTGTTCTTAGACATGGCTTTCACTGGAAAACACTGGAAAAAACTACCTGTACTAAATATGGTAAATTGGCATTATGTAGATTCTCACTGTTTCTTTTTTTTTTTTACATCAGCACAACAACGCAGTCTTGTCAAATTATTTTAAAAGAAATAATGTTGTTTGGTTTATTTTAGCTAAATCTAAGCTAAAATTATTCCTTTTTGCCCTGTTGTTCAGATGCTGTTAATGAAAGTTAACACATCTTGTAGGTGTTTCACAATAAAAGCCTCGTAGTGCTGGGGAACAGACTGAATTCAACCCTACAAAGTGAACAACACACAGAAGCAGCATTACTGTAAATGAAAATGGTTAATGGTGTTGAGATCAGAGAGGTCAGAAAACAGGGAGGAATCTTATTAAGAAATATATATACTGTATATGTATACTGAAAACAGATTTATTGATGATTTTTGTTTTGTGGTTGCTGGGGTTTCATCTGGGTTTTAGATGATGCAGTATTTGCACCAACATGAGAATGAAACACAACTCTGAGCACTCCCACTCTCTTACACTCTTAGGTTTGCACTCGTAAAGCCAACATCAGCAGTAAGATCACTCTCGTTCTCTGAGTGCTGTTGGTAGGCACTCTGGGAAATGTAGGACATCATTAAATGAAGCAGAGGGAGCAGCTTGAATAAAATAGTGAGGAACTAAGTATATGTTTAAGTGCTTTTTCTTAAAAATTCATTTGGCGTGCCGTTTCTGTGGCTTATAAACTGTTTTGAATCAGACATAAAGCTGGCAAATCAACTTATTACAAATGCATTTCTAAATTGAAAAGTCAAGGATCTGTAAAAAAAATAAAAATAAAAAAAATAAAAAATACAGCTAAAACAAGTAGGTACACACCAGAGCCTATGGAGAGCAGGTGTGGTGGAAAGCAAGCATGATCAACTTTGACCATTCAGCCAGAACTTCAGAATGACCAGCAGGGCCATGCCTGAGGAGTAACATTATTTCTTTACTTACAAAACCATATCCCAGGATGAGAGACTGCATTTCACCGCTGGTCCCCAAAATACAAAGTTTCAAAACCCTGAAACCAAAGAGTTAACCTGCAGTGTAGAAATATTTTATTACTCCTGGGTTTAACTCCACCTTTTAGCCTTTAGCTACTGATAATTCATTCTGTGGAGAAGTGGGCTAAGGCTGTGATCATAGTTATTTTATATTTGCTTGAAGTGGAAAAGGTTGGTCTGTTGCATTGTTCTTCAAATTCATACTTATTGAGGCACTTAATGCAATTGCAATGAACATGCTTTTGCTTTTACTTACCGAGTTAAATGCAGCGTTTATCTTTGTCCACAGGTATTGGTAAGTGTTTTGTTTTGTTTTTGAGCAAAAGAGATCTATAAAGAAACCAGATAAACACAAAACACTATCGCATCCCCCGACTGCTCTGCTCACCCCAAATCAAATTAGTCGGTGTCTTTATCACAGCGGACATTTTGATATATCAGGAAAATCACAGGTGTAATTGAAGGTGTAATAAAAAAAATAAAACAAGTTCCAGGTTCCTCGTATTGTGCGTGCTGCTTCACTGGCATGGCTTAATAGGACACTTGATGGAACTGAGCCACTGTTAACAACATTTTACCTGTGCTTTTCCAGAGAAAGTCAAAATATCTGCCATGAAAAAGGTCTACTCCAGCTCCTATAACTTGAGCAACCATAGCTAGCAATATTGATGTATTATTCTTTGACTTTTATTTGGAAGATAATCACTCTCTACGTTTTAAAATTGCAGTTCCCATAATTTGGGGGCTTTGGGGAATGTAAACAGGAAGTATAATGTTGCAATGAAGTCAATCATATACTGTGTAAAGTTCAGGTCATTATATATATATATATATATATATATATATATAATGACCTGAACTTTATTCAGTCAAAGCTGCAGGACTTAATATATAACAACAGCTTTTTCTGCATTATGCAGTCAGATAATGCCATCTTTGCACAGAGGCAGCAGAAGTTTGGCAGTACAATAAAAAAAATATGCTTTTGGCGTTGCCTACAATCTCTCATCTTTCTCAGTATTTCCTCCTGTGGTCACTTGTGTTTGCAATTTGCAACCCGTGGGGAGTCCTTTCCACTTTCAAGTGGGGCTGTTCTGTATGCATTAGTGCCAGGTAAATGTCATCACCCTTGGAATGTTCCTTTTTAGAGAGTTTTCTTTTTGCAACTCTTTTTCTACTATCCCATTTGCCTGGGGAAAGTGTGGACTTGCTGCCATATGGTATACTGCCTTGCAAAAGTCAACTGTGCACAGTCAAGACTGGCAATCTTGACTTCGTGTGCTAGCTGTCAGGATCGTGAGAAGAGCAATTTCAGGAAAGTTAAAAACATTAGACAACTACCTACAGGTATTCTTTCCCCTGGAGAATGAAACAGATCTGGAGCCCGTTCTGTCCCAGGGCTGCTGTGTGAGGACAGCGATCGCGGGCTCCTTCTGTCGTCTCCTCTGGTGAGCCATGCTTTGTCGTACATTTTGAAATCATGTCAATTCTGTCGTGATTCATGCCTCGCCAATACAATCTGTCTTTCCAGTCGTTTTGTTTCTTTGATGCCCACATGTCCCTGATGTAACATTTTGCAGTACTTCCTTTCTCTGTTTAGCGAGCGTTTTAATGGGATTGGCTTTATGCAGCAAGCCATCACCTCCTGACATTGAGTCCCTGATTGAATAGAACTGTGCGCATGGTTGTTTGGACCATTCACCCCATTAACCCCATTAACGTCAGCAGTTGTCTGTCGACTTTTGTTTCAGCCACTGCCTTGTCTCTAAGCGTTGCACTAACAGGACTTGACTGTGCACATGTCTGGCAACCTCTGCTCTTGTCTGATCACCCTTTCAAACGTGTGTGTGCGTGTGGGTGTGTGTGTGTGTGTGTGTGTGTGCTTTTGAACAAAGCATCTAGAACTGTACCAGGACAGCTCGTAACTGTAGTACCTCTGCAGACGCGTCATCATGTTCTATACATGGGGACACACATCATTTAGATTTTTTTTATCCATGTCTATCTGATGATCAGTTTCCAGTTCCACCTGGGGCGGGCCAACGATGTATGCCTGAAACTTTTCACTTCTATACTAACCACTCCCAAGATATTCTTTTTCAATTTGAGCTCATCCCATTTCTGTTTGAGTGAGCCATCGTGCAGAATATTCTACATGTTCCCATCCTGGTCCTGAAGGAGGACTGCCCCCAGACCAGCTCCTGAAGCAGCTCTTGGTTTAAAACAGACAAGTACAGACTGTGACAAATGCAGTGCAAAGTATAGAACATTGTGAAATCTAGAACATGTATAACATGCAGAGATGACAGCAGGGCATGAGGTCCATGACAGGTCCTCTGGGATGCTGATTCCCAGGACTTTTAAACTATTCATCTCCTCCACATTAGCTCCACTGATGTACTTAGACAGGGGTTTGTCTTTGCCTCTGTATCCTTATGAACAACAACCAGCTCCTTGGTTTTTCTCTGAGCATCACCCTGCAAGATTGTTAATATCCTCCCGATATAATTGACATCAGGACATTAGTTCTCTATGAGGAGCGAGTCCTTTTCAGCTGACACAGTCAATTAATATTACAGAAATAGGGTAAAAATAAAAAATTAAATATTTACAGAAAGCAGATACTCTTGGTTTGTGGAACAGATATGTAGTTTGTTTAAGCACATATTTGCCACTGTTACACTTTGCTTTGTTCTTGTTCATCATTGGCTGCCAGGCGCTGTGTTGCAACATACTCCCCGTTGTGTTTATTCCTTTCTGTCACAAAAATGTCATTTCTCTCGAGGCCTTTTTTTGCTTTCTCTTGTCACATTTTATGTCCGTCCGGCTGTTTCTCCTTTTCTTCTTCACCCTTACTCCCCTCTGCAGGATGATGGATGTGGCTTTGCTAATCATGAGCTCTCCCCTGTCCCTCATCCGCTGGAAGACCCCTCAACTCCATCTGCTTTGTTCCCTGTCGTTCCCGCTCGTTTTCTCCATCATCTCTCCGTCTGAGTTGTGTTTCCTCTTTCTGTCTCCCCTTCACCATCTCGCCTCGCCTCTGTTTGATGATGGATGTGGCTTCATCAGCTTCTTCAATCTGAGGGGCCCTCGGGCCTGTGATGCCGGAGGACCCGGAGGACAGCGGGCCAAGCCAAACCTTTCCAACGAGGTGCTCGGTAAACTCATCATGGGAAACTAATGAGGATGAATTTGGAGCCCGGGTGTGCTTTGTACCAAGGGAGTGCTGGGATTCTCTCAAAGTGTCTGTTCATCTGTTACACCCAGAGAACTGAAGCTGGCTTTTGTTTAGTTTTTTTTTTTTTTCTTTTTGGCTTTAGTCCTGTTCACTTTTAGTTCCCCATTTAAATAGATATTAAACAAATATGTTTATAATTCCAGCCATAATGCCTTTCAATACAAATACAGGCACTCACAGGCTTGGATCACCTTGATGAAGGTTAAAAAATTTTATTCACATTTAGAAAAATACCATTTCTCTGAAATACTGCTATTGGCAATTTATACTGCAGTTTAAAGTGACGTGGGAGACGTCACAAAGCTTCCTCTGACCATGGGAACTGAGACGTAAAGAAAACCTAATAATAACAATTTAATTGAAGAAACATCAAACATTTTAGGTGACTTAAAGGCTTTTAGAAGGATCCCTATTCATTTTCAGATAGAGGGCACCTTTTTTTTGTATCAAGCATTGTTATGATACCTAACAGAGTAGACTCGGTGACCTTTCGATTTCTGAAATGGTGAATGAAGCAAATATTTTGTAGAACACTTTCTAAAGTGAAGCCACACAAATGTACATGTTTCCAATAAGAAGAAAACCATGATAGAAGAAAAGCTCCTGTGATGCAACATCTGTAGGTTGGATGTTTGACTGCATTCCACGCAGTCAGAATTCATTTAATATCCACAATGGTTCCTACTCACAGAGTACATTTTGTTTGGTGTAAAAATGTACATTTGAATTAGTTTAGGGCTCTTGTATTGGTCCGTGCTTGCTCACTACACCTAAATGGAAAATAGGCTTCATCAGCATTTTTAGATACACCTGCTATGGGAAGACACAATGACTGTCATGAGAAAGGTTGGTCTGACTGCTGGTATGTACTGTTGTCCACTGGGTGTGATAAATATGAATGTCCACTCTGTACCTTATAATCTATACAAAATGCCTTGAGTTTCTCTCACTGTACAAGAAGCATTAAAGTCTTAACTGGTTGGTGCTGAGCTTTGTTTTTACCAAAAAAGTAAAAAAAAGAAGGTTTGCTATTAGGTAACTAAATGTCTGAGAGTAAATGATGGTATGTTTGATTCAGTTATGTTTTAGTACCAGAGGTTTGTGTTGCAAAATAGGAATAAAACTATCCACTACCTCTCAATTTCACCTCTTCTGCCTTAACCACAACTAACCCTCTGCGTGCACAAGGCAGTGAGAGTGGCTCTGCAAGTCTGTGGCAGTATATTATATGCATGAGCGATATACTGTATGCATTCTAAAATATTCAGTCAGGAAGACTCCCTTTGTACTCTGAAAAAACCTCTTCTATCAAATAACTATACATGGGTACATCAAAGCAAGTTATAATTGAAATAAAAAGTAACTGAAGCAGGTTGTTATTTCTCTATGTTTCAGGTACATTTACACCTACAACTTTAGAAATGTACAAACAAAAAAAAAAAAAACGCGCAAAATGCAGCAAAAGCATAAAGATGATTGCAAAGCCTCTCTGGCTTTTTACCTCCAGTTTGAAAGTGCTTGCCTTCATTACTTTGCGTAATTTGGATTCACAATGGTCCAGGGACTATCAACCCGTCTGTGTCATTTAATTATGGGTGTATGAAATGAGAGTTTTTCCTCCCGTAGTCCTTTAATGTTTCCTGGAATTGATAAGAGAGAGGGAGCTCATCACATTACATTGCCGAGCTGTGATCCTCCTTTGTTGCGGCTCACTCGCACTAATGGGCCTCATCAGCGTCGCAGGCAGATACTCGACTATTAGCCAAGAAGAGACAGAAGTCGTAATGGGAAACACGGAGAAGGAGCATGGGGGAAGAGGGAGAGGAAGATGGGAGGTCGTGTAGACAGGAGGATGAAGGAAATGCCAAAAAAAAAGAAGAGGGAAACAGAAGGAGAAGAGGGAAAAAAACAGGAGACTGCTGTTTCGCCATTTCCTCCCGACTGTCAACATTGGTTTAAACCATGACCATGATCGTTCAATTACCTTTACGAAGTTGTCATTTCAACTCAAAACTGAGATATTTCTCCAGACCTGTAATGGTGATCTGCAACAGTGTCACCTTGCATATAGGGGTGTCACATCAGAAAACGCTATATGTGTTGTTCTGGAGGGCAATTATAGACTATGATTTTTTTTTGGAGGACTTGCTGGAGTTGGCCCAAGTGCACTGTTCTAAGCCAAGAAGCCGACCTGAGTGCTTTTAACTGAAGTTCATTCTGAGCCCAAATAATAAGTCTGCACGCCTTAAACCATGACAAATCTTGGGCAGATATTTGGGACAGAGTCAGGTTAAATTTAGTCCTCTAGTGACAGAACTCAGTGGACTGTGCTGACGCTCAGTCGCAATTGGCCACAAAAGCTCTAGCAAGCTGTTTTATTTGGAACACATGGTAGAACAACGGTGTTTTAGCAAAAAGCAGTCGTAGCCACCATGGCTGAACTGGGAGGTGAACATTAAAGGAGACAGTTACAAAAGACAGACGTCAAGGGTTCATTCTTCAAACTGTAAATCACCACTCAGACATAACAAATGCAATAGATTAGCAATGATTGAATTTTCGGAGAACTCATTAGATGAAAAATATGTATGGGCGCAGAGTAAATATGTGATGGTACTACTGATGACATCAACACTGCCCACATTTACCTAATTAATTGATTAATCTTTTCAGTTGGTGAGAGAAATGCAATCGGGCAACATCAAACATCAGAATGCAGTGTGAGATGAATGGCCTGAATTAAAATTGTATTAAAGCAACAGGTTAAGTGTCAAACAGATCACGAACACACACACACATACACATGGCAGCACAACGATGCAAACACACAGCAAGTCACCATCACTTCTTCACATCACAGGATAAATAATCCATCAAGGTCAGAGGTTACAGACTGCAATCAGGAGCAATTTGCCCTCTTTCAAAAAATCAACACTGCCACCGCAGTGCTCGGCGAGTTGAGAGGAGAAACATATAACAACTGGAATAATTTACAGATATGGGCTACTTGATGAGAACACACGGCCTTCATTCTAATCCCCCTTATCCAGGAATCGCAGGGTATTTTTTTTAATTAGCAGAAAATTCTCTGTTTTTACCACATGGATCTTTAAACGGAAAATGTAACTAGGTACACACTGCAGTTGATTTAGATTTAAATCCACATACACCAAATGTGTATTAATCCATTGCTAAACATAGGCCCCAACTAATTTACTTTTTATTCCTGTTTGAGTAAAATTTACTAAAAACTGCAGTGCCTGTTTTAGGAAACTGACTTTTTTTTTTTTTTTTTTTGAAAATGGCATTTCTTAATAGTAAATCAAAGATTCATCCTGAAATCATATCATCTAAACTTTTTGTTTTCACTCTCAAATAATGTCATTTTGATAATTTGATGAAAGTGGGGATGTGTGATTACAGATTTTCCCAGAAGTTTGTTGAGTAAAATTTTGGAAGTTCTTTTTTTTTTTTCAGCCCAAAAACAATTTCCGACTCAAGGAAATCAAGTTTATCTAATTCATATAGACACGTACATCAAATCCACTATTTATTCATCTATCTATCTATCTATCTATCTATCTATCTATCTATCTATCTATC
>CALSCE010009376.1:4480422-4517027 GCA_943593645.1 Bovichtus variegatus
ATCTATCTATCTATCTATCTATCTATCTATCTATCTATCTATCTATCTATCCATCTATCCATCTGTTCATTCTTCTTTCATATACCGTGAACAAGGATGTAGACCTAAGGCTCTTCCTCAAGTCCGGAGGCCTATTGATGATGACACTGTGTCATCCATAATGCATTTCTCCCTAAAGCAGGCCTGTCTGGCAGAGGGAGAATTTTGAAGCACAAAAACACACACCGTGTCAGGATTCTCTGTTATTCATATCCATTATGGAATTCGGGACCAGTCCCTGCACACAGCGTGGCTCTGATTTATCCATATGAGATGTGACTGTAACAAGAGGACAGACAACTGCTGCTGATTTTCAAAAGGTACACTTTGTCTGCACATCTATGAGCTGACAAGTAGGTCTGAGGGATGATAATTATGCGGCGATGCACATACATTTTCTCTCAGATGGTGTTGTCACTGCTGTGAGGGCGGCCTTTCCTGTTCAGGGCTCACCTACAGTAGTGAGGTCAGCAGGTGAGGAGGGGGGGGGGGGGCATATGTAAATAATGCTCCAAAACCCCAAGTAGCTGATTTCAACAAATACTCAACATGAAACTCTTTCATTTTTTTTTAAGTTGCATTCCTGGCTATTTAGTTCTTTGGTGTAAGCTTGTTCATTTTTTTAACAGTCCTGGAAAAGTCAACTTTCTCCTGAAATATTAACTAAAAATCAGCTTTTTGAATGAATCAGTTGACAGGTCATGCAGTCGAAGAGCTTTACATGGATAGTTTTAATAGTCCATGAGGTTTGTGTTTTCGGATTTCATTTTAATTGAAATGATTGCGATGATTGTGTGTCTATGTGGCGACAGATTCAAACATAAAAATAAACATCTCATTACCTGTTGACATACAAAACATACATATGACATACAAATACCACACCTATAGGTATAAGTAAAAATAAGTATTAAGGTAGTGTGTATTCATCCAGATCATAGATAAAGCCAACACTGCTAAAGAGTAAAAAAAAAAAACACATTTTCTTTTACTTTCTTATTCAGGACCTCAGAAATATTGATACTAAACTGAGGTTTGTTTCTCTGTGTCTTGTCTTTCATACTGTAATTCATGCACGTAAAAAAGTGAGATTCAAACATGCATTTAATTTAAATACTTACTCACTATGTGTATGGTTAGAACGCTTTAATTTGCATTTCTACACATAGTGGTTTTAACATTTAGATTTATTCAGTGCCATTTGGAGTGGGTGTTTTATATATTGAGCTTCAGTGAGTACTGAGGGTTGATAAGAAATAGGCTTACATGTGATGTCGCTGAGTCTTCTTATTTAGGTTCCTGTGTGTAAATCCTCAAAACCAAGTCGACCACTCAAGAAAAAAAACAGTTTGTAACTTTCAAGTGTTTTTTGTCTAACGCTAAGCTGGCCCCAGGGGGCTCTGAGGACGAGGATTGAGGGCAGGAACAACTGCTTAACCTCGAGAGGTGTGCACGCAGTACAACTGCTATATGTTCTCATGTGCTGCAAACAGATGTTTTAAAATACGGAGTGGGGAAAAAGGGAAATCTGCCTTAAAACTAAGTGGAAGCAAATTAGCACAAATTAACAACAGGACATTGATTTTTAGCTCTTAAAGGTTAATGTGGTCTGTGACTCTTCTGTCTGAGGGACTGTCCCGGGAGAGAAAGAGGCAGAGAGAGAGAGAGAGAGAGACAGAGAGAGGGAGCTAGAGGGCGAGACGGAAATAAAGAGTAAGCCAGCAAAAGAGAAAAACAATATTCTTCTATATTCTTTTGAAATAAAAAAGATGTATGAAAAAAAAGAGTCTGAGTGCTATGAGGATGGATGGACACAGAGGTTTAAATAATTAGAGAATACATTAATATTTAAAACAAATTGAGGAGAGCTGAAAAGCAATCAAAAATTAATAATGAACCCAAGGAGAGAGGCAGAAAGAAGATAGACGGGGTGGGATGGGCTAGAAGTTTCTCTGTCATTACTTTGAGTTTAATTATGAAGATTTCATTTATTCATATTTTTTATGATTTACTTTTGTTTCATAAGTATCAACTACATGCAACTAATTACATTTCCTAAATGATCTTCTGTGCACAAAGACATTTTTAATAATGCAAATTACTCACTCCAAAAATCAAGATAAAGATGGTACTGTACATTTAAAAAACTATCCAACACAGACGTCTTTTTATTTTGAGTGGCCTTTAAAGAGAAACAATTACAGTGAGCAAACATTTTTTTTAATGTACATATGGCCTCCAGGCTATTGCTTTACGATAGAGCGTATTTTCTTTTCTTTTTGGTCACTGGGCAATATATTATATAATAATAATAATAATAATATTATTATATAAATTCACTGGTACAGGAACGGGTAAAATGTAACTAAATGTAGGCAGGCATGTGGATGACAAAATAAATATAAATCAGAAATGATCGTTATCGTGGAGTATGTTTAACATCTAAATCAACTAACATTATCAAGTGTAATCAGCCGCCAAGACTTTTTTAATTGTGCTCGCCATCCCGGCCTCGAGCGCAGCCGGTGAAAGAGACTTTTCCTTGGCTGGATGTTTCAAGAACCCATCTTAAACCAGGGTAAAAAATGAAGCACTTTAAAGTGAGTAATTGTGTAGCCTGTGTGTTTAATCACGGGTCGGGTCCTGACTTGATTCGGAGATGATTGGGGTAACGGGTCGCTTCCAGTACTGAGATTTGCGATTGCAGGTTTGAAAAACTGGACCCGCGAAGCATTCTATGGCATCCAGGTCTACGTGTGGTCAACCTCTAAAAACATTGGGTGTATCGATTACTGAAAATCAACAGTGAGTGGACTGTTGAAGTGAAGTGACTGAGGGGACAGAAGAAAGACGGCAGAAAAAGCAGCTGACGTGGTCATAAATATCTTACTCAGAGGGTCATCCTGCACCTTTTGTTTGAGTGAACTACTATAGGGGGACCGAGGGGAATCCATACCACACACACACACACACACACACACACACACACACCTATGACCAATGGCCGAGGACAGTCCTTATCAGTAGCCCTGCACATGCTTTATACACACATACACACATACGCACACCTACTCAGATGCACGCACACACATCTGGCAACATCACAATTTCACACAGCCACAGGTGCAAATTAAAAAAGCCTGCTGCATAAATGTGTGTATATATATGTACATGTACACACACATATATGACCACAGTAAAACACACATGCGTGCACACACATACACGCGCTGTGTGTGTATGTATTCTTGTGGGTGTGTGTATGTGCATTTTATACACGCGTGTACCTGAACATTTACACATGTGCACACGTACACAGATGTCTATGTGTGTGTTGTTCGTGCCTGGATTCTTACAAAGTAAAATACCATCATTTATATTCATACCCTCCGCCTGAGGAGAAAGAGAGCAGCACACTTTGTATTCGACACTAATGCACATAAGACACGGACCCATTTTATAAATAATGATTCACCCTTTAGGCTTTCGGTTTCCCTCCTGCTCTTCTATAGTTTCCCCATGAGTTTCATATCACAATGTCTTTTTTTTATTATTTTTTAATATTAATAAAATTTGAAGTCCACATTTCCTTCCAATTTGTAGCTTTGCCAATACATGCCCGGGTTTACTTCTCAAAAGATTTTTTTCCAATGAAATGGCAATTGTCCAAGTTTTCACAGTTTAACTCGCTGCCACACATGGACAACAGGATAATAGGAAGTTTGAAGAAGCAGTTTTTCCTTTACGTGAAAGTTGAATTTTGTTCGATTTACTGCTATACAGAATAAATACACTTCTCTCATAATACGTGTTAAAGCCCAGCAGATGCACCACCAAAGCCAATGGAGTGGGACACATTGTAAACTGCGGTGTAGTGGCCCTGAGGAGGCTGTGAAACACTTCAGTTACCGTCTCATTTGTTTACAGTACTTCTGCTTTAGAATTAATGGGAAAATGCGGTGGTGAGGCATTCAGATCCTTTATTTAAAAGTTACAATTAGATAAGTGGAAGTTAAGTGTTTTTTTTTTTTTTTTTTTTTCCTGCCATGTTTCTTAATTGTGTTTAATGTATTTCTTTTTAACACAGTAGAGACCATCTTGAGCCTACCCTCTGGCTCTAAGTACTCACATGTTCATCTTTACTCATCTGCAACTCCTTCCTGCGAGTCTGTCCACTGGTGCAATACCTGTCCTGTGACAATGTAGGCTACTTTTTTATAGTTGTTTTCAGTTTATTTCAAAGTCCTGCACACCACTTATTTGAACTGATTAGACATATCATGACTGTGCAGGTGCGTCTGTGTCCGTTGTACAGTTGTTTATCCTGTGTCCATAAAGACTGTGCTTCATTGACATCTTCTTGACCAACATACCTATGCAAAATGGAAAAAATCCATTTTATGTTTCAGTTACCTTCGATTTGTTTGTTAGTTTTTAAACTCACTCACTTACATAGTATTATTATTAGTATTACTATTTATGCAATTACCATCTGCAAAATCTATATGGAGTATTAAAATGACCAGTGCTCATTTATGTGTTCTATAATCAAAATATAAAAGTGTTGGATTGTTATTATTACATTCTAAACTTGTATATAAAATATTAGTCTGCAAATGAACTAGTAAGTATAGTTGTCATATGTAGCAGAGTAATATTAAAGAAGCATGTAATGGAAGTATTCAAGTGAAGTACGGCAAAGCAAAAATGGTGCCTGCGTAAATTGTTTAAGAAAAAGTTTCTACCACTGGTATTAGCTTTAGCGCACATACTTTCCACCGCTGGGATAATCGAAACACTTTAACTTCCCAGTTAAACCAGTCAAGTGGCACACACAGTGCAATGGCCAGCGGAGGCTGTCATCCAGCTTAGTTGGTGTCAGTTCTCAGTATTTCAGAAATATCAGAGTGTGTCATTTATGCATGCAAAGTATACGAGATACCTTTGAACAGAGGAAGTCAGGAGAGAGCTGCTCCACCTCCTCCTGCTGAGTGAGATACAGGAAGAGGTCAGGTCTCAGCAGAGCGGGGACATATTTACTGTTGTAATCTGTGTGGCAGCTCTATGATGAAGAGATCAGCCAGAATGTGCTGTGATCCTCCTGAGCAGGTGACCTTTCCACCTGACAGAAAGAGAGAAACGGGGAGAGCCAGAAAGACACGGTGGAGGATGGTGGAGCTCTAAGTGACACTGACATTTGTACACTGCAGTATGTTGACCTGCTGGGATGTGATAGCGGTGTCACTCTGTCAGATTTCCTGCAGAGTTTTAGTTTTACCTTGAGTGTATATGTCCACTTTTAGCCACTATTCTCAACTTTTTTCTCGAGCTTTATTTTCAAAGTAAAGTAAATGTTTTTTTTTTTTGTTTTTCCCCAGTTTGGCATGCTACACTCAAATTAAAAACAGCTACAAGTAAACACGTCAGCAAATCCATGGTAGCAGCTCTGTGAGGCATGTCATTAAGCACATGGTGCTTTGGGCTAAAGGCTAGCGATAGCATGGCAAAAAAAAAAAGTGTGGCTTTTTTGCATTTATTACTACAGCTGTCGATAGAGAGGAAAGGGGTAGAGAGGGGGGGCAGTTGAAGCCAAGCAGTGTTTTAGAGGGGAAAGTGTTTTATTATGTATTTACAAATATCATTCAATGTCGTATTTTAAACTCAGAGTCAAATCAGCAATTTTTGACAATTTCAAAATCACTCCTCAGGTAAAAACAACATTATTCTGAGTTCATAAGTGTAATCTCGGATGTTGTCAATGTTGCAATTTGTCACTGAAAACACTCTTTTCTGATGGTCTGTTAATTGTTTTGTTAAGTTGAATGTACTCTTTGACAGTAAAGTGATAACAACATGAATGAGGGATTAATTACACAATGGCTGCTTCTGCAAAAGCCCCGATTAATGCAAAACCCGCCATTAATGCATATATCTTTAAAGCATCGTTACCACAGGGGAACCAAGGGAATAATCCTAAACAAAAATGTATTTTTTTCTCTTAAATGAATAGGCAACAAGTTGATTGACTATTCAGAGAAGACACAATAAGTTCAATTCAGACGTTAAGTGATTCTTTTGAGGAATTATATTGAAAATGTTTTATTTAATCTAAAATGCTCATGAATGCTTTCCCATGTTTCAGAGAACATTGACTCTTAATGGGCAGCATGTTGACATGACATCAAAGATGGGCATACTTATTTCTGTCAACTGGGGCAACAGCAATGCTTCATCAATATTAAACGGAGTGTGTCAGGGAATAGGAACTTCACTGATGAATTCCAACTGTGTTTCCCATCTGACGCTCAAAAGAGAAAATGTTACCGTTCTTAAAGTGCACATCAATAAGTGTTGTACACTTATTTATTCATATGCAAAGTCTGGAAAATGTTCAAATATAAAATAATGAATGGTATTAATGGTATAATGGTAAATCACAGATAAGAAAGTACCATTATTATTTTTTTATTTGGAAGTTGAGAAAATATACAATAAGGTATATTTTCTGTTATTTAAGATGGAAAAAATCACAACTGACAAATGAACAACTTATTCAGGTAACTCACGAATGCACACAACTTGTGACCAATCAAGACAGGCTCTCAACTCTCGAGGATAAGTATTTTGACTTTCAGGAAGCAGTGAAAAGGTAAAGAAACTTATCCACTGGATGTATAAATATGCAAAAGTTGATATTTGAAAAAATTGTCAAACTCTGTCAGTGGTGGATAAGTACCTAATCAACATGCAACTCATCTTTTCAGTGTTTTCCTATTCAAAACATACCCTTTCCTCAGTCTTTCCACCTCAGTGCATTTGGACTGAAACTTCACTTGTTGAGCCTGCAGCTTGACATTGAAGATTATGGCAAGAGGTGCTGCTAATTTTTTTTTAAATTTTAAAAATGACCATTTTTGAAAGAGCTATTGTGTAAAGACGAAACGCGCCTGAGCGTATTGACAGGCTGACCTTCGGTTCTGCAGTTAATGAGAGTGAAAACCAAGTAAACAGCTTTCTGCTTTTCTCTTCTCCCAGAGGGGCTCTTCTCCGTTTGGAAAGAAGCAGGAGGAGGAGGAGGAAGGAGGAAGGTTAGTTATGCTGCTAACATCTCTGCACCACTCGTCTCATTGCTGAGGAAGCAGGAAAGGAAGAGAGAAAGATTTAGGAAAAGAGACGTACACAGAGACAGAAAAAAAAAATAAAAAAAGTGATCGACTGGCATATTCTCCACCCCTCACTGCCACGTCATCTTCCTCTCTTCCCTCGGTTCCTCCTCCCACTTAGCAGAGGTTTAAAAAGATGATATCTTTCAAAGTGGAGGAATTATATTAAGCTTTCCTCTGGGGTTATGTTGAGCTTCTGCGGCTTTTCTCAGAGAGCAAATGCAGCGAGGTGAGCCGGCAGGACAGAGGCTCGCCTGGGGAGATTAAAATCTGCAACTGAGGGCCCATCTTGCAGAGAGCCGTCATATCTGTTTACCTATTAGCACCGTGGCGAGCGGCCCTGGACGCCGGTTTAGGCCCTTTGTCACTTGTGTTTTCTTCCCCAAATGCTTATCTACGTGTCAAGAGACAGAGGCAGAGGAGAGATTAATTAACGGATCTAGGCATACGCACTCAAACCGCAACTGTTGTCCCGCTTAATATAAAACAAAAATCGGACATGTCACCTTCCTCCTCCAACTTGGCTGTGCTTTCCGCTCTTGTACCGTATTATCTTTACGGAAATTACACTCTGTGGGTTCATAGACATTAAAGGCACTGCTAATTATTTTAACATTCATAAAGCAGGGAAACACAAATCCACTTTCAAATATTAAACTATAGGCAAGTGTAAAAGTTTCATACAAAGCGACAGTAGAGCATAGTGTTTTTGGGGAAAATACATGTTCATTTGTTTTGTCGAATATTGTTAAATACGGACCAGTTCGTTTCAGGTTGCTGTTACTTTACCGTCCTGGGTGCAACTGTGGTTTGTGTTCTTTCTTCCCAAAGACAAGTGAAGTGAGAGCATGTGTGTTGAAAGACATTGACCTGAGCGACTGCGTCCCTGGGTTTATATATTCACTGTCGTAATGTATTGTTGTTTTCGCGGATCGTTTGTGTCTACACACAAAAGCAAGGCTCTTCTTCTGTTAGAGCACAATATGCTTCATATTCTGAATTTGAGTGCACTTGCTTGATGAGCATCACCCGTCTGTTTCTTCTCTTCTCTATGAAAAGTCTTTCCGTCTTGCACTTTTCACGTTGTTCTGTTGTCTGACTCTTGTTTGCCTATCACGCAGACCTGTGCGTCTGACGAGTCAAGAGCCGTGAAAAAGGTCTATATTGTGTGGCGTGTTCGACTTTATTTTTGGTTCTTTTTGCTCCGTCAGAGACAAATGATGGTGGGTGGCAAGAATATCTGGAGGCTCACACAGTGTGAAAACATTCATTCCGCCATTTCTATCTAGTTTGTTTATGTATAAATTTAAACATATATCAATCAGAATCCAAGTTCATGTTTGCCTTGTGACAGATCGTTTTTGCGGCCCTTTGCCTAGTGCATGCTGGGATATGCTCCAGCACCCTTAGAGCTAATATGCACATGGAGAACTAACAGATGGATGTGATTGTTTCTGAATTTTAATACCGCAGCTTTTTTCCCCTTCAACCAGCTAAGAGGTGATTGACAGCAGCAATCACACTTACAAAGCCTAAATGCTGTTTGCTGAAATTAAACCGAGATGGCGTATAATGCTGCGTGTCCCGTTTCTCGCTGCCATTGCCTCTGGGGAGAGAGAGAGAGAGAGAGAGAGAGAGAGAGAGAGAGAGAGAGACAGAGAGAGAGAGAAAGAGAGATTTTCACTGGTGCTCCTTAAATGACAAAGCGTGCAATCTCTGCAGAAAGTACCGATGTTCTCACCTCACATCAGATTAAATTGTCCATCTAATTGGGGCAACATGGCTCCTCTTTAAATGAAAAGGAATCAGCACTTCAGGATTAAAGCATGTGATGACAGTCTGAGGGAGACTGTAGCTTAAAGGCAGGAAAAGGAAAAGAGACGGGAACACATGGAGGGAAAGAGGAAAGTGGAGATGTGAAGATACAGGAGGAAGAGGGAGAGAGATGTGTGCTGCTGAGAAATTGGAGAGCATGCTGACCGTAAAATCGTTCTCTTCTTGGAGGATAATCAACTGCTACACCTCTACACAGTCAGCCTTTCCTGCATCATTATATATTGGCATGTGCCAAAACCCAGTCATATTAATTGACCTCTTTAATTCAGCTCCAGTTTGTTACTGTAAGCCTGTCAATGCAGCTAGTCAATGCACGCATAATTACATCAATACACAGCACTGAAACATTAGCGTTCACTCTGTCTCTAGCTGATAGCAAATCACGGCCCATACTCAAGGTTTATAATCATTCTCAGTATTTTCCCACAGGATTGTGTTTTGTTAGAGGGTCGATCAACAGTGAATGAGAGGTGATGGGGTTAATTGTTCAAACAGAAGGTCAAATCAATTATTGACAAACTGTCTGTGGAGGGGGAGGAGCAGAGGTCATGATGCTGGAGAGGAAGATGTGTGACCGGGGGGGGGGCAAGCAAGGTTCTGGTCATCCTGGACAAATGTGCAGGTCGTGTGGTTATTTTCAGCTTTACATTGTTTTCGGTGAATTTCAAACGAAGTGAAAACCAAGTTATTAGTGTAGTTTTTATATCATTTATTTATGTGTAATGTTTGTGCCATTTTTAAATATATGAATCCTGTTTTGTATTGGCAGTTTAATGAAAGAACCTAAATCATTATCTCCAAAAAGATAAATTAAAGTAAGACGAAATATAAATCTGGTATGTGTGAGATCTAAACGTTTGCAATATATTCTGTATTTGTGAGTGATTCTGGATTATCTACTACACCATAAACGGCGCTTTCATGTTCTCCTCAGATTTTTTTACTCATCACTTTGTATTAGTGGAAGTACCCTATTTGACCCAAATATTTGACAACCTTGATAAAGCTAAACTCCCACCGTTTTTTGGAAAACTGTTTTCAAAGATAAGAAACCCTTGATCAGACCACTCCAGTTGGTCAAAATTCCCTGACATGATTCTAAATCCAAGACAGTCCTCAGCCTCGTGGACTTTGCTCTGATAAAAATGTCTCCTCTTATAGCATAATGTAAATCCCGCATGTAGCTTGTCCAAGTATTTTCAACTGCAAATAATTGAATCCTCTTTATTAGCGACATATACATACACACAAATCCTCTTGCCAGACTCTTGGAAGATGTTGGAATGATTCATGATATTTCCAGAAAAAAAACTTGCTTTACAGTATATCTGGGTCAATATGGTATATTAACACACGCTCACACACAAATTAACATTCTCCTGCCGTCTGCTTGTATTCAATGCAAACAAAAGGGGCATAAAACACTTGATTCTGGTGGCAAAGCAAATTTGCATCGCGTCAAGATCAATGGAAATGAAGGATTCCAATCAAATCAACTTTTTATTGTAACACATGGAAAGAGTATGTACATTTAACCCATCTCAGTATTAGGAGAAGTGGGCAGCGACTATGCAACACCTGGGGAACAATGTGGGGGTCCGGTGCCTTGGTCAAGGGCACTTTGGCAGTGCCCGGAGATAAACTGGCACCTCTCAAGGTACCATTCCACACTATCTCCTTGGTCTGTTCGGGGACTTGAACCAGCCACCCTCTGGTTCCCAAGCCAAGACTGAGCTACTGCCTTCAACTTTGGTAAACTTCCAGGTGAAATTTGCCTCAGCACCTGGTCACTTGCTTGCATTTGTGCATGTGTGACCATGTCCTTAAAGTGAAGGGGCTTAATTAGTTAATGTGCCTTTTGGTCTTGAAACAGTATAGATGCATTTTTGAAGCAAGTATCCAAATCTTCTTCCCTCTAGACTGTTTTGATTCTTTATGAGGACATGATGGAGGTATACGTTCATCTGTGAATGAGGAAACCTTTGATGTGCCTCGACTGAGTCAGTAAAGAACAGGTGTCCTGGTTTCTCCCTGCTAGAAAATGAAAACTAATGCAGGCACTTAAGAAGCCACATCAAAGAAAGGCACAGCACTTAGAATACTAAATGTGTGTGGAGTTAGTCTATACTTCACATTACATTTGATCTGGCATTTACATCCACTGGAACTTGCAATGAGTGCAATAGCGAAATATGATTTTTTGTGATCAACAGCACGACAGCCATCATGTTGGAGGTCAAAGATCAGAGCCGTGACAATATTTTTGTCAGCTGAAATGTCGATGAAAGAAGCTAGAATTGCTGGGAAAAGTTGCTGAATGTTTGCAGATGACACCGTAAGCTATTTTACAAATTCTGTTGTTTTTTTCTACAATCCCCCTCACAACACTGCATATACAACGGATAAGTGTGTCTGCATTGGACTTCTAGAATTGATCATCACTTTCTGAAACTTTAATGATTTGCCAATACATTTGATTGAGTTGCAAGTACGTGTAAACATTATGAAGCAGAAAGAATAAGGGCCTGATTGTGCAACATGCAGTGTGGCCACCTTTGGCCATTAAATCACCTCTGGCCATTAAAATAAATAAGGTGGAAGTGAAGGAGCATTACTGGATGTGTCAATCAAGCCCATTGTCCACTCCAGACCAGCTGTTACACTAAACACACTGAAGTCAGCTTTGGCAATGTGTGCAATAATGGTAATGCCGCCAAAATTGTAAGTATGACATTAAGTGGTGCTTTCAACAATCCGAGTATTTAGTTTAGGGGACACAGCGTGGCATTTAGAGTTCCAGGTAAAGAACGAAAGGAAAATCAAAAATAAAAGGTTGCCCCACCAAAACCTGCCACGATTCTGCTCTATGGTCTACTGAGGTAGGACATTGCGGAACATGTAATATAGGCAGAAGACAGTATTTGAATGAAGACCGTTTTCAAATTTAAAAAAATTGAGTTTCTTAGACTTATATATCTATGCTGAGGTCACACATTGATTTGGGTTTATGGCCCTCATCAGCAAAGCAGCATTCTCAGTTTCCTTTTTAATTACAATCCAACAGGACCTATGTGGGTTCTAAATAATTGGTTCTGATTTAATACAAGCTGCCACAGAAAAAGACTTCTGTATCCTGGGACTAATGTCTGGGACGAATTATTTACACCCACGCAAATCACAGAGATAAAACGACAGAGAAGGAGACAATGTGAAATACTAAGAGGGAGTGAGCGAAGGAAAAGGAAGAGAAGGGTCATCGAACAGGCTGCAGAGGCATAATGTTTCACCATTCAATCTCAAAGGCAGCGCCGTTTAATTTGTCTCAAGTGCCATTCCTCTTATGTGCTGGTCATTCTCTGCTTATCATGGCAGCATTACCATGAAATGTTTTTTTGCGAATTGAAAGTCAAAGGAAATAGCAGTCAAGCTACATGCCAGTGGTAAAGACACAGAACAGCAACAGATGACCATGAACTTAAATAAAATAAAAATATCTTCCTTGTCCTTGTAATGGAAATAACACCAGAATTATTAGGATGTGAATAAATTGACCTCAAATGAAATGTCCCTCTTTTGAAGAATGTCATAACTGCTGTCTCCATTCCAAACATGAATTCCTTAACTCCATGACAAATTAAAAAGGACAACTTAAGTTGCTCTTTGGTCACACTTGCAGTAGTGAGTCATTCACTTCCAAATGTATTCTGTGTGACGGAAAAACTCAAAAATGGTTCCCTGTTTTGGTGTCCGCTCTGGCAGACTCAGAGGTCAAAGTTCACCTCTGTTTATCTTTGTTCTGCACATTTTGGCCAATGCGAACGCTGTTGTTTTAAGCCTAAGGATAAAATCGAAACTCTGTACCCAAGATAGCAAACATTAATTCAATATTGCCAGATATTCATTATATTCACGGTGAATAGACATGGTTCCCAGAGGATAAATAATTTGTATTTTAATGACCACACAGCCTTTTTGTCTGCAGCTGGGGACAGAATTCAGCAGAAATGTAAATTACGGATAATTGTGTTAGGTTTCGCTAAAGATTTGCATGTCCTGTTATTAGAGCGCACGTTTATTTAACATAGTTAGCGGAATGTGCAGCATCCGGTTCATCAGCACAAAAGTAATCACTGTGCTCAGGGGACAGTTTGAAGTCTTCAGTTGTTTTACATGAGTCATTAATTGCACTAATGACACAGATGCAGATGCACATATAATAAGTATACACAGAGACACATGCATACTATCTTTCCACGATGACGCTCATACTGCATCCCAGCACGTGGTGGCTCATGTATGTGTATGCATCTGTGCGGACTGAGACTCTAAGCAGCTATTGATGATGACGTTGGCTTGAGGAGTTCCCCGACGGGATTTTCTAAATGGCTCGTCAACAGAGGACTGATCAAACCATCCAACTGTATCATCCTTCCTCCTGTTTCCGTTCATCCCTACATCACTTCCATCATCCTAGAAACCCAGATTTGAGATTCAAAACTCCTCAAACTAATCGTAAAGTCTTTATGTGTCCCACATAAATCTGTCATCTGGTATTTGCAAAACTCTTGGCTCAATTCAGTGCTGTTCAGCAGTGTAGATTCTTCCTTGTAGAAATAACAGATTCTTGTTATTACCAGCCATGGCAGCGTGGCTGATGTTGTTTTGTATTTTGTATTGATTTGGCTCCACAAAACTTTACAGGTCTGTAATTGAGATCGAAATAAAAGCAGAGTTCAAAGATGTGTGGGGTCCAAGCAAGGGCACCAGAAGTAAGGGGGTAGGAAATTGGGACTTTACGGCGCTGGCCCAATTTGGCGTCAGGCTGATGTGATCCCATCGCAAAATGGTCTCTAAATCGAGGTAAGTTTGTTTCTAGTGTGGCTCAAAAATCAGGGTCAAATATTATGTGAATGTTTTGTCAGATGTAGCTAAGCCACTACGGAAAAACATTCCAGGTCACAACAATGCGTTGTTTAATGTTAAGGACAGTGCACAGTGTCTTCTGGCGGCAGGAAACACAACAACCATGTGTTTGACGGTGACATAAAATCCAGGTCAAAATCTGTTTAAACCAATTTGCTCCTCTTATAAAAATCAGGGCATTTCTCTTTAAAAATTGGTGAAGCCCAGAAAATAGTACATTAAGGCTTAAAGTTAGATTAATGTAAGCCTTCACGGAGTCACTTTAAGCCAATACAATGGACTCAGAAATGTCGGTGTTTTCGTGTGTGTGTGTGTGTGTGTTTGTTGTGATGATAAGATTCAACAGAAGAGTGACACAGGGAGTTGTCATGGGGATTGTTTGTCTGTATATGTGTGTATGCCTCCTGTAAAGCACTTTGAATTGTTCTGTTGTTAGAACGTTGAATACAAATAAACTTGCCTCGCCCGGTGTGAGTGCTTATATTCCTTACCAGAATAATCTCAACCTCTAGAGACGATTAGGCGCACTAACCTCGACCTCTGGAGCACGTGTGACCTCTGCAAACACCACACACACACACACACGCACGCACACACACACGCACACACACACGCACACAAACACCCATTTATCCCAAGGACAGCAGTGGTGGCGGGATAAAAAGATGTATGAGGAAGAGCTGGATGTGTGTGTGTGTGTGTGTGTGTGGATGGATATGGATGGACAGATAGATGGACAGTAGGTGTCCAAAGATAGACGAATGGACGGACTGATCCTTTCCCTCCGTAGCTGCCGGGTGTCATTGATCAGCCTGCTCCTCCACGCTGCATTTTTAATTACTTGGTGAGAAAACAAATTACAGCAGGCTGCGGGGCGCTTCAAGCGCAGAGGTGAAGCTGGGCTGTGATCACTCAGGGTCCGCATCAAAGACCATCGATAGCAGCTGAGGACGCTGGGATCAGGAACTGAAGAAATGTTTTAAAAAGCTTCCCTGTCATGGTGTGTCTAAAGTGATTTACTCTTGTTTGGCTTACAGAGAAAGACAGAGGCAACTGAGTCCATTTCAACACAGACCTGCAATGACCCGAGAAAAAAAACAAATCATCTACAATTAATTATCTTACTAAGTATGACTTGTGATTAATGGCTACTAATATAAGCGGCAACCTTCCAGGTCTGAAAAGTGAAGCTAATGTGGAAGTGCCTTAAACTTGCATTATTTTTTTAATGTCCAGCAGGTGGCAACTCCACTTGTAGCAAGAGGAAGTCCAATTGTTTAGAAGTCTATGAGAAAATGACCTGACTTCTCACTTGATTCATTACATCAGTAAACATTTTCCTATTGAGTTTATTGGCAAAATTGCTAGATTCAAGTCCTCTTCAATACAGCATGATGTTCATTTTGGAAATGATGGTCCCATTTAGAGTCAAAAAAGACAATAAAGCAGGTATGATACCTTGTGATTGACAGTTCATTAAATTTAAATTTAAATTTTCAGTTACTTAAAAATGTTTTACTCAGCATTCAGTTGAACCCTCTCTAGACCGGCCATTAAATTGGTTAAAATAAAGTTATTACAAAAACAATCAAAATAAGTTCATATAAAACCAGGATTGTTTTTAAAGAAGTAAGAAACCATTTAATTGTGACATGTTGAGTCATATGAAAATGAAAATGTGACCTCACATGGCACATAGACATTAAGAAAATAACAAGAAACAGGTGTGAAGACTTTTTGTCTTTTCTTTGTATCCTGACTGCCGCAAAGAAAGAAAAACGTTTCCTTTGAGTGCTGTTACTGTTATTACCATCTTGCTGTGTGTCTGTGTGTGTGTTGACTGATGGGTAATGTTAAAATAGCGGTGTGTGAGCCAGTGAGCAATAAAGGCTGTGTCACTCTGTATTTTCATATTAATTCAACGGCTGGATGCACCTGTGACAAATTTCCTCAGGGAGTGTAAAATCTATCTCATCTGTCATCTTACCTTACCTAGTTATTGAAAAATAAGAATTACACATTCCTTGGTGTGTGTTTTGTTACAGGTGACATAATACAGAGTGAAGGTGTAATTTTTATTTTTTTTTATTTTATTTATTCCTGCCTAACACCTCCTGCCTTGTCTTCAGGTTTTCTAATGTTTGTATGATTGTGGCTCTGGTGCCGCGTTTGATAGGGTTCACTGCAGAAAAGGAAGCATGATCTGATGGGAAATCTGAGGTGTTTTATTGGACGCAGCAATGACGAGGCGTCTTCGAAGTATAACAAACAAGGAAAAACTGCAGATAATGTTGCTTTGAATGCGCGGCGGGGTGTCGACTGCGACCCCAAACATCGTCTTGAGATGTCACTCCAATCCATGTCCTCTCCAGAGGGTGCTGCTCTAAACCCACTGTGCAGGTATGTGATCTGTAAGCACTGTTCACTGTCAGGTGGAAACAGGATGCTGAGTAAATCGCCGCTGCACTCTAACTCTGATCCCAGGCTGTGTATGCACACGTCTGATGTTTCTGTGTGCTTAAACCTGCAATAATAGATTTCATTAGGAGCTTGGGGTTTTAGGATTTATTTATTTGTTTGGGTGTATTTAATACTACCTTGAAAGAAGTAAGGGAGATTTTTCTTCTCAAACTATATTATTGTTGTTGATTTTTTTGCAGTTGTTTCACCTGCGAGGTAAAGAGGCACTAATCAGGTCTCTGGCACAGGCTCTCTCACATGCTTGCAATCAGTCACACGTATTCAATTCGGCCAATCAAGCACGTCACAAGTCTATAAGGGAACGCCACGGCTCATTCACGCCACAGTAGCTTTCACAGTTTGCGGCGGAGTCCATGCCTGCTCTGCATTCCAATTACAAGGGATTCAGAGGACGCGAGACGCTCATGTAATCCAGCACCGCTGTCGGAGCAGTTAACAGTGGGGCTGATATCAATGAGATAAAATAACACTCAACCTCAGCTGTACCAGAGCTGTATTAAATATCAAGAATTCTGAGAGCTGAAGTGTCAAACCACACTTGCCACTAAAAGATGAATGTCTAAATGAATTTTGATCGGCAAGTCATGATTATTCATGCCGACTGGGCCATGGGCCTCTCTCACAGCAGACATTTTGACTTGTCACAGTAGGAAAAGTGCAGATGTTACTAATGACGCTAACTATAGCTCTGTTGTTTTTACTGAAAATGTTGCAGTGACAGTGAGCAAGCCATAGAAATGGAATGATAGTAGGAAATTGAACTGTTTGCAGTGGTCATTTAACTAGATCAAAAAGGCCTGATGTAAGGTAATGCAACATCACAACTTCCTGTACGCGTCCTCTGTATGCCGTGGCGGTGCTGGCTTCATACATAACCCGTTATCTGGGGGAGGTAAGGCACGCGCCATCGCTCCTGAGCTACTGAATATTTATTTAGGAACGCTGGTTTGCTATCAAGGTCAAACAGCCTCGACTCTAACTTCACAGCGGAGTCATTTACCTCCCTGAGGTTGTAGGGGAGGAGTGATAGCGAGGAGAACGAGACAGGAAGAGAAAGCGAGGGGGATGCAAAGACACTGCAGCTTTTCGTCTTTTTATCTGCTTGCATATTTCCTCACACTCGCCCAGGGCAGAGACGGAGGAGACAGTCGGTCAACAGTGGATCTTTTTTTTTTTTTTTTGGGGGGGGGGGGGGGGGGGGGGGGTGGGTTTGCTTCAACCTCAGTACTCGGGGAAAACTTTTGTCTCTGCTCAAAATTCACATTACGTTCAGTAAAAAAAAAAAAAAAAAAAAAAAGGTTTAATTAAAATAACAATCTTCTCACTCTATCCATGAATCCAAAACTCCCTTCATGCAGATAACTCCCGATCTAAATGACTGCGGTTTCTGGCTTAGAAGTGACTCAGACAAAGTGTGGAAATCTGTTTTGAAGGTGTATCTCGACACCTGTGTAATGACTCGCTGTATTGTTTATCTACAAAAGAACATAGAGGGAGATGATGAATGCCTGTGATATGGTTTGACACAAAATCTTTTTGATGCTGTTGCAGGGGATGTTAGCTCATCTTCCTCACCTCCCGACCCCAATTCTCACTTCCCCCTCTGACTGTGGTTCCTCTTCCTTTTTTCCTCCTTGACTGTCTAGTTCACTAACTCTTCCCCTCCACAACTACTCTTCCAGTTCCTCTTCCTCTCTAATTGGCATTCATTTCTCCTCTCTATAGAACACTGCGTTGTCCCCTCCTTCATTGACTGGTTTAGCCTCCTCTGTGCTTTTGTTTTCTCCGGTGTTTTAGAATGAAGAAAAACTTCAGAAATAAGCTTTTCTGTTTTTAGTTTTAGCTTTGTTTGTGAAGTAGCCTTCTTTCTTATTTGCTTTTCTCTCTCCTTAACCCCCCCCCCCTCCTAATGTGTGGCAGATAGCTCAAGAGGAATTGAATCATCACAGAAAAAAGGGGGGAGAAAGGGAGAAAGCCATTGAGAGGAAAACCAAGAGCCTTTCTGATTGTGTCAGATAAATGGAGCATGACTGCCAAGGCCTTGGACAGCCAGGTTGACGAAAGCCTACACGGTGTGGCTACCCAGTCATGTCTCTTCATCTGTCAGTCCCCATCACTTCTACCTTTCTCTCTTCTCTTTGACTTTTTTTCCTCTTTTTCTCTCTATGTGCGTCCTGCTGGCTCCCAGCTGACGTGCTGGAATCACAGCAGAATTAGCTGTTAGAGACACTCTCTTGTCAGGTCGTCCAAGTCTGGTCGGCTGCTGTGACCCAGTTCAGTCTGGGTCATAGAGAAAGAGAGTCCGTGTTGATACTCAACCATCCACTGACAACATGTATCCTATGTGATCGTCATCATTTTCATATAAATATTTCGGAATACATTCCTTTCTGTTGCAAACCTCGCATGACCCTGGTGTCTTCGGAAGTTGCTGACAATGACCTATTTTGCCATTTAGTTTGAAGACTTGTTGAAATAACTTCCCTATTAGAGAAGAAGAACTGAGTGAAAATGGACATTTTAGGCTATAAAATGTCTTCCCGAGAGTTGAAAATTGGACACAAAGTCATATGTCTCTCCATGTTTAATCCCTACACACATTTTCTTTACTCTGCAGTAGTTCAAAGCCAACGTCAGTGTCTCCATGTAATCCCCTCCTGGTGGGAAATGAATTCCTCTCATTTTTAATGCACAGGGCATGTTATGTTATGACATTGTGCTCGTTTTCCCCCAAATGTCAGGAGATGTGTGTGTGAGCTGCTGTGAAACCGAGCGTTGTCACCATGTCAGCACTAGTGTCACCACAGTTAATCCTGTACATTTCTTGGACGTGCCAATTAAAAGATTAGAAAAACACAATTCATGCACAAGTCTGCGTTTTACTGACCTGTCCGCATACAGTTCATGCATGTATGGACAATCACTTCTGATTATTGATTACCTCTCTCTCTCTCTCTCTCTCTAAACACAGTATTGCCAAAGCACATTGTACAAGGTGGTATAAACAGGGAAAAGTACAGTTTTTTAAGGGCGCTTTGATTTCCGTGTTAACATGTTCCACCACATTTCCGACAATGTTCCCTTCTTACATTTTTTTTATTGTGCACTGCAAAAAATCTCTGCAGCTCTATCCCAACGGAATATGTATTTTGTTTACGTTGGTTGTGTGGTCAAGTTCAGGATGTTTGGATTAGATTTTTTGGGAAATATATTGTTCTGACAGGCTGGAGTTTTGTGCAGAAAGTGCATCTCTGTCAGGACTTTGTCTTCCTTGCACAGCTGGTAGAGCAGCTCCTCTTTGGGGGGAGCCATGATTTTTTTTGTATCGGTCTGTCTAGGTTGTGATCATTGAGTCTGTACTTTGTCATGGTAGTTCTTTGTTAGGTTTCAGTCAAGTAATCTACAATCACACTGGGCTGTCTTTTTAATGCCAGAGAGCACTGCATTTTGCTTTTTTGCCAATGTTTGTGTGTTCCAATTTGAGATGTAGGTTTGTTTCTGGTGGACTCTAATTGATTTGTTGTCAGACTGGTCCTGAGGCAGAACAGGGTTAGAAAGTAAACTACCAGCTGTGTGATGGGACTCTTTTCTTTGCTAAGCTCTTGGCTTTGCAGGGCTCTCTGGTGATAGGATTGGTGATTCCTTTTGGTTATCTGTGCACCTGCAAGATGCTTTTGCAGGATGCATAATTTCAACTGGGCGTTTGTCCATTTGGGCCAAAGAGGACCCCATAGCTCCCCACCTTAGAGAACTGTGTATTTACCTCCTATGTTAGACCCTGAATCACACAGTGAGTAACAGTATCGTAGGAAGCAAGGAATTCTTTTTTTTAAATACATTTTTCTTTATCTTAAAAAAATATATAATAACAACATCATATGAATCAACCATTTTATAATAGCAACATTGTATAATTAAATGATTTACAAAAACAAAATAACTTATCCTACTTATCATAATGACTAACACTGTATATATATATATATTTTTTTTTTGAAAAGGTTGTCAGGTTCCACTGGCTAAATATGGGAGTTTCTCTATGTTTGTTATGTCTCCAAATTCAGGGTGTATTTTTAATTATATTTTGTATTTTTCAGAGCCTGGTATTTGGGGCATGAGGGTCTGACTCTTGTCTATTTCACTGTGGGAGCAGAGACTCACCTTCTCTGGCTTTTAGCTCTGTCTATGCCAATCCCTCCATTGATCGCTAATTCTGTACGTTGAGCCTTTTCTTGATTTGGGATTGTTTTTATTGTGGTAAGATAATTTGTTAACGTGAAGTCTCTTCTAAGTGTCAGATACCATTTTAATTTACATTGTGTTTTAGTAGTTTTCCTCCTCATGTGTGATACACATTATAATAGTGTTTCATTATTCTGGCCTGCACATCATGCCTGCATTAAGTCAAGCTAACAGATACCACATTGTCTGCATGCTAATGTCAACACTGATGATCATAAAGGAAGGAAACAATCGCAGAGGGGGAGGAAGCGAAGGAAGCAGAGGAAGAGTAGAAACAGAAAGAAACAGAAAGATTTCAGCTGCAAGCCATAACTCCAGTAACCTTGGTTGTGTTAATTGTGTAAGGAACAAGGTGATTTAAGAGTAACTCAATAATAATTCACACAGGTGTAAATATAAGTTTCAAAATACACATATTTGAAAAAGCGCCACGGTTGTTCTTATACAATGTGCATGCAATGTGCTGTCCAATCCTCTGAATTGGAGAAATAAATCTGCAAAACAGTGAGATTTCTGAGAGTCGGTACACTGAACCAAACTAGTTGGACTGTCAGTGCATGAGCAGACTAGCTGAATTAATGTGAATTACCAAAGGTATACAATTGTTTGTAGTATAATACTTAAATAACAAATGGCCAGATAAAACAGTTTTTTTTGGGGGGGGCCACTAGGGGGCAGTGCAACAAGCTGAAATCACACGACTGACTTAATCACTTTACAAAGTTTATACAGCGAACATGTTGGCAAACAGTATCTATTTACACATCCAGCAGACACAAAGCAACAGCTCTTTAGTGTGTTTGCATAATTGCAATGTGAAACCAAAACTAACCGGATCAAATATTTACAAATGTAACAAAAAACGTGAACCTTGGTTTCTGCTTTGACTTTAGTTTACACCAAATCCCGAGAAAATCATTTTGCTCTTAAGCTGCTCCACTATGTTCAGCAACTAGCCGCTAGATTTATCTGTCTGCCATTTGGTGCCGGGCAGATCTTTTTTCTTTGAAACAGCTGCCTGCTTTGACTGAAAATGAGGTTGAAACTATCAGGTTCTAGCATATAAAGCTGATTTTCAATAGAATTTTCAGTTATCAAATCATACATGTTATCAAATCATGCATTTTGAACGGGGATGCTTGGCACTAAGCCATGTCGTACCCTTCCCCTAAACATAACGACAGATGAGAGGTAAGAAAAGCGGAAGATGTTTGTTCAGGAGAGAGATAATAGAGGGAGTGAAGGCAGAGCAGAGGCAGACAGACAGACCCAAGAGATGGATGGATAGAAAGAAAAATCTTCTGAGGAGGAAAGTTTGCCGCAATCCTGCTGCAATACTTTGACAATTTCCTCATCCCTTTGTTGTTGTGTTTTGGTATACATTTTTCAGATGAGCAAGGGAGCAGCTCTGATAAGAGGGTTACGGCTGACAAGATGACAATTTTTTTTGATAGACTGCAGATCAAAGAAGGTTTAACGTTGCACTCAATCAAATATTGAGGGTGACAGGATGGATGGAGGCGGAGACCTGATTACACATGCTGCTAAGCTTGTTTCTGAAGAGTTTGGGCGTACAATGTAGTGTGCGTACACTTCAATCATGACATTTGATTAGTAACCTCATAATCTCTATGAACGGATTCGGCATTAATATGTAAATTTGAACTCAGAACTCACCAGGTCATTCTTTGTGGTGTTTCTCCTCTTGTCACTGGATGTTGATGCAGTAAATCCATAAAACCCCGGGATAAGGGCAAATGTTTTGCTCAAGTTGATACATTTCATCTCTCGAGGATGCATCTTCGCTAGAACATTCTCGCCCACTCATGTCCTTCAATTTACTTTTTATGCTACTGGTGCAGGCCAAAGAAATTAAGAAAACTCGTAGCACTGTTCGGAACATCAGTTACAAAGGGATTCATACAATGCAAGATTTAAAAATCTTTTAATTAAGATAAAAACAAACAATAGTTTTAATCTAAAGCCATATCCAGTACATTAAAACATGATGGAAATAAAAAAAAATGTCAAATCCATCTACAGTACAAGTCCAAGTGTTTCGGAAAAGAATACTGATTTGGCCTATCTAATAAAAGTATATTTAAAACTGATGTTATCTCATGGGAGATGTCTTTCAAAATAAAAGCAAACAGGTACAATTAGTAAACGAGACTTGGGTGTGTGGTAGCACAGACCGGCTTCAGTTGAGCAGCCTGCTCAGATCGATGCCAGCTCTCAAACAGCAGTCGGCCTGTCAGTCCTCTTTCCAGTTGGTGGCCTTTTGCTAACCTCCACCTTGAAATAGCCTGCTGCCATCATGCCCCTGTGTAGCAGAGCAGATGAAGTCCTAGTCGGCCAGTCTGTCCGCACACTCAAGCATGGTGATAACTCCCGACAGCTGGCTGCGTTTGCTCCCTTATCACGCCGCGCTGCCTCTTGTCCTCGCCCCCACCGCCGCTACTGTAATGACGGCAGACCTTTTAAACCTCCCGATCTTTAAAATCGGCGGAGCAACGTCCAATCCAGCTTTACCTGAGCAAAAGGTTTGCGTGTGTGGCGGCGGTGATGTTTGTGAGAGGAGATAGAAATGAAAAACACAAAATCAGAAACTCGGAATTGGCAGCCATTTTCACTGTGTTCTTTGGGGTTACTAAAGGTCAGTGGTGTCTGGCAAAAAAAAAAAAAAAAAAACTTAGTCATGGAAGAAATTTTTTTCGAAATAAAAAATGGCCAAAGCTAAGAATCACATTTGTTCTTCCACAGAGTCTGCCATGCTGCACAACCATCTTCCTACAGTAGCCCAGAAAGGACAAACCAAACACTGGCTCTAGAGAGGGCCTTTTGCATTTTAACATTACCAAAAGGACACCATAGGTTTTCCTCAGACACGCTTGGGAGGGGTGAGCAGAGGGGTGTTTAGTTGGTTGCAGTCTCCAGCCTCACCGCTAGATGCCACTAAATTGCTCTTTTAAGTCACTAAAATGAGGCCTTGAGACTGTACTTGTTTTGTTTTTTTTGATGTATGAGCACTTAGCAAACAATGGGTTGAAAGTATATTGTGGGCACTTCTTCTGAAAAGTAGCATCTGTCTACCTGTCAGAGTCTGTCATTGCAGTGGACGGGCTCCTGTAGGTTCTTTTATAATGTTGTGGTTGTTCATGTGTCAAATGTCTCTTATCTCTGTAAAGCTGCTTGTTGTTACCTGCTGTCATTTTTTCCTTCACTGACGGAGTGTGCACTCTTTTGTCTGTCTCATAAACATCTGAATTTTGACAGGTAAACATGCTGGTGACCTGTCATATCTGAGTGATGTTTGATGATCAGTGAAGGGTGGTGACGCTAGCAGGGGACATTTTTTTCCTTTTTTTAATATATATATGTGAGGTAGTTTGGGGCGAGGTTTTTATGGAACTACATCTGTTTTGCATTGTAGATTTACTGGTCTCGTTGTCTTTCAAAAAGAAAAAAGAAGGACACTATTATAGTTTTTGGTCCTTTTCTTTTTAACAAGACAATGCTGAATGAATGCTGTTCATTTGACGTCACACGGGTCTGATATGTACTTAACTGAAAACATGTTAAGCTAATGTGTACAAGCAAATAGGTTTTCTTAATTGAACCACTTCATTAATTGAGGCTAAAAAAAATACAGAAAATTAACTTAATTCTGAAAAGTAGCACAATTCCTGGGGTTCTTTATTTCCATTTTATGCTACTTCATACTTCTACTTCTACACTCAGATATACTTCAGCATAAAAAAAGAAACACAACCCATCACCATTCACATTGACTCCTGCCTGTCTGCAATAAAATGGCACCATTGTCTCCCCTTCTCCCAGGCACGCAACCTGGGCGTGATCCTTGACACCTCTTCCCCGACCCATATCCGTCAAATAGTCAAATAATCCTTCTATCACCTTGGCAACAATGCTAAAATGCGGTCCTTTCTTGCACGCCCTGCTGCTGAAACACTGATCCACGCCCTTATTTCCTCCCATCTTGACTATTGCAACGTACTTCTTACTACTTCTCTATCCTGGAACCACATCACCCCGGTCCTAAAAGACCTCCACTGGTTTCCTGTCTCCCACCGGAGCAACTACAAAATCCCGGTCTTCACCTACAATGCTCTCATCAACTGGCTCCCCCGTACCTCGCAGACCTCCTCTCCCCCTATCAACCCTCTCGGCCCATGAGATCTACCTCTGTCTCCTTTCTCTCCACCACCAAGTCCAACCTTTTTACAGCCTTGAGGACAGAGCCTTCTCTAGGTTATCTGCAAGGCTCTGGCACTCTCTCTCCCCCATTGCATTGCAGGATTACTTTTTCATAGAGGGGTTACATGAGCTGATGGGTACCAACACCATTTGGTCTTGATACCTATCAGCTCATGTAAAGCCTCTGGAATCAACAAGAAAGTGTTATGCAATTGGTTTTGACAGCAGTATTGGATTTCCCTCTTCACCAGCTAGCTGTTGCAAGATATAAATATTAACAAACAGCCGACCATGCAGCCCACAGAGATCTTTTTTAGGCTTTTCATTTTTGATAAAGGATCTTTCAGAGCGGAGGTCTACAGCATCACACTCGACAAAAAAACCTGCTAGCTTATGCAAAAACTACCAAAAACATTTTTAATATTTATCTCATTCATCCGATGTCGGTTCATATTACTGTTCGACACCACTTGTAAACAACTTGTCAGTTTTTAATGATTCAAATGCGGCTGGAGAATCAAACCAATCAATGCAGTTCCAGACAAAAAAGGTATTTTACTACTATGCATTTTATATTTTCAAAAGGTTACAGTGTTATTGAAATAGTTCTTGCTAGAAGATTCATTAAACTTAAAGGTGTTAATGTTGTAAGCGTGTGCATTATTTAAGCTGCAAATTTTTCTGAACATTGGCTTCCTGTAATATTGGTGTTAAAAGTCCAAAACTGAACAAATCTGATTTTTCCCAGCATAATCCTTGACCCCGCTGGTCTTCGACATACCATCGTTCTCCCACACTACCCCTTGCCGCACCCTGCACTGGCTCCCGGTGGCTGCTCGAGTCCGATTCAAGACCCTGGTACTTGCCTACTGTGCTGTCATTGGCTCAGGCCCATCCTACATCAAGGACATGTTCAAACCATACACCCGAGTTATTCTCTGCTACTACCAACCGCTGTGCGTGCAACTCCCTCACTATGAAGGGTGCAATGTCACAACTGTTTGCTGTCCTGGCTCCACATTGGTGGAACAGACTCCCCATTGACATCAGGACAGCAGAAACTCGTCCGTCACGGACTGAAAACTTTATCTGTAGGGAATGCACCTTGGCCTATAAAATAAAATACCCTAAAAACACTGAGAAATAAACTCTTATTGTCTCTAAATATAGCACTTGATGAAGTTGTACTTGCATTATTCTTGTACTTTTTGGTGTTGTACCCACATGGTTGAATGCACTTACTGAAAGTCTCTTTGAAGAAAAGTGTCGGCTAAATAAATATCATGTAATGTAATTATATAGTTAGTGCAAGGCTGGATTACACACCATCATGGTCATTTAAAATCCCGTGGCTCATTTTGTACCCGGGCCACCTGGTGGGTTAATCCACCCATCCTGAAATATCGTTAAATCCTGTTTGCAGCTGCTGCAGAGACATTTTGTTCTGAGGATGTACAGGCTAATAAGAGACTTTTGAAAGCCAGAAATCTGTGGCTGCATCAGGGAAAGTAATATCTGAGCAACTGCTATCAATGTAATGTATCAGACCCCCGACAGACATCATCATTTTGTCCTCTGCGGTTGTAAAAACCTAAACTTTGTTCCTTCAATTTATGAAAGCCAACGTTTTGGAGTTTTTTTTTTTTTTTTTTTGAGTCATTCCAGGTGACATGGAATTAAACTATTGTAAACAACAAAACTATAAACTCCATTTTGCTTCCTGCCAACTTCTTCATCTGTCTCTTCTGTTTTCAGCTCTCTCTTGTTTCACTTCAGCCTCCTCCTCTTTTTCAGTTTGTTTCCCTCTGCAGTTCTTTAACCTTTCTCCTATTCTCATTTATATTCATTTCTCCTTTTTAGTTTATCTGCTCACATTTGTCTCCGCTCCCTCCCTTCCATCTCCTTTAGTTGGTCGGTGCCTCCCTCTCTTCCTCTATCGTTGTACCTCCGTCACTATCATTCGTCTTTCTTTACTTGTCATTCCTCTCTGTTTTCAAAGTGTGATGATTTTATTAAATTCTTTTGTCATTTCAGTGTCTAACATTACTTTCTGTTTCTGTTTAATCTGTTAAAGTGGATGATACTAGAGCTGAAATATTCCTCTGTCGCTCCTGCTGACTGGTCTTTGCGACATCAGGTGGAGGATTTTGGGGAAACAATGAAACCTTCCTGAGATGCACAGTGTAATGACATGTGCAATCATGCACAAAAGCATGTTATAAAAAGAAAAAAGAATGCAGATAAGTGTAACAATCTGTGAGAGGCGTGTACAATCATTATTATTGAATCGGATCTGGTAACAGTGTCTTAAGCTCCCTCCACCCACACCTTACAGACGGCGTACTTGGAGGTCTGCGTGCAACAATTTTTGCGACTATTTAAATCGCTCTCTCAAGCTCTTCTTTACTGAACTACTTGTTACTTTTCAAGTGTGCAACTGAGTGCAGCGCGATGAATGCCTTTGAGGAGAGACTGTCCATAAGTGCGTGCTGCTATTTTCCTTTTGTTCGATCCATCACGCCTTGCTTCTCTCTGTGACCACAGTTTCAAGCATCACCCAGGGAGCTTATCTCTCTGTGCTGCCTCCGCTCGGCCTTGCTTTTGTTTTGCCTCTGTAATATGAAAATGTGTTTTCATTACATTCCAACCGTTGGACCTGGACTTCACCAGTATGTCTGTATACAGTCTATGTTAATGTGTTTCAAGCAAATCTCTGACCACCAATGATGGATTTTGTAAAAATCAGTTTAGAATGTTTACACATTTTGACCATCATGAGTTTTTAAGCAGTGATGAAAAAACAGATTCATTCATAAAAACCAACACGTGATGATATGATGACCATTGGAGAAGAATAGTAAGTGAAATACAAAGAGTATCTAAAAGACAGAGCTGGTGTTTATGATCAAATTACCCAACTGATAGAAATCATTACAAAGATGACAGATGCCAGAAAAGAGAGAAGGGAAATTGGGCGTATAGAATGTTGGCCTTAAAATGTATTAGAAATGAATAACAAACGTTGCTAACTCTCAAATGGGAGCTGCATGTTTGCCAAATCTGATAAATGTTGGTAAAAGCATGTGTCTACAACATGCTGAGCCTACAGACTGACAGAGACGTGGATAAGGCTGTAGGAGAGCCATTGGAATCCATTGTAACTGCAGCAGTGTTGGGAGCAACAGACGTAAAGCTCTAACCCGCTGTTGTCAAACGCAAGCAGCGCATTTAGAAATGTTTTGGCAAGTGAATGTCAGGTATTTATTGAGCAAATGGACAGTGGGGAGTGGACTATGCCGACGTTTTTATGGACGTTACTTTTCCATTTGGTAAAACTGGGTCACTATTGAAATCCTCTGTAATTGTTGTGTATCCGAGCCTGCTACAGCTTTTCGGAGGCACTCCTCCATGTTCCACAGAGTGCATGTTTGAAAGTAGAATGTAGCTTTTTGGTGGAGTATATATTTAATATCTCTTGTCTTTTCCAGTCCCTTGTTCTCTGGCAGGCTAGTTTTTCTGGGTTTTAAGCATGTGTCCTCTCGTAGCAATCAGTGAACCAGAGATAAAACTTGTGAATTCACCTGGATGATGATTAGGACCAAAACACTGCTCTCAGACTTGAGAGCTAAGATGCTATACGGGGCGGTATGAGTAAGTTATAATGGAGGGTTAAGAGGATGAGGGCTTTCAGCAGGACTCAAAGTACACAAAAAAGTGTTGTTTTGATATATTTCTAGAGTAGATATGAGCTGGGGTCACTCAGTGGAGAGCAAACATGTCATTTCCATTTTAGGAGAAGCCGAGGAAGAGCAAAAAGTGGTTGGACGCAGTGAGGGATAAAATGTCACATGTCACTGCGAAGGGAATGAAGGAAAAGAAAAATAAGAAATTCTCACTGATTACGGATACAGGTTGAAAAAAGGTCATTTGGTCCTTAAAGAAATCGTTAAAGTCACAGCAAAGAGGAGAAAATTATAGTCGAGCTTTGCATGGTCAAATCTTCAAGTATGTGATTGTAAAGGAGAAGAGGATGGAGACTTAAGGGAAGCTGGCTTTAGTGCTGAGGTATGCTGTAAGCCGTAATGCTATTCTTCTTTTTTTTTTGCATGTGAAACACTGCACCCCATACGTATTGTAAAATGGAAAAGGTTCAAATGTTGAGGGTGAATACAAGCAGCACGCATGAGCTTTTGACCTTTTCTGTTATTCCTCTCAATTTCTAAGAGGAATGTTTGGGCATTGTTCACAGGTAAAGGAGCTAGTGACCACTTGGATGGGACACAGTAAAGCTTTATGTCGAAACGGATAGCATAAACTGTCGGCATACTGCAATATTTGAGGGCAACGTACGATAAAAGGACAGCATGGAGACAGACACTTGTATTTGTAGTTGCATTGTTTGAAAAAAAAGGTGGAGAGTAAAATGAGTCTGGCTGCAGATGATCATCCGTCCCCCTCCGTCAATCCCTCTGCATGGTCCTCCTCTATCCTCGCACTGCAGTGGTGGAATAATCTTCTTTTCACAGTCAGAATCAAATTTTCCAATAGATGCTGAAAACTCATCATCTCCACATCCACCTCTGACTCAACCTCCAACACCTTCACCTCAGGGTTTATCTACGGCACAGACACACATTTTAGTATCATTAAGTCATTGGATTTGTGGTTATTGTTGTTAGACTGCTGAGTAGGTCTTGGAAAAGAGCCTTTGGCCTGGTCCGGGGGTCTATGTTTGCTTGTCCACCTCTGTTGCAGGTGGTGAGATCCATGAAATAACTTAAGAGTGAAAGCTCTGTATAAAAGTTTGATGACATTAACCAAGAAAGAGTTTCACACTATAATCCTACAGCACAAGTGTATGGCAACCACTAGTCTGCAGGGACATCGACTGTTGGTACATTATCAGCTGCAGAGCAAAATGCATTCTTCAGTCGGGTGATCAAAACTAGATGAATCCCTGACTGAAATGTGCCTTCATCATATGGAAGACTGTGCTTGTTACTTTGAGAGAGTTGAGACGGATTTTCCTTTACGTGAACAAGAGCAGGGAAGTTTTTATCATCTTTGATATTACAACCGTGCCAAAGACTATTTTCAAACCCAACACACACTGCAGGGGTTTTAATAAGGAGGCGACACGATAGCTGTGCATATCTTCCCCTTATAGTTTAAAAAGACGCTTATAAAAGAATTTGGATTTGGTGAGCAAACCCGTTTACATAGAGCTCGGGAGCTCTATCAGCATATGATCTCTATGCCCTAACTCTGTCTACGTTTGAAAAAAAAATTATAATTGTAAGGATTAGGCTTGTAAACAGAAGATAACCCTCTATTGCGTCATACCTCGAAATGTACATAGAAGTATGGCAGATTGATCTTTTCTGGTGCTTACGTATGCTCTCCTTTTCATTTTTATAGATATGTTCATGTGTGCACATACAGTATACTACCTTTAACTTACAGTATACCTCGAAATGTACATAGAAGTATGGCAGATTGATCTTTTCTGGTGCTTACGTATGCTCTCCTTTTCATTTTTATAGATATGTTCATGTGTGCACATACAGTATACTACCTTTAACATACATTTTCATCTTTGACTGCTGTTACAAAATAAAAGTACAATGGGAGCAGCCATATAACTATCATGCAGTAAAAAAAAAACACTTTAGTGGTGAGTGTATAGCTGTATTGTTGTTGCTATTTTTAACTTGCTCTACAGCTATATTACCTTTATCCACCGTTTTCTCAGTGACTTCCCTGGTCCAGCGAGGCCTCTGTAAGTCCGTGTGGCGGTGGAGCCGGAGGTTAGAGGCCCTGCTGCTAATGCCAGCATGTTGCAGTCCTCTGCTCTCAATCCTCAGCTGGTTAGGTTGTTAGAAATGCCCGCCAGCTGATCCCAGAGGGGTGGAGGAGAGTGTCAACTCCCCACACGGAGGTGAGAGGAAGTGAGAGATGGTGAGAGAGTGTTATTACCTGAGGATATGAATGTATTTTTCTCCTTGTTCTCTTTTTCACATTGCCCATTGTTTTCATCTCTCTCACTCGCTCTCAATCTCCTTCTGTGTGCATGATATGTGTGCAGGATGGATTTTGGATTTACATGACACACACACACACACACACACACACACACACACACATACACACAGAGTGAGGGGGAATGAGTGACAACTCTACTAATGTAGATTCAAGCGGCAACCTCGGGGTCTGAAAAGTGAAGACAATTCGCACCTGCCTTACACTAGCAAGAAGTCGAATTGCATAGAAGTCAATGAGAAAATGACCCTACTTCCAACTTGATTTATTACCTCAGGAAAAACAATTCTAAATAAGATTATGTTCTTAATCACTAGTTCTAAGCATTATTCAGTAAAGCATGGTGTTCATTTTGTAAATTATGGTCCCATATGGTTCCAAAAAATTAAGATGGTGATGACCAGAAACCAAGATGGTGACAGCAAAAACTAATCTCTCTCTCTTTCTGTCTCTCTCTCTCTCTCTCTCCCGCTCTTACACACACAAACATACGATACACTCTAAATTTCAACTTTAGGTTGGATTACGTCTCATCATCAGCATGTAATTAGTGTCGTATGCTTGCTCAACATTTAAAGTGAAGCAGTCGTTGGTAATTCACTTTTTGTTCTCAGGCTTTCTCCAACGATGCTACTATGTACAATGCTGAAGCTTCGCCAGTTGATTCCTTACATGTAATACAAAAAAAGAGTTGTCTTAAAGTTTTCTGGATTGTTTAAATATGCAAATGAGGCCTAAACTTATTAAATATGTTTCTTACTGCGTACATTTTCAAAACGGAAATCCAAAAAAAACATTGGATGAAGCCAGGTTCAAAATTCTTGTTTAATTTTGCTAACATATTAGAGTCAAATGTTTTTACAAAGGGAATAATGGATATCTCTTTGTATTACTCCATAAATCTGAAATAATAGTCAACAGCCATAAAAAAAATCAACCCACCATCTTTTTAGGATCAAAATGTTATTTTAATTAAGCTATGCATGTTATATAAACAAACCACTCTGTAAAAAGAAACCTCCAGGATATAGATAGGAACGAAATTGTGAAGTTTGCTCTATGTAAATGCTACAAAAATGGAGATTTCTGGCTCAGATTATTAGAAAAAAACGGCCTTTAGAAATTTGTATTGTAAAATGGCATACATTTTTAAAGAGACTACAGTGAATAGGGTAATAAATATTAACTAACAGATATCACCATTTGCACAGCTATATGTCACCTTTTTATCATTCATAGATTATTCATAGATTGTTGAATACAGTAGAAGCTTTTTTTCAAGCCTTAATTCATTGTTTTTTGCTATTCAAATTAAATAGATCACAATTTTAATGTGGGTAATAACAAAAAATCTTAACTAGACTCATAGGGCAGATGCGAGGACGAACAGGAACAAAAACCCCGGGTTGCTCACACAGACGTACTGTATACAAACTAAATGAGGCCACGCTGACTGAAGACATCATGTATGATGTCATAACACAGCTCCGGGGGCTCCTAACTTCTTTTTTTGACAATTCCTAAAAAATTGTCCGGTGCTTACTCGTCACTCTGCGCAGACAGTTTACCAACTGGAGCAGAAATTAAATTACAAAAAAAACTTTGAACAGCTGCCATTTGACCACAGTTGTAAAACACTGGAGGAGGCCTGAGAGAAAGCCTCTGTTGGCTCTGCTCAGTCAGCCAGGCTACATCGTGATGGAGCATGTCCCAGCTACGATGTGTGTGTGTGTGTGTGTGTGTGTGCGTGTGTGTGGTGTTCTGCAGTTATGCACGCTTACTTCTTTTGAGTCTCCCTGGGGTTAACCACAGTGTTTTTTATATATTTATCTATAAACATCTTGCTAGTACTCACCTTTTTTTCAACTTGGATGTAAACGCACCATTTTGCGTGTCGTCGTTAACGTTAAAGTTGATGATAATATAACACATGGTGAGGTTGAGTTATCGCTCATTCCTGACTGCTAACAAACACAAAGTGAGTTCACTGGGATGACGTTACATCCTAATCAGACAATCGAATCCAGCCTCAAAAACGGTAAAAAAATAAATAAAAATACAAACCATAAATGAAGCGATGTGTGCCAGAGAGTATACATTCGAAATCAATATCATCTCTTCACAGTTACTGTTTCCCAGGAGCTCAGGACCTCCAACATGGCTGCTGGAGGGCGCTCTATTATCTGAAAGCCCTCTGCTCTCAAGTACAAGGTGGTTGGAGTGCTCTGGTGCTGCTTCGATAGTGGTGACGTGTTACTCGGGGATGTAGTGCACAGCTGTAGCTCGAGGAGATGTGTATGTGTGTTTATGCGTGTGTCTTTCCCAAACACTGAGATCCCTGAGCTTGGCACTGTCTGGGCTGCAGGCTTGAGTTGGACTGACAGACGGAGGGAGGGGGGGGGGTTGTTGTTGTTGTCCAAGTAGATGCCTGGGGTTCGAAATGCAGGTTGCATCTGACCTTTGACCTCCTACCGCCGCCTCAGGCTGTGACAGAAACAAACACACGTGCACAGAGACACAGAGAGGCATGCAAAAACACAGGCACAGGAACGCACAACAAAACGGATACACTATGGCCCCGCCTGCATAGGCAGATATCATAAATGCACATATAAAACAGGACACACACCTACGCACGAGTTATTGAAGCCACACTTTCAGGTCATAGGAGAGAAAAGGGAAAAAAAGAGAGAAGAGGTAAAGGAAGAACACATGTTGTTCAAAGTTGTTGAACCCCCCCCCCCCCCCCCCCCCCCCCCCAAAAAAAAAAAAATAATCATAACAAGAGAGATCTTAGAGATGGAAAGAAAGAAAATTTCATTTGAATTCCAAGGGAGAGAAGTGGAAAAGACTGAGTGGGCGTGCACATGTCGGCATGTATGAAGTGTCAACACTGCCCCTCATATCATGTTCAAAGGTAATTATGGTGACATTGTTCACAGCAATGAATATTGCGAGTATGTGTGCTCATCCATAAAAGGAAGAGGCACGTCGCCCATAGCTTCATGTTTATGTGGTTATGTGTATACCGTTTGATGTGAAAATGAAAGACATTGCCGCCCTACTGTGTTGTTCTTATTCCTCTCTCTCTCTCACTTTCTGCCTCATTCAAAATGTTCTAATAGCACAGAAGTTGAAAGCAGTCGGTCTTTATTTAGCAGGCACATTTTGTACGTACACGAGTGTAAAAAGAGATGGATTGAAAATCCGTATTGAGTTATACGTCACTGAGACACAAAACAAACCGTAAAACCATCAAGCTAAATCCCCGCGAAATGGTCTGGAGAACCGATAAAATCAAATCAAGGGGGAATATGATAACAGGAGGTAAAAAAAATATATTTTGCAGCCATGAAGGAGAAAATTTGTTCTGTTCTAAAATAAAATAAAAAATTCTGCAGATCGCAGATGCTGCCAGAGGAGTAATGGGTGCCACTTATCAAGTAAGTAAACAGCCTGGCAGTCTTTAAGTCAGAAAGCCATTTAGTCAGTCACCAAGTGAGTTGGCCTGTGACTGTGTGTTTTAAAGTCGAACTCAAACTGAACTAAAAATACAGAGAATACAAGGTCAAAATAATTTCAAAATAAAGCTAATTCAGTCTCGCAGTGTCGCAAAACCGAATTTTTATAATAAGGTATTGAACAGACAATACTTATTTGTTTTGTCATATACTTGCTCAGAGCTTTTTCGCTGTTTTTTATCTCCTCTATTCTCTCAGCGATATCCCACCCAACCCCATCTCACTATTTTTTTTTTTTACAAATGATCAGCAAGTACACTCGATTACAGACCCTTTCCTGATATAATTACAACACTCTCTTGCATGTCCCTCTTATTCCATCTTCCATCATCCTCTATTTCTCCCTCTCTCTTGTTCTGATTATCTTCTCTCCCTCTCTCTCTCTCTCTCTCTCTCTCTCACTCCCTCTTTCGCTTTCTGGCTCACCAATCTTGAAAATTGAGATCTGAAGTATGGTGGCGGTGGAAGCCTTTATACAAGGCTACCACTCTCAGTCAAATGAAGGCCCTACTTTGGCACAGAGAGAGGTAAGAAGAGCCTCCCCACATTCCTCTGTCTGAGAGATTTCTGTTTCAAGAGCAAGTGGGTCCTCCACTCGCTTTACTTGTCTTCACATATTCAGGCAGTCACGCTGATGGGACCTGGAGTGCGGTAGTATCTGAAGAGGCCTGTGTATTTATATTCAAGTTTTCTAACTCCATTATTTGTTGGAGAGTGTACGTCGGAGTACTGCTCTGCAGTTTCATGAATATGCTTCCAGTCAGGGAAAAAAAAATCATCTAAATACGGAATGGACTTGCATTTACATTTTGATTCCTTTTAATTAGCCACAGTTGAGTCAGTTCTCCACATGGCTCAGGATAATTTCATGCATCTCCATCGTGCTGAGCACCACCGCCTCACAGCACGGCGCTCACAGCACTGCTGGACCACCACTGTACACATTCAGCTGCTGCTGACAGGGCAATGTACATGGAATATTGAAACTATTGTATATTGTTGGCTGGGTTGGTAGGAGTAAAGACAATACAATGAGAACAAATTACAAGAAATGGACCATGTACTTTGGGTCATGCTACTTCCTTTACAGATTTAAACTTTCTAAATGTACATGCTAAACAGACAACCGAGGTGTCTGGCTCTACTGTATTACTCAACATATTACAATAACGAATAGGGCAAGATTGTTTTAAATAGGGTTACAAAGTGGAAGGAGTCAAACATGTCAACCAGAACTAGAGGGAAGTTCAGGGAATCACTTAAATCAGTGGGATTCATCAGCATGAATTTATGTACAAAATGTGATGGTAATCCATCCAAATATCGCTGAGATATTTCAGTCTGGACGGAGTCAAGCCAAGTTTATAGAGATGAGTATCTGATCTGCTTAATGCTCCTAATTTTTGCTTATGTAAATATGTTCCAAACTTTCAATCTGAAAGAAACAGCCTGTTTCAGTTACGGGTACATTACACCGCACTCTTCCGCTGAGGGAAGGTTATTTGGCAGTATGTTTTTGTTCCTGCAGTGTGGCGTGATGGAGCATAGCAAATGACTGAATAGAAAACTCTACTGACTCATAGACTTCAGCTCATTTAGGTGTGACATCTTTTGTTAAAAGAGATTAAAGTGGGAGGCTGCAGTCGGTGGAGGCTGTCACAGTCATTAAAAGTAAATAAGTAATGTTTTATTTCCTTTGATGAGATGCATTTACACAGCTATATGTTTATTTATTTTTTTGTAATTTTAAACCAGGAAAAAAAACTGACAGAACTTTAGACTTCTACATTTCACCATCTTCCATCGTCATGTTTAAAGGCCGGCATGCCCGCAAATCGTAAAGTAGCTCAGAGTGCCTTCCTTGCCGTCAGCTAGTTGTCGTAAATTACGTTTATTTTGACATTCAAGCATTTTTCAAGAAAATTAAGTTTTTTTTAACATAGCTTGGATGTTAAAAAAGAAAATAATTTTTTTTCAATTAAATTTTAAAGAAAATTAAAACATTTTTGACATTCAAGCTTTTTTCATTACGTTTTTTTTGACATCCAAGCTTTTTTCAAGAAAATTAATTATTTTCACATTCAAGCTTTTTTCATTAAAAATAAGTATTTAAAAAAAATATATTTTTCCATGAAAATTAAGT
>CALSCE010009376.1:4517037-4543537 GCA_943593645.1 Bovichtus variegatus
TTTTTTTTCAGATCCAAGCTTTTTTCCGGAAAATTAAGTATTTAAAAAAAAAAAAAAAACCCATGGGAAAACCCATCGAATAGGTATTGCGATATTTTATTGTATATCTGCAGCCTGCCAGCATTCAACATTCATCAGATGCACACCTGTCTGACTGGCGTTTGTTTTTAATTCCAATGTGAGCTTTTTTCTGTCCCATGCGTCTGACAATACAATGTGAACTGAGCAAAGAAAAAAGTTTTTAGGTTTCAAGAATGGAGGTGAAAGTCAGTTCTGTCTAGCTTTTTCATCACTGTGCTAAGCATAGTAGTGCCCCCTCTGAGAGTAAATCTTAGCTCTCAGTATTTGACAAATGCTGGATGTGTGGTCTCATGGCCTCCACTGAGCTCTTTGTCTTGTCATTTTAGCGCAGGCAGGAAGCGTTTCGCCCTCCTCAGTCGAAGCAGCGGCTGCATAATTCAGCCGTAGTGATGGGGACTCCCACAATGATTGAACATAATGACGTGTGAACCCATTAGCAGCTAATCAGAACCAGCCATGAAGCTGATGATGATGAAGGTGCTGCCGGTGAGAACTTCATCGCAATCATCAACCCCCTCTCAAAGAAGAAAAAAAAGAATTTAGCTTTTCTAAGGAGAGCAGTTGAATTTGAAAAGAAAGGAGGTGAAGGGATCCTGCTGCAGTGTGTTACTGCATGCAACAATGTCGACATGGATACAGGAAGGTGTTCATGAATAATGCATCTGTACCTATGAATGTGTCTGCTGCCTTGTTAAACTGTTTCAGTGTCATGTTTCTTTTTTTCTTTTCTTTTTTCACACGTGTAAAAAGAGTTGCTGTTACTCGTCATGCAACTTCATCAGACGTGCATAAAGAAATCTATCTGAAAAAATTCTGGTGCACTGTAAGACAAATCCTCCCAAAAAAATATTGTGCGAGAAATTTGCTGGTTTTTTTATTTGCAAATCTGCCAATGTGGTAAGCAGGAATGACTTGCCAAGATTTCTTGCAGATTTCTTGACTAGCATAAAAATTCAAAATCAGGCCACTGAGAAAAATCACCTGATGAGGTTAAATATATCACATATGACAATTCATCACATCCTATTACATGACATGTATTTAGCTGACTCTTTTATCCAAGTGACGTCCATATGAGCCGCCTCGCTTAGCAAAAAGAACCGGAAAATATGACATTTTTGCCGACTTCGGGGCACCTGAAAGAAGACATGACGGTTGATATGGAGCGATGTTTGTGTCTACCTGGTGAATATAAGTCCAACATTCCCTCTCTTCTGCCTCCGTTTTTCGTCTCTCCCTTCTCCTGAGGGAAATATCTGGCTTATTAGCTGCTAAATGCTCCACTATGTTCACCAGCTAGACTCTGAAAACGACATTATGAGAGCGGTGAGAGTGAAATGAAACAGTGAAGTGGTGGGTCGGTCAGCTAAACAATGAGCCGAAACTACATTTTAAATGTAAATCAGAGACTATCCAGCTTACTAAAGTGTACAGTTTCGCAGTGAAGACCGTCCCTTTAAACAACAATGTATTCATTATTATTATACTAATAGCTATTTTAAGCCATCTGGTTTGTGTCTTTTCAGATCAAGTCAAGACAGCTACCTTGAAACAACTTAGTGAGTAATCTAATGCAAATAGGGCTGAAGAAGAATACATTTGCTCGAAAGAATAAGACTCAATCATCATAAAATGAGATGTTGTGACAGGTAATGAGCAGCCACTACTTCCCTTGGAGAATTTGCAACATTATTATGTTACAGGCATACGCACACACGATACACACACTCACACACACACACTGTCCAGTGGCATGGAAAGTGACAGCAGATGAGATCCCAAGACGTCTCTTTCGTGGGAACATGGCTGCCAACAGCTGATCTGTCCCATTCTTCATCATCATCTCCACGGCTGGCACGTCGCACACTTCGCCCACAACTGACTCACTTCTTCATCCGTCTCTCTTTCTCTCTCTCTCTCTCTCTCTCTCTCTCTCTCTCTCTCTCAGTCTTCTTTCCATCTGCCGACTTTACAGTCTGTAGCTGTCAGTTTGATTCATCCCGTGGTCCTCTGAAGCTCACTAATGTGCATTGCAAAAAAAAAATACGTATCTTAACGAGTCATCCTTGTAGTTTTATTTCCTTCAAACAAAAGAAAATAACTTTTCAGAGGACAAATCATTATTTCAATACGTTTCCGGGAACAAACGTTACACGTTTTTGAAGAAAATATGTTTTATGTGGTGATTTGTCTTGTTCTGTCTTTTTTTTTTTTAGATACTTAAACAAGCAAAAACAACATGAGGATGAAGAATTGACACAAAGGCTTATTTTGTTATCATTTTGTATTAACTCTTAGCATGACTAGAACTGTATATAGATGTCTAATGTTAACCCGAATACACCACAAAAGAACCCCCCCACCCTAAACTATAGGCAACAAAAATAACACAAATGTGCATTTATACAGGCATGGCTAATACACTTGCAGAAATCCCAGAGTGCCTTTCATGATCTGGCAGATACAACTCTGGCCCATGTTTCCTGTCTCCCCATCAGTGGGCACTGTTCCTACACTGAAGTAATGAATGGAACAATTGTGTGTTTTGAATTGATTGTTTTGGTCATCAGTGGGTTAGAAGAACTCTACAACAAGCTGACAAAGTCCTGGCTCTTGACATATTGTCACCATATAAAGTATTTTTTTTATAAAATGTTCACATCAAGCAGGCCCAGACTAACATTATCATCCCATCGGAGTTGTGTTTGTATCCACCAGATTGGTCTAAATCCAGTATTACCTCTATTTTAGCTGTGGTTTGGCCTCCACCAACTCCTTAGGGAAATATTTGGCTCTTTAGCTGCTAGATGTTCCAAGTTGTTGACCAGCTAGTTGCTAACTGTGTCTGTCTGTCATTTGGTGCCGGCCAGGTAGTGAAATTGTGAGTCTGTCTGCCATTTGGTGCCGGCCAGGTAGTGTATTGTGAAAACAGCTGCTTCATTCTGCTGGAAATGCAGCTGATGGGATTGGATCAGATATAAAAAACTAGAAGTATTAAGCTATAAGAGGGTAAAAAGGCTCCGTTGAGCTGCAGAGTTGGTTAGAATTCGCTGTCACTCTGTCACATAGTAGTCTCCTGAAAACCCACATGGGTGTAATATAAAATGTCCCTTTATGTTGCACTTTTAAACAAAAAGTTTGAAGGGAATTACATTTGTAAAATGTACTTCATTTAATTTTGAAATGCAGTGTTTTCAGTGATTGCGAGCCAAAAGCCCTCATGGCAACAATGTAAGCCCAGAGCCGACGAAAGAATCACTTCACATTGTTGTTTTGAAAGAAATATCCTAAATCCTTACAGCTAAAGCTGGGAAAGACATTACTTTTGTTTTTTCTAAGGAACATGTATTTTTAAATTCATTTCTAGAGGCACCTCGTCCTGATGCAGAATGTGCACATAAAGAGCCTCTTTACAGCACGACCGTCTGAGAATATGTACAATTATTGCATGTGTAATGTCCTTGAGTGCAATTTGTGCTACATGTGATGCACAAACAAAACATATATTCCTCCTGTATCGTCTGCATGAATGCCACTTCCGAGAGACCATTAAAATGACACGTCTCTGCGCCAGCAATGCATTATATTGATGCATAATTTAGATGAGTGTTTGTCACTTTGTTTCTGCACTAAAGCTGCACAGTATCTCTTTGGTACAAAGCGTTGTTTATCCATCTCTGTTTCACCATCAGCAGTCACAGCCCACTTTCACTTGCCAAGTACATCCTGACAGGGAAGAGGAATTAGCAAGTGATGTTTCACAGTTATTATAAGAGGCAACAAGCGCAAAACAAGTGTGATAGAAACCATCTGAACACGTACGAAACATCTACGGTTCATGTTTTATTGAAGGTAAACTGAGTCTATTGTTTCACAAACAAGCCTTTGAATAAACTACATGCATTATTTTCTTTAGTAGTGGTATTAATACGTTACATTCGAGACGATGATGCAATGGGATTTTACATCAACATTAGGTGCTCTGAAGCTCCGATCTACAGCATTAAAGCGTGAATTAACAAAGCCATTGAAAATCTTTTTGACGATAATGATACTCTTGTCACGTCACGACTGAATGAGTCAGGAAATAAGTTGCTCAGAGTCTGAACACTTTCTTCTTTTCGTCGGAACTTCAGACCATCTGTCATTTGAGTGATAACTTTACAGAGTATTTAACTCCACTTTCAGAGCACTGTAGTGCAGCATTTTGGCTTGGATCTATTACTCAAACTGTATTTCTTGCACCATATTTCATCGTCTCACTTGTACCCAGTGTTCTGTTATTTTTAAAGTAACTTGTCACCTTAAAACTTTACTGCTATTAAAAAGTAACTTACTGGGGAAAGTAACTTGTTTGCGTACTTTTGCATTACAATAACTGAAAGATCCCTTTGCAATTCCTTTATATATATATATATATATATATTGTCCAGTGGCCTCCTTTATGTTTGTGCGGCAAACTGGAGAACAAACGCTAAATGTCAACTTTTATGGATTGAAGCATAATTATTTTGTAAGATAAAAACATGTTGTGAATTTTGGAAATTATTACATCTACCATTCTTCTTTAATACATTGAGACGATTGCAGATATGAGTGCTTGCTGTGTGTCTGGGTTTGAGAGAGGGAGGGGAAGATATACAGTGTAGTATGTTAGCAATTCAACACCAGCACTAAACACATTGTACGAACGGGTATTTAGGTGTGTGGTCAACCAAAATACATCAACATCTTGACTTACTGTAAGGTTAAAAGTCAGGGGATCACCTCGGGATAGTGCATGGCTTCACAAAATCTCATGGCAATACATTCAATAGTTTATGAGATATTTCAGTCCAATTCATCCAAAGTGCTTGACTGCCACTACAGCCACATCACTAGTGTGGCTAAAAGGTCACAGCCTTCATTAGAAAAATGTAGTGTAAGTAAAAGACACAAAAAAAGATATATAAATACTGTCTGAATATTGTTGAATGTTTCAAGTCCCCTCACGTTGTAAACTCCTTAGAGTAGCACATTTCAGCCAGTCTTGCTAATGTAACATAAGAATCAGTCCAATAAGACAAGAGTCATTCCAAATTCATTTAGCTTTTGTACACATGAATTATGATCCACTGCCTGATTTTAAGCCATTACATTATTTCATTAAGTCAATGAAACATAAAATTCCAATTAGGATGCAGTTTGCGTGTCACTGCCAAATGTAAAAATGTAAAACTGGGATGATTAGCTGACTAATTTATACTTTACACCGGCATTAGCTTTGCACCGACGTGGCCAGAGCTGCTGCAGCGTCCTCCCTGCTCAATCAAGACTTTGGCCTTGTTCAGAGACTGCCAGCGCAAAAACGTCTGTATTTATATCAACACTGTAGCCGGATTAGAAAGTCTGGACAGTGAGAAAAAAAACACATGAAATGCAATGATTCGCGAATCGGATCCGAACCACATTTGGAGGTGGACACATAACGAGGACGTCAGGGTGACAGAAGTGCAGAGCAGAATGTTGCTTCACAATGGGGGGGGGGCAACAAACAACAGTACATGGACAGACTTTTCTTTTTCGAGCAGGGTGTACAGCTGAGCACGTGACAATAAATGGACTGCATTTATATAGCGCTTTTCCAATCTTAGTGATCACTCAAAGTGCTTTACAACACGTCAGCATTCACCCATTCACACAGAGTTAGAGGCTGCCATGCAAGGTGCCACATGCTCATCAGAGACAACCATTCACACACACTCTCTCACACACTGTTGGCCATCAGGAGCAATTTGGGGTTCAGTATCTTGCCCAAGGACACTTTGACATGCTGACTGCAGAGGCCAGAACCACTGACCCACTGATGACTAGTGCCGTTCTCGCCCTCTCTCAGGTGGTTGTAGCTACAATGCAATTTAAAAAGAAAAATGCGTGTCACACATTAGGGCAAAGCAGTTTATTGTTGTGTTACCAGGAAAGATCCCCTTTCCAGGAACAAAGACCGTGACCTGACGAGCACTAACTCTTCAGTGGCGGATCCATAAAGGATAATCAGCGGCCGGCAGAGACCCGGGTGTTAATATCGATGGCGGCACAAGAAGGCATGTCTTTATAATTGCATGTGCTGCCCAGACATGCTGTTTGATGTCTCAACTCAAGAAAGGGGGAAAAAAAACAACTTTCGAGGGATGAGTCTCAACAATAAAAAGTTTAGCCCAGAGTACTTTTATAAACTACTTTTCTTCGCTCTCTGTCACTTTAAAACAGCAGACTGATATTATTTTCACAACAAGTATTGATTAATTCTGTGCTATAGCTCTCTCAGCGAATTAAGCAGTCTGTGAGTCATGGACATTTTGGCTCTTCAAGCATTTCTGTATCTGTGTGTGTGAAGTTGTGTACACACACACACACACACACACACAGACAGACACGAGTGTTTACAATGATGTCTATTTCAGGATGACAGAAAGCAACACTGATGTATTAATGTTCGCCTATTTGTTTGACGATGAGGGGCAAAAAATTGCAGCACCGAAATGCCAAAAACCTGTTTGAAGTATTACAATTTTGGTGTAAAAAGTTTTGTAGGATTCGATGCGTCCTAACCAATCACTGGAGACCAACAGAAGGGCGAGTATCGAACATTTCGAGTCAACGCCGATGCGTAGACATGTCAACATATTGCTTTTTCCGGGGTTTTAAGAGTGAAGCAGAGCGAAGTAAAAACAAACTACCTGGTCAGGCGATATTGAGAAGACTTGCCGCCGATGCAAAATCAATTCGCTAATCAAGGGGGTCCTATCAAATTCTTGCTTTTTCAGCCGAGAGACGGGTGTTTCATGTCATGGCGAAGGATTCAAAGGTCTGGACTCGGGCAAGCACATTACATGATCAAAGCGTAAGATAAGAGAAATGAAAGTCTATAAAGGAAAACTACAAAGTGCTTCACAGACACAGAAAGGTATAAAAGTAGGCAATAATACAATGTAGAATAATCAAATTAAAAGAAGGGGAAAATTTTAAGAACATGTGTAATATAAATAATTGAAAAATTCAATGAATGTTCTAAGGACATATTGCTTATATATGAAGTATGTGTGTGTGTGTGTGTGTGTGTGTTCACATACTCCAGTGCATCTGAGTGTCTCTGTGTTTTTCTTTTTGGTGCATGTGTGCGTGCGTCTTTAAATATTCTAATCGATGTTTACGACCCCTGGCAAGAAGAGGGCTGTCAGTGTGCCAACATCACTGCAGCTGGGGACTCTGCCCCCCCCCCCCCCCCCCCCCCCCAACACACCCACCCCCCTCACACACACACACACCCACACACACACACAAACACCTTTCCTCCCTCTCTCTCTCTCTCTCTCTCTCTCTCTCTCTCTCCACTAATTCTCTTTCCTCTCTGTCCCTCAGCTGCTGTCACTCCTCTCACAGGTTTCTTTAACCTCCAAACATCCCGACTCTTTCCTCAACCCTCCGTCCTTTCTTACCACCCTCTCATGCTTCTTCACTGCCTCTGCATCCCGTCCTGTCTCGCTTTTTCTTTTCTCATAATTGTGTGTGTGTGTGTGTGTGTCTGTGTGTGTGTGTCTCTCTCTCTCTCTTTTGGGTTTCAAATCATGATCCCCCTCTGCTGCTGCAAGAAAAACTCCACCTACTCAGCGCTGTTAATGTAGTCACTGACAGTGCGAGCTGCTCGCTCTCTCTCTCTCTCTCTTTTCTCTTTGCCTCTCTCACTCTCTCTCTCTGTGCATCTCCCCCCAACCTTCCTCCTCCTTCTCTCCGAGCATCCTCCTCTCCTCTCACATCGCTCTACGACTCCACTTGTGCTCGTAGCCTCCCGCCTGTTCGCTGCTCTCCGCTTACCTCTCGCCGCCTATCTTCCTCTATACACACGCACGCACGCACACACACACACACACACACACACACACATGCATGCATGCATACACTCTCCCTTCTCTCACTGTCTCCCCTCTCTCTCTCTCAGTCACACTTGGGACTGTGCAGACTTGAGGAACCCCGGAGAGGAAAAGATGCTGCTGGTGATTCTGTTGGAGCTTTAGTGGTGATTTTTCTTTTTCCTCTTTAAAAAAAAAAAAAAAAAAACTAGACTCAGAACAATGTTGATGCAACAGTACATCTTCCCTCTGAGCTGTGTTGATCTGCCTGCCTCCTGCCTAAAATCACACCATTTTGGGGGGATTTAAGCGACAGTTTGTGTGCTGCGCCGGCTGTGCGCTCTGCAGTTCTGGTGCACTGGATCTTCTTCTTCTCTCCTCTTTATCTCTCCACTGAAGGATGCTCAGTTATTTCCACGATCAGGAATATTACTACTTCAACTACGAATACTCTTGCTGCTGCTGTCCACTTCTCTGCCCCAGCCATATCGCTGCCTGAGTCGCCCCTGTCCCCTAAAGGGAAGACGAAGCATGTCAGAGGCACCCGCGTTGCACATGGAAATGACCTGTCTGCTGCTGGTTCTGCTGGACTACAGCCTCTAAACCAGACTTGAGATTATCCATAAATCACAGAAAGGCTCTGAAGAAATTGGGGATCCTAAGAGTTCCTTTTCGGATGAGCCAAAGATTCCTGTATCACTGTATATCGAGGAGCACCAGCTGCTTAACCAGCTCTATGGTTTTCTGACTTGTCCAAGACTGTGATTTTGGCATCTGACTGAGAGGTAAGGCTGCTTTTACTTTGACTTTGCTGTGTTGCTTCTTTGTGGCGTTTTTTTTTTTTTCACTCTGCCCTGCTCATCCCGAGCAACATTGATTCTGTACTTTGGAGAGGAACGGCTCAGTCTCAGTGATGTGGCAGATTTTCTTTGCTGGATTACTCTCCCGGTCTGCTTGAAGCTGATTCTTTAAGGAACTGTGTCCACTATTGAGCTTCTACCTACCGCATCCCCAAGCTTTGACTGATTGGTCATGTCTGGCACTGCTCTGTCCTGTTTACTATGCATCGTCCGTTGTCTGTGGCAATGTCCCTCGCTGTGTGTCTCTGCTCAGCAGACGCTCAGAAATGAATGGCACTGCAGCTGAGAAGCCGGAGGTGTTTAGTGTTAAGTGGATTGCTAGAACCACGGAGCATCCAGCGTCTGTTTGCGCTGAGTTTATCATGATCAGTCTGATAGCATACTGTAGGTGTGCACAAATCTGCACTCAGAGATGAGCTGCTATTTTAAGTTCATTATAAATCCATTTTCAGTTCATGACTCATTTTCTCAAAATTCCAGAGGACTGACTCATTCTGTCGAAGTTTGTAGGTATGAGGGTTTTTCTCACATTGCCTATAATTAAAAGTCTTGTATCCTGTTTTTGTGTCATGACAAAATGTGTTGATTGTCCCCTCCTCATGCTCGTCATGCACATGAAATGGTTTTGAATAATTGGCATTGGACATGGACCGTCCTCCCGTATGTGGAGGTCTGCTTTGCGTCCAGATTGTGCATCGTATTTGGAAGTCTGCGATACTGTATTTCACTCGATGCGTGGGTTATTCTCAGGTTTGGATGTGGGGTAATTGCATCCAGGGGTTCACTGTACGGTCTGTTCACTGTCAGAGTCTTTGCCGATGGGTGACTTCTTATGAATCCGGCAGCACAAATGACTGAGAAAGGATATCACGTCCGGTGTCTGAACTAATATTTGTCACTGAGATGTTCACAGACAGATGGTGTTACTGTGATCATGTCAAGCAAAAGGAAATTCAAACTTACGGGTGATTGCATTTCGAGGTCTACTGTAGTTTCTGGATCGCGGCTCTTCTGCAGTTGTTGTATAAATTACTCAAATGTAAGTCAGTGGGTATGGGGAACTAGAAAGACAAACTTTCGATAAAAATAGAAAGACGGCACGCTTGGAGCTACTGCTCCCAAATTATTCACAGACGCATTTATGGTCCATCTATCCTGCTTTAGTACCACAAGCAACAGACGTATTGGAGACTTGGAGCTGGAGCTTGGACTGTTGGGAAGATCTACATCAATAAAGTCTTAAAAAAAAAAAAATCTCATGAAATACTGTGGTGTAAATGCATATCTCTGTGAGCAGTAGTGAGATGATATTACTGATCGCAGCACATCAAACTAAACAAGTCATTCTTTTTACAATAATAACATTTTAACATCCAGATGCCATAACTCCACTTGTTGCCAGTGCCGTTTGTTGTAGTCAGTATTTGATAAAAAAAAAAAAAAACAAGAGTCGGTAGCTTGAAGCGACACAGTTGAAGACGGATCACAGCAACAGTATCAACAAAATGACTCATGAGAAAGTATTGCACGGTGCGCTTGTTTTGAATGTTATGTAAACTTGATCAAAATCAACTCACGCTCCTTTGGCTACAGTCAGCAGTTTCTTGAAAAAATAGTCTAGTAAACATTACGCACTGAACAAACAAATGAGGGCATTTGACACTTAATTGCCTCAGTGCGTTACTTACAGTGCAAGGGTCGTCCGGGCTTCTTCACTTTCAGTTGACGAGAGGAGTTGAAGTGGGAACAAAGTGCAGCGTTTCTGAAAGCACATGGTAATGTAGGCAGCAAAGGAGAAATATATGATGTCTGCTGACTGGTGACACATTGAATAAACCGTTTGAAACTTGAATACGGGAGTGGAGAAACGTACAGTAAGCACCAAAACACAGAACAAGGCAATATTTCTTCGGAGAATGGAACACTACCGGGATAAACACCAGAGACGTGGATAATCTATGCCAAAGATAGACTATCGCAGTAGACGATTAATTAGTCAAGTGACAGTTTTGCGATCGATCGGCATCTCATGTCGCTTTGAAAAAACTTGATCTGTTTTATTGCTGTTCAATGCTGCTGACTGCTGAGACTCAACTCAATGTGACCCACCTTTGAAGCCATGCTTGGAAATGTTATTGAAATACCTGTGAGAGGTGTTTACATTCTTCCTCTTTTCTCTCTGGAAGCTCACTGCTTTTTGAATGTTTAAATCTTGCGAAACAATGAAGGAGCGAGTCTGAAGGTAAGAGTACAGTGTATCCTGTCTGGCCTTTTATGTGGTAGGAAGCCCTTGAACCAGAGTGTTCCTCCTGTAAATGCTTCACTCAGACGTGGTCACATGGTGTGGTTTCTGTTGGATTCGTACTGTCTCCAAAATAATCAAGAATAAATAAATGAATAATATACTACTACTAATAATAATAATAATAATAATAATAATAATATAAAGGAGTTTAATATTATTTAAATGATTGAAAAATGAATACTGAATAAGTCATTTTTAAGGCATCTTAGTAACGTTATTTGTTGCTGCTGGGCAAACAGACTAAAGTGTTGATTGACAGAAAATCATCAACAATTCCGATTGTCAATGTATCTTTTTATCAAGTCGACGGCCGTGCTCGCTGTTCCGCGAGGTTCTACTTTTGCGCAGCGGTGCTTTGAACTAAATGTTGCTGATGTTTAGCAGGTGTAATGTTTAGCATTTTGGCCGACTTAGCTTGGCGTGTTAGCATGCTAACATTTGCCAATCAGCACTAAACATAAAGTAGAAACGAGGCTGATGGGAATGTCAATGTGGTCATGAGCCAAAGTACTGGACGGGTTTAATGTTTTACCCCACGATGGCGCTTGCTTTCAACACGATACGCATGGGCCCATATCATTTATACGGAGAGAAAGACAAAGAGAGAAATAACCAAATTTGAACCTGAATCGCGTTGGGCAGCAGAATCCTCCTCTAGTTTCTGTGAAGAGAGAGGGAGAAAGACAGTCAAGTCAATTTGATTCATATAATCCCAAGGGAAGTTATCTCATGACCCTTTTCATATCGAGCGGATTCAGCCCGTCCTCTTTGGTGTAAGTGAGGGGTTAAAGGAGGATGGGAGGTATAGTGAGACAGAGGTATAAAGTAGAGGAATAAAGGAGGACAGGGGGGTGAGAGATGACGAGGCAGGAACACATGGAAGGAGCAAGGGAGGATGAAGGAAGGCAGAGATGAGAAGAGTGGGAGACTGCGAGTGTTGATCGAGTGTCGAGCAAAAAAACTCCGCGATTGACGGATACGGACACAAGACGACCTGTAAAGAAAAAGAGTAATGAATTTCACTCAAGGTGTGCTGATGAATGGGCCCACTGCAGCGGGGAGCAGGAGAAGCTCTGAGGTGTTTCTCTCTCTACCTCAGCAAGCACTCATGAATTACTCAGATTAAAACTAGCCCGTACACACTTCAATTATACACACACACACACACAAACGTACACATACACGCGATGCATAACTACATTAGAGCGCAGAGGGCGTCACCTAGAAGTCAGTGAAGTTGATTTGGAGCCAGAGGACGAGCTGCTGCGTCCTTCAGCATCTCGCCGCCTTAAACAAATCAACTAATTTTAGTGGTCTGATGACAGTATCCACTGTCCTTGCTTAGTCTTGGGATACACCCATTAATGGGTGCTTGTGTTTGTGTGTGTGTAGACGGACGGACAGACGATGTAGTCGTGTGGGTCCGCTTTGTTTGATCAATTTAATCTGTGTTTATGTAGAAAGGAAGAAGGTAACAAAGTAGATTTGGTACTTGACTGGAGCATTGTCACTGAGCCAACCCCCTCGGTGCCTCGTCCTCCCCCTTCAACCCTCTTTGGTAAGTTTGGTTACATTTGGTTATAGCTTGCTGCAACTTTATAGCCCTTTTTTTTTTTTTCTCCACAGCAGATAGTTTGCCGTAATTAATGAAATTGCAGCCCTTTATTAATGTCGCAAGTCACACATGTGTCATTCATGTCAACATATCTGCCATGAGAAGAGTTGTTTTGATTCTTTCTCTTGTTTCCATCCTTCTTTCTTTGTCTTCCTTTGCTTGTGGCTTTCTTTTCCCCCTACTTCAGTTTTTCCTTTCCTACCTTTTTCCTTTCCTAATTTTCCCTCTTCCCGCTGTCATTCCTTTTTCATTTCTTTTTTCTATTTCTCTTTCCTGTTTGCCTGCCTTTTTTTTATATATATATAGATATATATATATATATATCTATATATATATGTATCTTCCTGCTGTCATGTTGTTTTTATTCATTCCCTTCTGCCCAACTTTCATTTATTCCCTTCCACCTCAGTGTCTATGTAGTCTACTGTGTATGTAAGGGTGTTTTTTTTTTTTGTTGTGTCTTGTCTACATGTCGACTCGCCTGTCCAATTAGCCACACAAGCAACATTGCATCTCCTCACAAACAGTACGGTACAAAGACAATAACAGGTTTTCTGAATTCACTTATTCTTTGTCAGCAGTGTGCTGCTCAGTAAATCTACGTATATCCGTATGCATTTGTATTTTTGCTCTAAGTGGGATTGTGTACGTGTTTGCACGAATGTGTGTTTGTATGAATGTGTGCGAGTGGGCATGCTCTCTGGGGTGGGGGGGGGAAATTGGAGGCTTACTTTCTTTCCACTAATTACCCAGCAACAGTCCCCACTAATTGTCAGGGCATCGCATGCATTTCATGTCTTTAAATATCCAGCAGCATGAAGCCACATAAACGAAGCAGGGAAATGGCGAGAGGCAGAAAAAGGGCAGAACAAAGCAGTTTCTGTGGATCTGCTTTGAAGTTGTGTACAACCCGTAACCAGCACAAAAACTGCTGGATGTGGATCCATCTCCTCAGAGGATCTGCCTGGTTATTAGAAGGAAGGACAGACACCAGTTCTGCATTACAACATTCAACATTAATATAAAATGTGCAGTGTTAAACATTTTGAAGTTGACGCTGAGTAAATATACCGTGGCATAAAAATACCGAGATAACTGTTGTCCATGGCTACCATCTCCCTGCAATGTGCATTTTGAAACTGATATCTATAAAAGAATGGACACACAAAAAAAGTCTAATGCAATGCAATGCAATGGTCCTGCAACCAACACTGCTTTTATGAAAGAGTAATAATCAGTATTGACTCACGCTGTAGTTGTGGGAACTGTCGGTGCCCTCTAATCCCTCTGAGAGAGAGAGAGAGGGCCTACAATGAATCAAAATGCAATTGTGAAAAGTACTTCTCATTCTGTTTATCTGCATTCTCACAATCCCTCCCCATAAAATGTTAATGTTTCTCAGTAAAAATGGACCTTTGTTACTGCAAATTGTCTGTATTGAGCAAATCCAGCAAAGAAAATAAAAGAAATAGGGAAAGATTTTGAGGGAAGCTTCTACCTTCAAGTAAATGTTGCTTTTTTTGGAACCTTTGGAAGAATGGAAGCAATTTGGTCGTCTGGAGAAGTTTGGAGTCTCTGCCTCACATGCGCTTTGCCAGCCAGTGAAGCTTTTGAGAGCGTTTGTGAACGTTCGTGAGGGACAGAAACTAAAAGTGGCTTCATTTTCATTCTAACACCTACAGTGTTTCCTGATTACAGATATTGGAGTGCTATTATTTACACAGAAGCTCCAGAACAATTGGATATACTATTGTATCAAAGCGCATTCAATTGTACAAGTGTTAATTATATCGTGACCATTTGTACTTTATTATTACTAAAACATAATGGGAATGTGTCCTCAGTTAATGTGGCAAAGATATTATGGTGACCATAATAATATCATATAAACGTGTATAGTATAATAACAGTATAAAGCTCCCAGTATGCAGATGCATATTGATTGTGATGCGGTTCCAAATGTGTTTCCCAGCAGAAGAGACAGAAATGACAATAAAATTCAACACACCACATTGCAAAAGAAGACCTGCTGTTCCCCAACGTCACAGTTTAGATTCAATTTTTGTGGTCTGTGAGTAAGTCTGATTTACAGCAGAGGCACTATGTGCGAAACCAAAGGTGATATAATGTATCTCCTTATTTCCAGATCACTGATCAGTAACAGCAACAAGAGAGGAAAAAATTGCTTTCAGTCCACCAGGGGAGAGAATGTGTTGCACCTTTAAACCTGTGACACAATAAAAAAAATTTGCATTATTTCCAAAAACAAAACGTCTGCAGCGGGACAAAAGTAGAGACGTCTACAGTGGCTGCTGCTTTTTACACTGCAGGGCGAACAAATGCAGGGAACAGGATTCTTTTTTTTTTGCCTACAGCAGCAATAGAAACTGGACGTGTGAAACATTCGAAAACAAACCGTGAAATCCAGCTTGACATTGATAATTAATGTGAGGAAAAAAAAAAGAAAAGAAGTAAATTTCAAGTAAAAATGGGATTGATTTTATGTTGGCTGCTGACAGATAGCTGCTTGAGTGTATCTACCTGGAGGTCTTTATGTATACATGTCCTCAACTTTGATTTTAAATATAAAAATGGTCGTCTCAGGATCTGAGAGAGGGACAAGCGGAGAAAGAGAAGCGAGTCTCTCCCATCTCCTGTCCATAAATAGCTTTATCTCCCCCTGCCACTGAGCGATACTGACAGCCTGCATTAACAACCTGGAACTGATTTCACTTCAGAGTTTGAGTCCTTTGAGGGATTGATTTGTCTTGTAGGGAAGAACAAAAGCCAACACAAAGGTCCATCCGAAGGTTAGAAAACTCGGTGTTGAGGAGACATAAATGGACAGACAGACAGCCGTGCAGAGAGACAGACAGGCCAGTGCTCAAGGGAGCTCACGGGCTTTTGATCACATAAGTAGAACAAATAGATTCAATAATGAGCCACATCATATACACGCACGCTGAGAGGTGGGGCCAAGGGGAATGTGTGATGCCTGATTGCTCTAGATTCCTCAGGGCGCACTTGGTAAACACGTGTGCGTTAATGTCCCGCGAAGGTGTCACCTGTTCTTGGAACAACTCTCAGTGTGTCTTGCGTTGGTGATTTGCAGGTTCGAAACGTATGATTAGAACCTGATTCAAATTGAAGTCGTCGTTGGAATCTTGTTGAATCTGTTACGTCTAAAAAGAAACCTTCCTCCGCTATTCGATCAGCAGTAGTATCGGAGTAAGCAGGATGGACGTCTGAATATAAGGTAGTAGAAGATGGGCTTAGTCTCCTCACTGCCAGCTTAGACAGCCTTTAGGAAGCCATTAAGGTCATACTTTTTGGGCTTTAGGCTCGGACAATTCTAACGGAGAGCTGGTCTAGACGCGCCTTAGGTCCACTGAAGGTGTAATCTACGGGATCTAACACAACTAAATTTAGCCCAGCTTTAAACAACACACCTGTATCAAAGAGCTGTATGGCTTTCGATCTTTGAACTAGTCAGACCTATCTCCACAGCGATGTGTCAACGCTAAAGAAAGGTCTGGCTCCATATAACGTCATTCTGGTGTAGGGGGGAAAAAAATCAAAAAAGGTCCAGATAGCAGAAAGGGAGGAGAATGGCGTGTGAATGGCAGGTTTATACCAACAGTCTACATGCAGTGAGTCAGACTACCAATATCAATAAATCAATAGATGATTCTTGTCGAAGTAAATACACACACACAGAGTTATTAAACCTTGCTGTTTTTGGTATGGGCAGGGTTGTCCTGAAATATCTGCCAGTTGGGGAGACATATGTAGCGTCACAAAGTATAATCCTAACAGAAAGAGGGTGAATCTTCATCATTTGATTTTTTTTTTATCAGCTTTTTCTCCTAAATAATGAACAGAATTTCAGCTTACCACGACAAAGCGACAACCACCTTTCATCCCACATGAGAATTAAACTAAGAAGTCTTCTCAGCTCTATAGATGAGTCGGTGATGGTAGTCTAGTGGTCAGGCTTTCAAATAGAACACCAGAAGGTCGTGAGTTCAATACCACACTGCCACTATTGTCCTCCTGAGCAAGGCACTCAACCCTGAGTTTCTCCAGGGGGACTGTCCCTGTAGTTTGTTCAATGTAAGTCTCTCTGCATAAGAGCATCTGATAAATGACCTGTAATAGTTGTGTGCAAGGTGGGAAACAGGAATCTGCAGATGTGCACTTTGACATAACCTGAAGTAATCTTACACATAGTTGTATAATAGTTGTTTAACGCTACAGAAAATGTAATTCTGCGTTTCTGTGAGCAGAACTATCTGCACTCGTGTCTTGTCAGGTGTTTTCCATCAACACACTTGGCTGCACCTGTATTGATAATTCATAAGTCAACCTCTGTCGAGACATTTGGCGGCCGATGTTGAATTCCTAATGTAACGTCGACTTCATCAACATTTTACCATGATCCCAGCAGGAAAATGTGTTTCTTTGTTTTAAGTTTAATGATGTATGATGTCGTGGTGTCGACTGTACTCACTTTTCACCGCGTGCAACTCTACCTGCTAATTATAACACGATCTTTATGTGCCCAACAAATATGATGTTTTTCAAAGAGTTCACAGCGACATCTTAGGAGGTCAACTGGTCTCTGAACCAGAAGGAATTACTGTTGCAGTAAATGATTTAAACCTAATGTAGCACTTTCATTTGGGATTTTGCTCTTGATAAGAAGTCATCCCTGGAATACTTCATTGCGACGCTGTTATGCCCGTTGATGTTTCCTGCCGTTACTCCGTCACGTACAGCAGTGAACTATACGTGTGTCCAGGGAGCTGTCCTTTGTAACGGGGGCCCCTTTTGGGCATTGAATTACAGTACAGCTCAGATGCTGGCGTGGGGCTAAAGAACACGCATTGATTTGTTTGTCAAAGGGGGTGAATAATTCTGATGAGGTATTGATTGTTGTAAATCAAGACATAAGTCACCTTGGTTAAGGGCAGCGGGGCCCTGCTGATAGATTGTATGATGTATATATGATTATTGAGGCTTGAAACAAGACATTGAAAAATGACCACTTTGCCGACTGCCTGTTTAAACTCATCATTCACTGAAGGATTTTATTGACAAGCTCATGGGGAACACAATTGCTGAACACTAACAAAAAGGCGCCGAAAGTTGTTCGGGTTTTTGTTTTTTTTCATCCCAAAAAGGCTTCACACTTTGACATTCTGCACTGGTGGCTTTTACGGCGCTACTGACAAGGGGGGGGGGGGGGGGGGTATTGGGTAATCAGCATATCATGAGTAGTCGACTCTGTGAACGCCATCGGCTTGTGAAGGACGGTTATTGTTTCAGAAGGAGACATAGTGAACGAAGGGAAGAGTGTGAGAGAACAAGGGGAGCGAGTGAGAGGAGTTCAAAAGGCAGAAAATAAAAGAGGCAGAAACTTGAAAGCGACAATGAAACTGAGCATCAGAGATACAAAGGAAGAGGGAAAACAAAAGAGAGGGCAAGACAAAACTGCCGAAAATGAAAGAAAAGCGAGAAGATTACAGAGGATGACGGAGTCAAAGTGAAATTGAGAAAGCGAGAGAATGAGAGACAGATAACGAAGGAGACTGATGGCAAAAGTGAAGGCGAAGAATGAGAATACGATTATATTTGGCTTCAAGAGGCTTGATGGACTCATCTGTGGCCGTCATGTTCCAGAGCTTTGGTGGGTCGAAGACTCGGACTCACCCCATATGCACTTTGAGCTTCTCCCTCAAGTGTCTCCTCAGTCAGTCACTTTGTGACATTTAAACACAAGTCATTTATGTCAACATTTTCAGTGGTTGTAGTTCATCGGTCTCTGTGGCGTAGAGGCCAGAGTTTCTAAATGTGACGTTTTTAGGCCCTGATCAGACTTTGCATGTTTTGCAGTTTGCTCCGTCTTTTTGCTGAAATTGTTTCTAGGCAACCACCAGATGAGATGTCTAGTGTGGTGTAGTCAGCAACGCAAAAGAAAGCATTGAGCCAAACGCTTCACACTTATTGAAAACAATTACAAATTACCGCCCCAAAACGCACTTCGTCTGATCGCCGCCTTATAACGCAAGACTATATTTAAAGTGACATTTCTGATGATTCCCATTATTCCTTCACTTCTCAGAGATCACCTGTCAATCACACAGTCGTGGTAGCCAATGTGCCCTGCTTGTCATGCTGCTTTCTGCTTCTTGCTTCCTGTTGCAGCATCATCATGTGCGGTATCAGACCCACCTGGGCCAAGTGTTGTCTAATGCACAAGAGGGTAGAGTCGCCATTCAGTCAAGTTCAGATTTCCTATCCCCACATTCTTTCTGGGTTGTGGCTTCTTTTAGATTCCATTTCTGCCAAGAAAAGACATCCTCATCTATTATTCATTTAATGACTTTCCTTGGGTGGTGCCTCATTGGGTGCCCTGGTGGGCTCGGGGTTTAAGGTGCGGGCCATGAACCACAACTTCCCTGCTTTGTATCGGGCTGTGAACTTTTGTTGCATTTCCTGAAATCTTTCTACTATCATCTGTGGCATGAAATGGCACAAAAATGACTTACTAAACACAATGATACTCAGAAAAAATGTTGTCCCTGTCAAAGAAAGGACTGTAACGTCTTCTCCAGATTTTCTTCTGGTTCATTTTGCGTTTCTGTTGATGCCTTTTTGTTTTGTTTTCCTCATGCTACTATTGCTGCTGCGGGGAAGTGGCTGGTTTTCTCTCTGATTAAATTTCCTATTGTGTAAAAACATTTATGGCAATAATATCATATTCAGCAGAGGAACTCATCCGACAGTGTGAGTAGATATGCTACTTTTCAGACGACTTTTTTTTTTGCATGGGAATATGAATGTGCATTGGTGTGTGTATTTTATGCATGTTTTGCGCTCTAGCACTTTCACGTTCAGTGGCATTTACATGAAAGAGAAAATCACTGCCGGTTTCCAGACAAGACTACTTTTCCCTGAGCTGCCGAGAAAATTAAATGAGTCAGGATGTAAAATGTATTCATTATTTGATTTCCATCTCCTGACGCCGGCCACTGAATCCCACACTATAACCGGCTCTGCACAAGTGCCCCTGGCGCATGGCTATAAGTGTACAATAACACTTGCGTATCATTTTATTGCAGATGTTCCCGGCAGAAGCCCGTTTCGGCATCGGTCAGAAGCGTAATATACTCCCAGTCAGAATTGAGACTCTTGCTCATTGTTTATTTTTTTCTAGTAAGCATTATAGCCACATAATAAGTCTTGTTTACTGAGTGGAACGCTAATGGAGTACGAATTGCTTTTGCAATGACTCTGTGTTAATGTATCTGTGTTTGTGTATATATGTTTATTCACACGGGCATGTGTGTAAATGCACCGTTTTGCTTATGTGTGTTTGTGTGTGGTTTATTGTTTGCCGGAGGGCAGAGTTAGCCACAGGGACCCACAGCCTAAATTGCTGAGACCAGCAGTATGTGAGCCGATATTGACTGTATGAGTGATGGTCATATTTACCTGTTGGATGGATGGCTGCTTTGACTAATGACTGCCTGATTTTTCATTTTCTTAACTCCCCGATTTTTGCAAGGATGGTTGGAGTGAATTAAAAGATACGGAGGGAGAAGGAGGCGATGAGGAGGAGATGAAAAATGGGTAATTATTGAAAACATCCACAAATCCTAGGCGGGCATATTTCAAGTGTGCGGCTCAGAGTGTTTGTCACAGCAAATGGTTGTGTTGTTGTTGAGAGTGTAGCGGAAATAAAAGTCTCCCCTTTACTTCCTATGCCCCGCCCTGTTTCGCTGTGCCAATCTCTCCCGTCATTCCTCACTTACACACTCTCTGTCTCCCAGATAGCACAAATGAATGAGGTGACACTTTAATGACATTTTTTGAAGTGCATTTGAAGCCGTCTGTTTTTGTCGATCCTGAGCAAAGCCAGGAATATTTTCTTTTTCGTCTGTCGGCTCCTGGAATCGAGCTTCCTCGACTGAAAAAAAGAAACAAAAACACGGAGTTAAGAGAGTAGGACGTATTATTGGTGTTGGTTTTGTCAGCAAACAGATGTGCGAGAAACGATCTCATTAATTTACTCAGTTGAACGCCAAGAGTCTGATGGGACTGGAGAACAGTATGTGTGACTTAATTGTGACGGAGGATTGGCTTGGATCAAGGTTTAGAAAGTCTGTTGGAGGGAATTGAAATAGAATGAGCTCAGGAACGATTATATCATATTCACAATTGATGTTTTTGCTAATGTCCCATTTTATCACTGAATGCACTTGGGAAACTACCGAAGAGAGCAAATAAGCCTTAGTGTTGTGTGCCAAGATGAACATATCATGAAAGTATAATTTCATGCAATGCTGAACTAAATAATACATTTCAAATGAATGAATCTAACAAAAAAAAATTCAAAAATTGTTTTAGGTAATTGGCCTATATACTTTATTGTTACCCACAAAAATATAGCTTTAGCCCAATTCAAGTCAGCCAGTAACAGAGAAAATCTGCTCCTACACAAATATCCAAATACAAAGTCATTATTATTGTTTTAAAATAAAACACACAAAAACTCCAGCAGAGACCCCAGTTGCTTTGATACTGACAGCAAATGATTTTTGAGTGTAATTATTTCAGGCTGCTGTCACGCTGTTCGCAGCTATACCCACAGAAAGTAAATGCGCTGTAATGAGTGTGTATACCATGAAATGAATATGTTAGTATTCCACTTAAGTGTGAACCAGGTAAGATATCAAACAAACCGCTGTGTGAGGGTACGCTGATCATGTTTGACTGGCTTCTCGGTCGCGTATGTCGTCTTTCTTGACATGCTAGCAAATTTTCAGTTGACATAAAGTCATGACGGCATTGCAGCAGCACTCTCCCTGGTGTCAGCAGTCCTCTGGCCACAGCTGCTTCTGTGTAATGAGTCTCTCTCTCTCTCTCTTCGAGGACTCCTCCGGTTTGTTTCTCAGAACATTCCTTCACCTCTTTCTCTTCCCGCCTTAACCTTTTTTTTTTCTCTCTACATTTGCTTTTTTTTTTTTTTTTTTTTTTCATCCTCTCAATCTATTCTTGCCGTGTGTCACTCACTGGGTGTATCTGTCTACCTGCCTCCACTTTGACGAGGAAGGATGTTCAGAGTTGGCTAAAGGTGTTTGTTGGTCACCACGCTACTTTTTAGGAGAAGAGTGGATTGAATTGGCAAAGGTATCTATGGTATTCAGCTATTATACTGTACAAGTGCTCTGTCAGTAATGACGCACCCCAAGGTCTGACAAACGCTAATGTCTTGAAGATGAATACATTTGTGTGTGCTCTGCTCCAGTGAAGCATTCACTGCCAAAGTAGGCGGCACAGAATTACCTTTAGGAAGGTATCGCAAGGCATTTCATTAGTTCAATCCCCGCTGTGCGACATGTACACACATTTGGGGATTTGTCACATAATTCCACAATGCCTACATTTAGCATTCCTTCCCACTGTTCTATTACCTTTAAACTATACAACAGGCAAGCTGCGTATACATTATCGAACATCCCCAATGGTGGTTTGTTTGTTCCGGCATACATTACACCAGCACTACAGGTGCAGCTTCGGGTACCCGACCCTTTTTTATTCTAGCTTTCATGCAGCACAACTGATAAGACAGTGGTGCTGAACTCATATATGCAACCGTGACAATCCCAGCATTGTCACAGAATAAATACACATCGGTTGTATATGCAGAAGACGTAGGTGTCACGAAGGCGTAGTGGTAAATCATAGGTTGCTTGGAGCACCAAACAAAGGGTAATATGTCCCCAAACATTTCACACTCACACTGCGTATTTGATCCATTTCAGGGTCACGGAAATGGATCAAATGAACAAATGCATGGGTAGAGAAAAAAATTAAAGAAGACAAGATGGGAGGAAGTGCTGAAACTTAAAAATGATATATTTCATCTCGACAGTTAATTCCGCCCACAACAGGTGCTGCTAACCAATTTAGGCAACCGAAAGTACTTGATTGAAGTCCAAACTGAAATGAAATGTATTTGTTTTTGTCTGCCACAGCATTTGTATCTGCTCTGTTAATCACTTGTCCTCTGGTCTCCTTGGGGAAACATTTTGAAAGCAAAAGGAAGAAATGTTATATTTCAGATTTTTTGGGTTTCATCATACTTTTGCATTAATCTGATGTGACATGAACACACACATTTTTTTATTTTTTTTTTTTTTTTTTGGGAAAAAATAACATAAATTGTCACACAACATTTAATAAGACCTCTTCAGATCTATTTTTGTTTCAGACTCCAAAAATGTCAAATCTGTTCCTGGCTGTCACTTCACAGCTATAAAATCCTGAATTCAAATCTCTGACTTTTTGTCGTTTTTTATTTTATTTTTTATTTTCTCCTACTATGAAAACCTGATGCAGAGACTTGATGGAGGGAAGTAGAAGCAGTTACTTCCATGCCTCCTTAGAAGAAGAAAAATTCTATAGTGAAGAAGCTGCTCCTGTCACTGATATCACACAGCAGTTCCAGCCGGTGGCTTGATGTCCGATGTCATCAGACACATCGGGGTCTCTGTCCTCACACTGAAACAAGCAGGGTTTCTCCATCACTGTGTGTCAGCGAGCCTTTTAGCTCTGCAGCAGAAGATTACCCACAATCCTGCTTTTCTTTTTTTTCTCCAAACGGTACAAATCCGGTGGATTGGTTGAAGAGCTGCTTTTGTTCCCTGGTAAACGGAAGAAGTGCAGGACTAAAAGTGATGTCTTGCCAAAATGGGTTCCATTGTGTGTGTGTGTGTGTGTGTGTGTGTGTGTGTGTGTGTGTGTGTGTTTTCTGCACAATAAAGCTTGTAAAATACCCTCTGAATGCATTTATCACATATTAGTACTACAGGCAATTTACCTTTGAATGTTACACACTGGAGCAAAATTAGCATTTAACTGAATAAGTCAACACATTACTTACTTGTAACTTCTGATGGGCAAAAAGAAGAAACCATGATTTATCCAAACATTTTTTATACGCGTGTATGTGTACGTGTGCGTGTGGGTGTGCGTATATGTGTGTGTGTGTGTGTGTCTAAATGTGCATATGTGATGTCTGTTGATCTTTAAAGGGAGATGAAACGACGTTACATCTGTGAGATTTACGCATGTATTAAAAAAGACGTCTTGTAAAGATAAAAAAGCAACAATGCCCGTCATACATTTCTGCAGTGCTATGTGAATAACAGCAAAGCTAATGAAAGCACAGATAACAGCTTTAAGAGCAAAATAGCAGCAGTCATCTAAGAGCAACGCGTACAAACACTGTACTCATGGACTCTTTGAATGCGCTGAACATTTCACAGAATTGTTGAAAGCGTCGAAAGCGTACGAGCCTCACGCCACCTTCTCCAAAGGGCAAACGTTCCTCCAGATGGGTTGATCAATCCCACCTCTCCACTACAGGGAACTGAATAAAGCAAAAGTGCTCCAAAAAGAGCCCTTATTAAAAACACTCCAGCACTCATTTCCTCCTCTCATGGCCTCTCGCCTGCGGCCATAACACCAGCGCCCGTAAGCTGCCTCTTCTGACCTGCACAGGTGCTCCTGTCCAACTCTCTTGCAAAAAAAAAAAAAAAGAAGAAGCTAAGTTTGACTTGAGGCTCTCGCTTTGAATTTTTTACGATGTAGAATTAAAAGACTGAGGGAGGGAGATAAAGTCTTGGATTCTAATTAAGGGAGTTTTGTGTGTCCCAGGTTGAGATGATTATAGAGAATAAAAGCTTTTAACAAGCATGGCATAAGGTATCGCAACGCCATCACCCAACACATCCCCCATCTGGAAGACAATGCAGGCAGTAAATGATGCCCCGGGCATGTCAGATTGATTGGCTGGAATTCAGTAACAGCACAATTAAACCGAAGCCCGGGACTGACGGCCACCACACAGGATCTATTAGACAAATAATACACTTGAATAAATGGTGTGTGTGTGTGTGATATCTATAGTGTACTGTCAATCCTAGGCTCTCACACTGTCCCTTTGCAATATATCTGAGGTTTGTCTCGCTTTCTACGATTACAAACTGTGACGCCTTTAATGCTGAAGGCAGATCAATGTTTTGTTGCGTAGCTCCGAATGTAGATGTCCCGTGAACTTGGTGCATTTCTTCTTTTTTTTTTTGTTTTTTTGTTGCAATCAACAAAACGATTCCAAAGCTAAACCTCAAGCATGGATATGTGGTAAAAAAAAAAAAACTAAACTGCTACGACGCATCCATTTCCCAGCTGAAAGCATCCTAGATAATTACATTTACATTTTTGTTCTCCATTTCCTTGGACGTTCGCACAGTGAAGATGATTTGCAATTGGTTAAATGCACACTTTCCTCAAAGGTGAAATCTATGAAATCTAATTTTAGGGCTGAAGTCAAAACTAGTTTTTAAAAAAAAAAACTTGCAAAGTATGATAACATTAAGATTTAACATCCTACCTCTGTGAAACAATGATGACTCATTACTGCATTACTTCATCAATTGAGAGATATGAGTCATGCAGCTGAGATGCATGAACAAATGTCTGTAGTGCAATTGCTTTTATTAAACCTTTACACAACAAGCTAAAAGTGTCACTGCGATTAAAATCCTTTCTTTAATCGGGCCCTAAAAGAGACCAGCATAAAAACAGCATCACATCATAAAGACAACGTAAATAGGGCAATAATACAGTCACACTGTATAGAATACATATATATTTTGCACATCATTACTATATTTCTCAAGTGTGCATTCAAATACATTAGGACCAGAAAACATTGCACTAAAGTGTCCAGTGCCCGTTACAGCCGACTCCAGCCTCCATTGGCTGATGAAACCTCACTTTCATGTTTGATCATTTTTGTTTTATTCTCACTGTAGATTTCCATACTTAGGTTATGATTCATCCATTTCGCCACATTAAGTGCTTGTATAATGCTATCTTCATGCGTACGTGCATTGTACATTGGATTTATTTTCTTTTTCTGATCAACATATTTGTGTAGGATTTTCATTTACATGCAGTGGGATTATGAAGTGGGTGACGCCACGCTCTGTTGCTTTCAGTCAGTACATTCTATCGGTGCTGTATGTGAATGAAACTTCATGCTCAGACTGGACCCAAACTAAAGATTATATGTGGTGTTCCTCTCCAATGTGTATACAGTACATAGAGGGAATTGACAAAATGTGAGTGCAGGTAAAACCACATCCATGTGCAGATGTTAGTATATGTGGGAGTGGTAGCCTCATGTATGACTTTCATGCAGTGTGTTATGTGTACAGGGAATAAAAACAAAAAGGGAAGCAGCTAGCAGGTGAGTAAAAAGAGAAAATCCAAGCAGTATCCCAATATACTGTATATGTGAAGTCGTGTTGGGGCTTTGGTGGAAACACGTCTCCCTGGAGTCATGTTTCTAATATATATATCTAACAATATATGTGATTGCTGGATTTCAAATTGCATGTTATCAACATGCGGGGTTCCCATCCCAGTTTCTTAAACATGAAGCCGATCTTGCCTTACCCTTAACTTGCTAATAACCTAAAAATAACAATAATTTAAAGTAACCATGGCGACGTCACTACAGAAAACCCTCATATGCTTTGTTTTTAGAATACAACCAATTTTGGTGCTAAGACCTGTTGAAAGAAGTATATTGATTGGGATTCAATCCCCAGTTGTTGATTATGTGCACACACACACACACACACACACACACACACACACACACACACACACA
>CALSCE010009376.1:4543547-4554222 GCA_943593645.1 Bovichtus variegatus
ACACACACACACACACACACACACACACACACACACACACACACACACACAGACACACACACACACACACACACAGAGAGAAACGCACACATGACAGCAGAGTCACTTTTCCGGTCGCTATAATCACACGGAGAAGTGAGAATTTTAACGCATACCCGTAGATAACGGCATCAGACGGCTCACTTCATAACAAGTGCTCCATGTGAAAGGAATTCACCAGGCACAATTGTAATGCAGAGGATCCCGTCTGGTCCCTGCGTCGCTGTGCTAGAGTGGGTTTGTTCCTTGGAAAACTCTGTGTTCTGTAATAGAAGAAAGGACGAGAGCGTCAATGTTCAGCCGATGTTGGGAAATAAACTTGTTAGGAGTTGTATGGCTTCTGACTTTCATTTGTCCTCCGGGTAGAGCTGATTCGCAAATTAATCTGTCAGCGGTTCATGCCTGATGCATGAGGCTGCAGGTGCGTTAAAACCACAGCCTGTTTCGGTGCTCCACCAAAGTGCATCATGTATCTTGTATTTCTGTTTGTTTATTCTTACTCAACTGTCACTGTTTTGTCCTCTATCGGGCAACACCTGTGCATGAAGGCAACACGTTCTGGTTCAGGGTCAAAGTTATAATCAGCATCGGAATAGTGTTGGGATTAGGTTTGGGTCAAAGTAAAGATAGAGTCAAAGCACAACCATACGGCAGTGCGATGTGAAAAGTACAACTCGTGTCGCGTGAGCTACATGACAACTGTGAGGCCCGTATCCTCCAAGATTCAGTCGTGTACTATGAAAGCAGCAGCACTTGGACTTTAAGTAGTGAGGGTCAGGCATGCAGTGAAGAGTATTTGGAGGCTGAATGAATGTTGTGAGTGAAGGCCCTGAAGTAAAACACCAACTGTGTCTGTACTTGTGTGTGGCCACAGCAGAGCCCTCCACCTTATCGAGTCACTGTTTGTGTGTTACTGAGTCCTGACACTCCTGAAAGTGAGAAAAATATAGAAGTGGAGAATTGTTTTGCTTTTTATTATGAACTAAGAATTACATTTTTCTTGATTCTAGTATGGCAATATATCTTCTTCTGTATCCCTCTAAGATAGCCACACTCATTCCTAGAAAACTATTGGGTTGATTTTGGAGCAGCAACAGGTTGAAATACTTTAACTTCACTGGGAACTTTTTTTTTCTAAAGAAACCCAGGCAATAACAATCTCTCTCTTTCTCCCAGAGGCTGAACAGAGCCTTTCCTCCCCCAATTATGTAGTGACATACTGTATGAGAGAAGATAGGCCTCAGTTACAGCCTACGCATGCCCCCTCAACCCTTCCGCATAGTATGTGTTTCGTATGCTGATTTAAACGTGATGTCCCCCGGACGTGATTGGCTGAAGTGGCGCCCACCCGGAGAGTCGGGGGATAACTTAACTTAACTGCCTCCCTTGTCCAGCTTTCACTTTTCCACATCTACTGTATCTCTTTACTTCCTTCTCATTCTCCCTTCTCTGTCTGACCGCCATATTTCCTCCTCTTGCTACCCGGCCATACAAGTCCATTGAATTTCTCTTCGTCTCTCTTTCCCGTCCCTCCGTCTTCCTGTCCACATTATTGGCTGTTACTTCAAAAGCCTGAAAAAGTGTTAACATCACCCACAGTACGTGCAAAGGTAAATATGCACATTATCCCCTCGAAACACATGCAAGTCCCCCCCTCTTCGGCCTAATGTTGCAAAGTTCTTGATCCGTCAATCAGCTGTCTACCTTAAAAGCGTGCCGCCTGCAGCTGCCTTAACCAGCATCAGCGAAGCCTCCACAGGCACCGAAGAAGCGTCCAGTCTGCAGGAAACAACAAAGCGGACATTCGACGCTCTTGAGCGTGTCTCGTCTGCAGCATGCTTAGCTCAAGCTTTTTTGTTGGCAGCTAGGATGGACTTGATGTCTATATTTGTGATGTGCTTGATGTCTCTCACATCCTAAAATGGTATAGACATATTAGAAAAGGTTTGGGGGCCTTCGAAGGGTCAAAAGAAAAAAAAAACGTTCTGTTCAGTTCAGTCTCTTCAAGAACAAATACATGCATAGAATTGCAAATTTGTGAAAATGTGTTAAAACGTTGTGATCAGTGGCCAGTGACGAGTTGACAAAGCAGTAAAAAGGTCATGGCCTTAACTTTTTTTTTGTGAAATACTGTAACCACCACCAACACCATCCAGTTTCCTCTGTCATTTCTAACTATCTATTTGTCTGTTACTCCAAAACTTCCTCAGGCAAATTGTGTTCTTCTACAGTATGTGTCACTTACTGAGACTCTACTGCTCCTGGATGAAGGTTAAATGACAGGAGATGCACGGTGAGGTTCATCTTATTTTTCCTGGCTTGGTGTGTGTATTATTAAACACGTTCTTTCTCCTACTTTAGTTGACTTTGAATGCCTCAAAGGCAAAATGTCAGTTATTAAACCTTAAAGAGTGCTGCGTTTTCATTTAGCGAGCTCTTGGGAGGCGTAAACAAGGCCATGACTTGATCTGTATATGTGTGGTGAGTCTGGCATGTGTTCCCTCCTCTCGGAAACTTCTTTCGTGAGCAGCTTTCAGGAGGAAGTTGTGGTGGTGGCCCAGAAAAGCAAAGTTTTAGTGAATCATAAAGGTTTTAAACAACAGTTAAATAGCAAGTTCACTATAGAAATAATAATAATATAAAAAATAATAATAATGATAATACCTCTTATTGTTTGTATACAAGTTAATCTAATTCATATTCAAATACAAATCATTGTATTAATTTCATGGAAAATCGACGCCAGATGACCAAGTCTTTTGATTGGTTGCTCGAGGCTCACGCGTCAGAGACGTCAAGTTTGGATAAAGCTCGCTGTTCATCATTAGTTCATCTTTAGTCCGCTGAGCTTCACCTGGCAAAACGCCACGTAGAAGGGGAAAAACACAGAATCGGATTAAGTTACTGTTAACGCCATGCGTGATGCATTTGCGTTATTAAGGTCATATCAAGATGCTTTTCCCGGACTTATTCAAGCTGTTATGTATATCTTTGACATTGCCAGTCAGCAGCTGCATGCGACCTTTTCGTGCCTACTTCTGCTAAAGAAAACAGCCTCCGAAAAGCTCCTCGAGCACCAAAGAACTGGACAATGACATCAGCTCCTCGAGCACCAAAGAACTGGACAATGACATCAGCTCCTCGAACGCCAAAGAACTGGACAAAGACGCTGTGATTGACCATTTTGGAAAGGATCATAAAACGGTGTTCTTCTGTGGCCGGTGAGTACATAATTACTTTGACTATTCGGTGTCAATTATGGACCTTAGTATTATTGTTTGGATAACGTGTGTATTGTGTCAAAGTCAGTGTGTGTGGCAGCTCCTGTCCCATAAGTTTTCTTTTTTTTTGACCATTGGTAATGATGATGAGCAATGTGAGTCAGTGCAGTTGTTTTGTTGCAAGTTCAACACATCCCAGTGTGCACTGTTGGCTGTGGTGTCATTATGTGCTGGCTACAACTTCTAATTTTCAGCACATATAATTAATTATGGTATTTTTTTTTTTTACGCATTTGAAATTGTTCTGTGTGACTTCTGACTGTATCTGTGCCTGGCTGCTTGCCAAAACTATATAATATTTATTGCCAATATATATAAAACTGTGTGCAGTTGGTGTTGTTGCAGTGATACTATATAGGCCTAAAAACTTCTTCAGTTTACTGAAGCACAAGAAGAAAAACTCCAGACTCTACTTTCATGGCAGTAGAAGCCATTATAGTAAAGTTGTAGGCTGAAAACCGCAAAACTAAAACTTGGGACTTCCAAAATATGTGATGCTAATCGTTACGTAATGTACATTTTTATCCTTGTTTTTGTTTAGTTTCTATTTATGTTTGTTTTGTTATGCATAGTGCCTTTTTTTTCTTTTTTTTTTGTCGCTTTTTCTGTAGTTGTAGGTTTGAATTCCTACAATTCTTCGTAGGGTTTATAATTCAATGATGACCTTTGCTTCACAGTATGAACACATGCAGGGCAATTCAAGAGGACAAGTGTGTGTACTTTGCATTAATGTAGATCAGGTCAGGAGTGAACAACAGCATAATACATTTTCAGCAAAAGCTTTTATTGTTCTGGTTTAATTAATAAGTAAGCAGTACAGGCTGTACTATCTGATAGAGCTACGAGTGAAAAAGATGGAGAATATAGGCAGTAGGATGTGAAAAAACTAAATCAGTATTCAGTGTAGACAAGACTGGACTAAGAATATATGATAATGGTGCAATGTAAATAAATTACTCCTTTCTTATTCGTCAATGGCCACAGGGCTCCAAGTAAGGGCAGAAACCATTACAATGACGGATATGAACCAGAGCTGCGCGCTCATTGCACCCCACTGCATGCTGGGAGCCAAGCAGGCGAGGCGGCGGGTAAAACCCGGGGCCTGGGGACCTCCTGGGGAAAACAAATTATCACTGATGGGGGGGGGGGCTAAGAGTTTCCACCTCTCCCACCACATTTTTACGATCACATTATATCATCTCCGCTGTGGGTTACCGCCATGATTGAGAAGAAGCTTTTTTTTTTTTTTTTTTCCTGCAGATTTAGTGGTCGGGACGAATAGGAGATGTATATTCACTTTATGGTCATTAGCCAGTGAGAAAAGTGCACCTTCGCTGCTGGTGCTTTGGCGCCTGTCCCAATTGTTTTGAAAACGATAGCATGGCCCTCGTGGTGTCATTTGAAACCCTGTAAATGCTTTCTGCTATTAGCTTAGCCTCTAAGGACACATACGAGCTTTAGTGATTATACAACACATCCTATCAATATTAATAATCACTGCACAGCAGCACTCTGAAATGTCTGTCTATATATATATATATATATATATATATATAGCTGTGAAAAGAATTTGCTATGCAGGGCTGGCCGATAAATCAATAGGATCATCTACCCTCTGTCAATGTAATCATATTGTGATGAAATCATATATCGAGATATAGTGATACACAATGTAGTTTGAATTGATATTAACATGCACACACTAACTCAACATTTTCAGAAAATCCAATGTGAAATATTTCGGGGGACTATCATTTTGAAGATTTAGTTTTTGTTTTTACGTCACACTTTAATTTAACACTCGATTCAATGTGTTTAACAAACTGGACTCAAAATCAAGAAAATCAAGTATTTATTATTTCATATACATTTTTCATTTATTGAATTACCACTTTATCGTGACATATCCCTATGGAATTATGAAATGACCTGTATCGGGATAAAAGATTTTGATATTGCCCAGCCCTCTCACTATGTAATACTGCAACACTTTTATGATATATCATATGATGGGCTTACATGATATATAAGCATAATATATTTTAAGTTTGTAGCATTATGATTTTGTCTTGACATATTATTTTGTTGTTTGGATTTGGTCATTTGAATTTAGTTTTGAATTGTTATATTATATTATAGCCTTGGTTCATTCTACTTTTTTAAACTGAATATTTTTTTAATTAAAATTTTGTTTGAAATTTTTCTTTCTTTCCATTTTATATATATATATGTATATATATATATAATAATAATATAATATAATAATAATAAAATAATTTTTTCCCAAAAAGTGGATTGCCTTTTTAAATGTTGAAGATTTTCAGCATCCCTTTCCACCAACGCATGATGATTTCAGCTTGAAATGTTCCGTTTTTGTCAGTCAGAGACGGCTTCAGCTTAATCACCGTGTTCAGTTAACCAGGGCATTGTTCCCCTGCACGATGCTGAGGAATGGCAGATGGTTAGACCTGAGATATGTGAACAAACAAACAAACAAACACAACACACGCACACACACGTGCACGTCAAGCATGCACACTTCAAACCCACCACATTCAGAGCCATACAGCGGTTTGTACACACACGCACGCACACACACACACACACACACACACAGTAGTGATGCTGCAACCTTGGTAATTAGAACCCAGTCGTCTTTTTCACACAGTCAAACTCGCCTTTTGTAGCCTTGCGAGCTATGTGCCTCTTTGTCTGAGGAAAAGAGCAGTCAGGCAACTAAGGGTTGAGTTATGTGACACATAAGGATGGATCAGGAAAATGATACATGGGGGAAAAAAAAGAAAGGTGAGGAAAAGAGGAACAGAATCACCTTGTGAAACATTTCACTGTCAAAAGTTCCTCAGATTTATCAACCCAGTTTTCTGTCTGCCTCTCTTCAGATAATTGGAAGGTAGTGTCTGTGTGCACAGAGCCACAGGGAGACAGAAAACATATTTTGGCAGGGCTTGACAGGTTAGACAATGGTAGAAAAGGAGAACAAATGCTGTCAGGAGACTATAGCAAGAGGACTAGAAGAAGGCTGCAGTGTGTGTGTGTGTGTGTGTGTGTGTGTGTGTGTGTGTGTGCACGGTTAATGTATGCATGTTTTTGCATGAACATGCACGCTGGTTCTTATGCCCCTTTCATGTAGTGCCCTTGCAAAAGTGAGACCAACACATTGTCAGCTGTTAAAGGTCACAGTTTAATTATGGACGGTAACTCGGCCGCTGCTGTCTCCTCAAATGAAGTAATTCACCTGGTAGAGCGTGCACCCTATGTGCTAAGGCCAAGGCCTTACCGCAGCCGCCTGGGTTCAAATCCAATCCGTCTGTTTGCTGCATGTCCCCCCCCCTCTCTCTCTCTCTCTCTCTCTCTTTCTCTCTCTCTCTCTCAAAAACAAAACCTAACCCACTAAAATACTAAGGGCGTGTCCACTTCAAAGAACAAGTGTCTGGGGAAAAAAAGATGCTCAGGTGCATCTGACATTCAATACTGAAGGGGCAATAGTAACATTACAGTTGTGGGTAAAGATTAAAGAAGCTTGTGACCGGAAGGTCTGTTGTATCCATGAACCAGCAGGACACATCTGGGTGGGGAAAGTGAAAAAGCCACACTTGCCACCTCACTCATTTCCGCCACTGTGATGCCCTTCAACAAGGCCGGGTCTCTGTGAAACTTCCCGGAGGGTTAGAAGAAAAGGTTTTGTGTTTTTCGTCAACTATAGAATGGACAGTAAAGTTCAGCAGTACAAGCACAGTGCCATGAATGAAAAGTGCTGTCGCATGTAAGGGCGTGTTTGTTTCATTAGTTTGAGTTCGTGCTACGCTCGACATGCATGTGCAGAGTGTTTCCTTGCCTCTACTTTCGTGCTGGACCGGCTCCAGTCCCCGGCGACTCTAAATAGATTGACAAATCCATTCACAAGTTCAAATCCCATTTTAAAGTACCAAATATTTGCTTCTTCCAGCCTCTCAAATGTGAGGATTTGCTGTTTTTTCACTTATTTACATTATAAATCGATTCTGTTTTGGCTTTGGACTTGGACTGTCAACATCAATTTAGGCTAATGAAAATTCTCATGAGTTGCAGCCATAGTTGGATGGATAGATGTACAGGCAGATAGAGAGTTATCCTATAAAGAGCTTACCATTAGCAGTGAATGGTCAGCAGGATTGTACGTTGGCACAGTGAGCGTTGTTGACTCTGTATTACTGACATTATTTGACATTGAATTTGGCTCTGGCCTGATCAACTCCAACTTGGCCCCACAGTGGAAACCAGAGGATGTTTTATTCATTTTGTCTGAAATAACCCAACATAAACCATCCTGCTGTTGGGGGGTCTTCACCTACAATAGGCTGTCTCTGCCCCCTAATAACGCAGCCCTCTGGCTATCTGCATTCATTTTAAGCTCCCCCGTTGCCTCTCTTCGCCGAGTCCAAGCACCCGGTCTCGCGAACGCTCCGGGAGGTCATCATTTCGGCATTCATGTGGGCACGGATAAAATGAGAATTACGACCTTGTTTAATGGTGTCGTTTAGAGTCATGCTGAGGCCTGCGATAGCATGGTGCCTGCCGTCCACTCTGTGTTCTCCTGGTCGTCAGCAACATGATGAGGAGCGAGGTGAAACCAGGAGGCATGATGCATGCAGGCAACTGTTGGAGGGCGATATAATATGTTTTTAAAATGTATTATTTCTGATAGTCGAATGTGACTGAGAGGCTAGAGTATGTGGACCCCTGCATATTACAGCCGTATGTGATTGTTTTGTCTTTGTGGAGCAAAAGAAAAGAAGGCAAAGACCAAAACCACACAAACGTATGTCCACATGCATAGTGCACACAGTATTTTCTAGCTCGAAATTGAGACTGGCATTCATAAATATGACACGTGATTCTAAGAAATTCTAGAAAGTTGAGGGACCTTTTTTTCATTTTAAACACAGCACAGATTTATCTGGTGTAAGAAAGCAACGTTTGTGTCCTACAAGTTCACGTTTTTATTACTTCCTTTATTGAACTGAATTAAAATACCTTCATCTTGACTTTCTAAAGTTTCATTGCTCCAGTCAAATTACATTATTACTTATTACTTAGTGTGTATTTTGTTAAACGACTCGTTTATTTACACATATTTATTTGTAGGAGCACGCTGTGACCAATTTTGCATTTCTGATCAAATTCGGCCATCCTCGCCACTTAACCTACTTCTGCTGGCACCATTAACGTCACCTCCTACTTCTCAATTCAGCTCGGCACTCCATCCCTGATTAAAAAAACACAGTTTGATTTATACACTGCCACAGCTGAGCAATCGTCCACCCAAGCGCTGGCCATCAAGGTCATCTCTGATCTGACTATAAATAATCAATTATTTCAGCTAATGACCCCACAAGATCCCCTTTAGACATGGTCGAGCTTCCGCTTGGCAAGAACCCTCCGCCCCCGCAGAGTCAACAAGCTATCCGACATTAGCGGCCGCTGGCACATCCTCGCCGCCTCCCTGATGGACTGAAGGACCTGCTCTCCTCTGCTGTGACAGAAAGCACTCTGTCTAAATACCCAGCTGTCCTGTCAGCCCGTCCGTCTTCCCAAACGGCCGATCTGCAGTGTTTTCATACCAAGGGTGTCGTGCTTAATTGGACGGTGGCAGGAAAGATTGCGAGAGCGATGTTGACGCGCCACAGGTCAGGCGATGATTGTCAAACCGTCGTGTAGTAAATACATGATCAGCATGTTGGCCTGCTGGGTCCTCAAGGTGACCATGTGTCGGTCTGGCGTGGTTCCTAATTCTTCAATTAAGATTCATGGTAGTTTGTCCGTCGCATTAAACAAAAACCTTTTTTTTTTTTTTATTTCTATTTCAGTGTTTCAACCAGCGAGGTAGTCTCATGCCATTTTCTGACATTTCGGTGCATATTTTACAGTTTCTGTGTTTTTATAAGTATGTGTTTTTTATTTAAATGTTATACATACATAGTGTAATACAACCAGGCCTAATAAATGAGAAACTTCCCAGTTGTCAGCGGACAAGCCATCAGTGGACGGACCCGAAGAAGATATTGCTGGATCAAAATGTCGTTTAATCTTTGAACGAATGCTGCAATGACGTTTCTCCTGATCCCTGCGCAGAGGTCAGAGGTGAAGCTCAGCACAAAGCAGTCGGTACCTTCAGCAGGAATGTCACTAACCGATTCAGGAGACTGAACCCGTGTTATTCAGTTGAGGGCTGTAATTCCAAACGGATCTATTTTTGATGTTGACTTTTAGCGAACACCATAATCCTGTGCAATTAAATGGCCCACAGATAGCCTTGGTGCCATTTTGTGTCTGGCAAACAGAGCACAAGTAAGTATTTCTGTTTTTTTCTAATTATGTTGGATTTGTTTTTGTAAATCTTCACCGTGGCCTGCTGGGAGATGAAGCAACATTTAATTTTCAAACAAAAACATGGTTTAACCGACCGTCTGGGGTGATTGTGTGATTTTGTGTGTTTTTCATCATTGCTGCTGCAACAAAAAACAACAACCAGACAAACCCCACAGTAACTCAGGAGGGAAATGAATTTCAGATTCAACACTGCAGAGCATAGCTGCGCCCAGCTCAGTCTTCAAGGGAGGATTGTTTTCCAATCGCCTTATTTTGCTTTCGCCCGTTGGGAATGATAATGATATGCTTGTTTTACAAAATGATGTAGTTTGAATACGTAAAAATTAAAATGTGCTGCGCTCCAGAGTCTGGTGCAAGTTCTGCTTTTGTTAGAGTCGGAGGGGTTGGATTGTAACTATACGTTTATGAGAAAGAAAAAGAAAAAAAGAAGAAGAACAGTTAGCCCTAATACACAACTGGAAATCAGGAAATTGTTGTTTTTCCAGTTGCTATATTTCTTGTAGTAATCTTTATATCAACTAAAGGAGAATCTACAAGGAAATCAAACTATATGCACCAGTGATTTGATTGAATTTATGTCTTCACAACTTTCACAGCGCTGCTTAGAGCTGAAATATTAATTAGTTCTGCTATTATCTGCTTCCCTGGAATAAGCATGGCATCAATTTTACATATCACACAAGCGTGTGTCTTAAATTATTTTTTTTCATTGTAAGTAGTGAGGTAATTAAAAATCTAAGCTTCAGGAACTGGTTGACTGTGCCAGTGCTCATTACTCCTGTCTGCCTGCTGTCGCTCATGGTAACAATTTGATTTGAGATCTTTCCTTTTTTTTTGTTTTCTGGAGGAGAAACGAGACGTGAATCTTTAAAAAAAAAAAAAAAAAAAAAAAAAAAAGAAAATGAAATGTCATGTATCCTCGCAGCAGCACGTCTCTATCAGAAGACCTGTCATGTCCTCTGGCT
>CALSCE010009376.1:4554591-4625298 GCA_943593645.1 Bovichtus variegatus
AAAAAAAAAAAAAAAAAAAAAAAAGAAAATGAAATGTCATGTATCCTCGCAGCAGCACGTCTCTATCAGAAGACCTGTCATGTCCTCTGGCTGACATGGAGTTCACACAGGGGGGCGGACATGTTCGTCTTGTTTGAATGCAAAAAGGGGAAACGATGCCAGGCTGCCTCCTTTCCTCTCCTGGTTTGCCCTTTTATTCTATTTCCCGCACTGAGTCATCTGCTAAAGTCTTCTGCATTGCTGATATACTGTATCCTCCGAGTGACCCCGCTCTCTGTTTTCAGGTGCTACTCTGTGTCACGCGCTGGCTCGGTCGCAGTTTTAATATCTGTTGATGTGCCATTTAAAAAGAGCATTCATCTTCAGTAGGTAAAATGTGTCACCTCTGTTGCCACCGACCTTGACCTCTTCCTCGACTCCTATTGGAAGATTTTGCTGTGCAAAAGTGGGCTGATTTGCAGACATGTCTACAACAGAATTAGTCATATGAGCTTCCAGTAAACGGATCTGCCTCACATCAACTTTAATTAGGCTGTGGCTGAATCATTCATGAGTGAAATATTATTGTTATGAAGGTTACTCTTGCAAATCTGAAGCTATAATAAAGCATTAAATCATATTAGAATGGGGGAAAAAAACATTATTTTCATGACTATTTGAGTTCAATTCTCAATTTTATTTTTGGTTTACTGTTGTATGACATCTTGCAGCCATTTCGCAATTGTCAAAGATAACATGCGATGGCAATTTGAAGAATGATGGCCATTTTAAAGACTTTTACCTGGTTATATAAAGGGATAGAGAACAGGAACAAAAGGGAAATAAATGGAAACTCATAGTGGAGTTTTAGTAAATTTAATTACTGTAAGAGCCCTTTTTATAATTGGTTAAATGGTCATACCGGGGAGACATCGTAAAGATGGGTGAAAAAAGAAAGGGAAATGCATTGATTGGTTTGAGTAAAAACAAGATGGCAGGGGAATAAACTGATTGGATAAAAGGCTTTAGAAAGTAATTAGTCATATGTTGGAAGTGCTGGAGTGAGTTGGACCTACTGAGATTGAAGTTTTGCCACAGTGTCATTAGTATTTTAATGACATTAGTATTTTATTTTGGAAGTATGATGGAAGCATTTGTTGAAGGACGGAGGCAGAGTCAATGGCGTTGACCTCTGAACTTACAAACAGAAAATTACAACAGGTAGTGATTTTTAGAAAAAAAAAGTAGTTATTCCACCATTAGTTTTTGTCGTGGATCTCAAAAACATCTGTGACTGTATTATCAGAGACCAGCGGATGATGTACTATTATTGGTTATCATGGTCCGGGTGGTGAGATTTGATTCCTTTACTTTCATACTGTTCACCACTAGTCTTTCATACACATCTTAAAATAATGTGTTTCTTTAAGGCTGCTGTCATTTTATCTCTTGTAATTAAAGATTATCCTAAAGACACTAAAGCAAAAACAACCATGGATTTTTTTAGTTATTTTTATTATTATTAAATTTTTATTTGCGTATTGCATGTGTAGACACATTAATTGCCTGCACGTCTAAAAGTTTTGTTGTTGTTCAAACCCTATTAAAACACGGTAAGTGGATTCCACAGCAGTAAGCATGATGTCGCCATGTTTTTAAAAACTTAGAAGTGTGACCGATCTCGTGTAGTGTAGCGCTCATGTTGTCAGAACTGTGGCGATGGCTATAAGTTAAGGATCTGTGAAAGGGCCACTCTGGTGTTTACACTTGAGACATAACGACTCTGTCCGAGAAAACAGGAAAAAAAAGGATCTAAAAAAAAAAAAAAAGCTGTCGCATTATCAGAAATGTCCAAAAATCCAGCGCTTGTGGAGCTTTGTCTAAAATTTTGATCAAAAGTCAGGATACTTCTGCCTCTGACACTCACTCTTACACGCTCTCTGTACCCAGAATGCATGAAAGTACAGTACTACCTTACTGGGGTCACCCTCATTAAGCAAACCTTGATTTTAATTGTGCACATATTCAGTTTCTCGACTCCAAATAGAGTCAGAATGAGGTTCAGTCCAGAACTAACGCCCTGTTCTGTATCTGCAGCCATCGTGTGGTTCACTTCAGTTAAAATTGCGTGATCTTCTTCTGAGAAATATTCTATAAAACGGGTGCAAAAGTAATTCCAGTCTCAATATAATGTACCTTGCTGCCACTCTTGTTCTCCATCCTTTTTTTTTTTTTAATCTGTGCAAAGCTGCAGCCGCCTCATCCTGTCGTTTTGCTGTCTCCGCTGCGAAACTTGTGACGCTCGGGGTTTGCAACCTCAACATCGTAAAGTTAATTTTAGTCCAGCGGTGACACAAAACAGACAGACAGGCGGGCTCGTAAGATGACCCGCGGCTGGTCATAGGCACACCGAGCATCAGTTTGTTGCCATAGCGATGAAGGCTTCCTGTATATCAAGTAACAAGGCTGTCGCAAGGCAATGAGAAGGATGACGGAGGAGGTGGAGGTTAGAGTCACAGCGTGAGGAGCTGGTGTTTCTCTGGATGTGTGTTAGTCGGTTTAGAAGTTTGCCTTCCTCCAAAGTGGAATATTTGTCACATACTATTGCACACTATTGCATTGACCAATGAAATATGACCATTATAGTTTCGGTTCATACGTCCAGTATAATATAAATATTTCATAATATAGCCTATATATCATCTTAAAAAGGGAGGAAAGCTATCTATAACCCATATCACTGACCTTAGCAGTTGCGACCGTAGTTGCGCGTCAACATTGATGGTTGTTCTGATGAATTAGCCGCCTGGTTAATTAGCTAATGTAGCCCAAACATTTGTTAAGCTGAACTAGGTTTTACAGTGCGTACAACCACAGGGTGTTTTTGGAATTTGGTCTTCAGGGCTACAACGTGTGTGTGACAATAACTTACATTTTAAATCCTGCAACATTTGAGTTTCTTTTGTGTCCAGTATGCCCTCATACTTCCATTTTTCTGAATGGAAATACACCCACACCTCGAAATACATATTCAAGGGAGAATCTCAGGTCTATTTGTAGCCTGGTTGTTGTATACAGTATACCATATACTATACAGCTGTTATACTGTAGTATTTGTATACAGTTCATTCTGGACCTCCGTGATGAGATGAACAGACTTGTGCCTCTGAGTGTGGCAGCTGGCTGCTTAGTGGATTCTAGTATTTAGATGGATTGACTGGCTGACATGACCTGCAGCAACATATGTAGACACTCCACAATACCCTACTCTGCCACAACTACTAATTAAAGTCCCTGCAGGACCAAATGAATGGCAAATTAACTTCCAGACACCAAGTTTCAGCTCTGTTGTTCCAGTTTTTCCTGGAGGAACCGCGGCGCCCCCCTCAGCAGCTCCGACTCCACGTCGCAGAGCGCTAGAGTCCTCTCGGGTGTAGAAGCAGTGAGCGCCGTTCATTCCAGCCTCCGCCACCTGTCCCACTCCGTCAGTGTCAGAGCACATTTCATGAGCAGGCCAAAAGCCATCGGCTAGATATAGCCACTGGCTCACAGAAGGGTCCTTTCACAGGTCATTACTTACCAGAATAGCGGGCTGTTTACGAAGCCATTACCGCAGGCGCTCAGGGTTTTTTATTTTTGGGAGGGGGGGGGTCTCAATGAGTGTTTGGTGTATCTAATTATACCTTATCATCTGGGATCATGTAAGGGCAGAATATCCAGTTGGATGGGTTGAGGGCGGACTCGGCGGGGAGGCACAGACTTCCTGTCTGACCCACTATCATTAAAACCTTTTTGTGGACTTTTTAAAATGTCCTTCATTCACAACAGGGCTGCAGATGATGTCAGACAAATGTCATGTCCCAAAAAAAAAAAAAGTAGGCACATGCATGACATTTCTTTTCAACATCATTTGTTTGCTTTCTGCATTAACAGTCCTGCAGAAGACCTTTTTTGTTCATGAATTATGGTTTAGGAGCATTAGCATAGACAATGTCTTTGAAGATTAATACCTGCAAAACAATTTCATTTAGTAAAATAGTGGTTATGAACCTGGGGCTCACCAAGAGGTCACAGGGTCTATTCTGAGGGATCATAAGTGATAGTGAAGCAAAATTAAAGACATTTTCTTAAACTCTTACATTTTTTTTTTTTTTTTCTTGAAATATTTTTCTCTTCAGGTCTATAGTGTTTTCTCTTCAGGTTTTCTCTTCAGGTCTATAAATATATTAAAGTACTTCACTCTGAGAAAGAAAAAAAAAATCACTTTCTTCAACAGGTCACAAGACATGAAGTTCATAACGCACATGAACAACACGTAGTTCATTCTTGTGAGAGCCGCATGTGATTTAAAAAAAAAAAAGGCATCATGCATTCACTTCAGTCAAACGATCGCATTTCTTCTCAGAAAGAAGACGAGCGGTGGGTCGATGTTTAAAAACACATAAAAGCATTTTGATTGATTCCTTTTTTGCCAGAGAGCTATTAATGTGTCTGGTCAAGTCTGTATCTCGGCATCAGAAGCGATCCTCCTTCTCCTAGCATCTGTTCAGTAACTTCTGTAACCTCTTTAAGACGGGGTCACTCCAACATCCCTCAACACTGTCTGAATAAAGACGTTCATCTTTTTGCGAATGCATCAATAAAATTGCTCGTATAATTGGGCACTCCAGTAAATTTTGATTAAAGACCTCTAACACTTCAGCGCCGGGTGACCGTCTGAAAGGAAAGCCCCTACTGTATGTCATAAACTCGTTATATAACCCTCAGGACGAAATATAAAGCACCGTCCATTATCTTTGCTTATTTCTGTCCCCAAACTGAGAGGCAGTGTGTAAAATAATAAGTTCTTAAAAAGTGAGATAACGGCTGGGGTTCAGTAATTTATCTAAAATGCTAATATTTTCTCTGGACAAAAAAAAAAAAAAAAAAACGCAGATTAATTTAATACAGTTCAACTCTATTACATCCCGGTCCAGTGATAAGGGGGAGTTATCTGCTGGTGTTGGCCTTTTGAATGCTAAGTAATGTCATTTTTTGGTCTAGTAAATTATCTTCGGCCGTTAAAGCTCTGCATAAACACAGAGGTGATGAGGGCTTTTTGGACTCGTGTCGCTTCAAATTCCAGTTTTCAACAAGCTCTAATCTTCCTCCACTGAATTATGTTACATATTGAAAGTGAAATATGTGAAGGTAATGGTTTATTTCTGCTGTAGTTCTTTGACGGTACACACAAGCTCACTAGAAGTATGAGAGTGACGCACTGAGGTCATTTACATTCAGTAAAGTAAACTTGCATGTTAACCTAACTCAAGTCACACTGTCATAGACTTACTAAGAGTGTGCTATTAAAAAAAATGATAAAGTATATAAATGTTGGTGCAATTTTCAGCATAATCATCTTAAATAATGCGTTTCATAAATTTTTTATCCAGTGTCAATTTCTTTTAATTAACCTAGCGTATCTCTCTGAAAAATACATTAAATTGTGCTTAACTGAAGGTCTACATTACAATACATACATTCAATATATACTATTGCACATGCTTTGATATATATTGCAGAAAGTGTGTTAACTGCAACTTGAAATCCCCTTTCTTCGAGTCACTCCTATCTGGACCTCACTGTCCTATCAAGACATAAAGCAATAGAACGGATCTCTCAGCGAGGTGGAGATTTTTTATATTTCATTCTTTTGGACCACTGCAGATGGTTGAAATCTATCACCTGCCGTTGTCCAGAATTCATAGAACCCTAGTAACATGAGTAACTTAGGCTCTGGATTCCTACTCAAACAGTGGCAAGGTTGCAAATAATACGATGCTCCGCCTCAAGTAAAGCAACATATAATACAAACTCATTAAAAGTAAAAAGAGCAAAAGTGCAGCTGCAGGTAGAAAAGGTTCAGTAACATCTGGGACTTTTATACTGGTTGTGTTTGCATATTCCTGGAGCCGAGCTCAGGTTTTTTTTTTTTTTTGTAGAACCAGGTTAAGCAGCTTTTGTTGAAGTTTCATTTTCTTAGTTTCTCTGGGGCTCAACACTGCACTTTGCTCTGGGGCAACTACGTCTTGACTCAAAACTTTACCAAAAAGTAAAAACACAGAAGCCATACCAGTATAAATCGGCTGAATGCACACTTCTGCTATTAAACATATGTCGTAAAATACATTTTACACCTTAAAGATTCACCCTAATTCATGTTCTTTGGCGATTCTTTTATTATCGGCGGGGAGTGAAAGCCTCTTTCTCATCAGAAACCTTTTGAATTAGTCACTTTTTGCCATGAATTCTCTCGGAAATGACATTTCTATGCAGGAGATCAGTCTTTGTTGGCCCTGTTTAATCTATCCTTTTCCCTCGGTGCATCTGCACTCTTCAATCATGATTGAGTCAGAGGGAGAACCTAGAAAAAAAGCTCAATTCAGGATAGATGGAGCGTCGCCGCCTTTTGTTTTTGTTATTGTTGTTTGTCACTCGCTGCTGTCGCTTGGTTTTTACTGTCTTTTCATCACATCGTAGTGACTGTCGGTGTACTTTGTCTTCCTCCTGAGCAGAAGCCTCGGAACTTCCTTTGAATGTAACAATGGACATTGTTGTTGTCTGTGAAAGGGAAGGTATTGACACACAACAGAGATTGTGTGGTGAGTTTATTATTCTAATGCAGCTGGTCAGTAGCTCTGCAGCCCTGAAACCAATCATACATTCCCAGCCAAAACTATATATTGTTTTACTTAATTAATTCCTTGGCATAGTATTTAAAAAAAAAAAATAAATAAAAATAAAGCTCCAAATATGCTGGTTGGTTCTTTTTTTTTTTTTTTTTTTTTTAATCATTTTACTGCATTGATGCAATGTTGGGGGAATGGAAAGAGTTATTGTGAGACTTTTGAGCTACATTATTCCATTATACTGTAATTATTGTCATGGCCTCTTATCCATCACGTTTGTTTGGTTTAAAGGCGAGACCAGATGGCTCCTTTTTTTTAATTGGATAAATTGACTGGAGTAGACTCAATATTGGATATAATTTGACGGGATTATGACTTTGTAGCCATTTTGCCAAATTCCTAATGACTCAAAATCACAACTATGAGACCGACTTGAACGCTTTCTCCCACTTGACTGCTCGTAGTAACCATCTGAACGCTATGAAGTGAACGTGGCATTAGAGCCTCCCTGCCTTGTAAATTACCACATTTATCAAACTCCATGTCCCCAGTTTGTAATGCAAGCTTTCACCTATATACTGTATGTTTAGACTGTAGGCTGAAGCTGAGATAACCCTGATGGCATCACTATGACATCATCAGGTTTATGTGGGTTTTTTTTACAGACAGTAAAGCTCCTATAGAGCCATCATGACAAGTAAATTGACGATGATGGGTGGAATGCCTCTTTAAACCTCAACAAAATCCACAGGAAACACAAATGCCAGGTTCACAGTTTATGTAGCCTGTGGGATTCTTCAGTTGCACCTAATGTCAGGGAAACTAAAACACCTCAGATTTTTTTGGGGGGGTGGAATTTGAAATGTAAATTTCATCACACTTGAATGAATACCCAAACAAGATCAGGATCTAATTTGCGATACTTAAAATTTCACTCTCAAAGCTCCTGTGAAATGCCACTTTTGTTTTCTTTCGCCTAAGGCTGGAGCGGGAAGCGGAGGGAGGTGGGGTGAGGGGGAAATTCAGCTTCATGTCATTTTCAGAGTGTAAGAGTCAGAGTATTTGCAGTGGAAGAGGAGACACGGCTGCCTAAAACCTAATCTCGCAAGTAAATGAGTATCTCCTTCTTAAAATTGGAATTTTAGCCAAAAAAAAAAAACCACAGATATGATGCTTGTGATTAGCACAGCGTAAGATGCCGGGTTGTATATAAGGCGGTATTTTACCCTGATGAGCTGATAGCACCGCTTACACACGACCGAGTAAAGAAAACCAGCTCCTATTGCTGTGACAGAAAGGCAGACATTTTCACCGTCGCTGCACTGTTGCTCGACTCCCAGAAGCTGATCAAATCTTTTTTTTTTTGGGCTCTTTCAATGGCCGGAAGGCACTGAAGCAATAGACCGGCAACTAGTGGTTTGAAAGGCTTGAGTTTTGTGTAACAATATGTCTAGCGAGGTCTATTTTGCAGCATTTTGGGAAGTAATAGGTTTCACTGGCTGCTGCTGCCGCCGCTGTGCTAATGGGGAGAGACTGAGTAGTTCCCAGTCTCGCTGGTCTTTTACAGTTCTGGGTCGCAAGATATTACAGACCTTTTAAAGACGATTCACAATTTGCATTTTAGATGTACACCACTTGTCTGTCTCACAGAAAAGATACTCCAGCACTTATAAAAGTCAGCTCTGACAAATGAGTCAATATGTGACTCCCCCTATTTATTTATATATTTTGAAGGCAGCCATTCAAATCTCCCAAATCTCCAACTTTACACATATTCTACCCTATCGCCTACAGAATCTGTGTATATACTGCAGATTTGTTATTTGCCTTTTTTTTTTTTTTTTTATATATACGATTTTAAAGTGTTGCTTCTCACTGGATTGCATTAACTGGAAGAAACAGTTTTTTCAATCCAGGAAGGATGATATTCCTATACCACGGACATATACAGAAGTATACCATGTCATTTTATTGGTCGGCAGTCGGACAACTGTAAGACTTGCATGTTATGCTCAGGAGACTGGATTGAGAGTGGCCCCATAAGACGAATATGAAAACAGCTCTGACTGCTGCTATGAACGTTTTTATTGTGCTATTGCCAGTTTATCGACTGTATATCTAAAGTAAGAAATACGCATTGCATTGTCCCCGTTTCAGATTAAAAATTTGCTTTTTAGTTTTCCTGGTGGTTGCATGCTTGAAAACAATGTCTGTCCATTTAACAGACCACTAGTTGTGTCGTCTGTTGAAGACGGTCAGTCCTGACGAGACAGCTGGTTGAGAGACGAGTGACAGCCAAGCAAAGTTCAGAGTTGATGTGGATTGCACAGCTTGAATACTTCTGTAGCAGTTACAGGCCACTCGCACCCTTTCCCACAGCTCAGCAGGAACCTTCTGTGCCCAGAAACATTAGGTGTAAAAATACAACAGATACACTCTCGCGAACAATGACCCAGTGAATCTCTGCGATGAAAGCCGGTGTAGTGAAGCTCATACTGTTTGTTTTTCCGATGAGACTGTCAGAGGTGTTTGCTCCGTTAGATGTCTTCCAGGCACTTTGGTGAGAATCCATTGTATTTTTTACCACCTTTTTTTTTTTTTTTTTTTTTTTTTTTTTTTTTCACATTTCCTCATCATCTTTCAGACTTTTCCTCCTGCCACGTTACAGAAGTTTGCAGCTAATTAACCAGGCTGTCAGTGACGTCTGCAAGTCGACTTTTGATGCCTTGGAAACTCTCATAAAAGCAGTAATTGTCAGAGCTCTGTTAAAACACATACTGCTAATTGGTATTTAACTTGATCCCACTCACTTGTTAGCTGCCTTTGTAATTGTGATTCGAAGTAGTCACTGCCCGAATTGCTAATAGCGCAGGTTGTAAACTCTGCAAAATTGAAGGCAATGTAAGTCCAATGTTCCGAGATCAATGTTTTATATCGACACGTGTTGCTCAATCGCTGTATCTGAAGATGGAATCTGCTTCATATTGAACTACACTTCAAAATCAGCCCAGTTTTCACCTCTAGTCAACTTTAGAGCTGGAAATCACCAGATGAAGTCCTGCAGGGTTCTTGAATGATTAACAAGTCAGCAGGCCCAACGTCCCTTAATGGTGTCACCTGCTCTTTGTTGTGATGCAGAGAACTCTTAGAAGGTGGGAGGGACGCTCTGTAGCCTCTCACTGTGGTGACAACATGGTACCTTCCTGCAAGCTGACGTTCCCAAAGTGCACATTGGAGGGCGAACCTATTTACTGCTGAGACCTACAGAATCTTACTGGGCTATTACATTATTATTTCCTAAAATGCTCTTTTAACTGTGTAATTTGAAAATAATCCCCTGTAGCATCTAATGACTTAAATGAGCAAAATATTGTTTGGCTAAGCAGCTTCTCCCGTGGGCTGAGCCAAAATCAAGCACTTTATGCCTTAATGTTATTTTGTAGTAACTGTAATTACCAGTTTTCAGCATAAATAGTGTTCATGTCAACGCCAGAGTTGTAATTGCAACTCGGGAACTCAGAATTGTCTGAAAGCTCCAACATAGACCGGATTGGCACGTAATTATATAGCACAATGTGCCTTAATTGCAAATAAACATAGATGCGTCGTTTCAGCTAATATCCATCGTTCCATGTAATAAAACGTAATGGATTTGAAATATTGGTACTTTTAACAGTCACAGCCAACTCTGCATACATTGACGCTTGAGTTATCTGATAATGTGATGTTGTTGACATGAAATCTTTCTCATCTCTACCATCAGTCTCATATGATATTAATGCAAATGCAGGGGGATGAGGCCTCCGCCACATGCATACAAAAGTAAATCTGTTTTTAAGGTTTGAAGTGAATTTGTGTTGAGACCAGATGTCTGGATGAATAATATACCACTTCTGGATCGGCTCGCTACGTCGTGCAAGAATGAAACTGATAATATATGTGGACTGTACTCTTTTATTTATTTGTTAGCTTCCTTGATGTTGTTCAGGCTCGCATGACTGCCTGTTGTAGGTGGTTTCCTTTTTTAATCCTCAGTGCAGGCTTGCATTTTTGGTTTTATCTTTTGGGAAATGCAACTGGCTCTAGTGAGACGCTTGTAAATGCTGCAGGTTCTGTTCTGTTCTCTATTCCGGGGGAACACATAGTGTGAAATAAAGCCATGGGGTCACCTCCCAAGAAGTGTGTGGATTTAAAAAAGAAAAAAAAAACAAGTTTAAGCCTCCTAGTGCTTTCTGGATTCCTCTAGATCCGCGTTAGACCTTGGCATCAGTCCTTTTTTTATGATTTTATTGTTTCTTTCCTTTTTGTTTTTGTTTGGACGTCACATAAACACACAGCCCATCCCACACCACCATCCTCCTCTTATTTCTTGCGTTTCTGATCGGAATCCTAATATAATGATGCCACAGGATGCACGTTGCACTGGCTGCAGCCAGCTGACAGCCAGGTCATGATGCAGAATTAATGACTGTGGTGTGGCGAGCGGTTTCTCCTGGGACGTTTTATTGTCTAACACCGAGAGCTCTGTGGAACACTGTGGATTCACATCTCCCCGTGGTCGTTTGTCTCCGAACCTCAGCTACACTTTAACACAGCTTCTATACACTTTTGGCTACATCATAAATGACATCGTTTTCCTGATTGCAGATATTCATTTCACATTGTACATTGATTAATATTCAGTTATTTTAGCTTCTTAAAAGAGCACTGAGCCGTAGGCCAGCAACTACTTGTCTTTTATAGTCGAGTGTTCCCAGTCTTTCACTATGCCTGCTTCTAGCTTGTCGGATCCAATAACTTAATGATGACACCCTAGTGAACAACGCTTGCAAACGTTTTTAAATATTCAGAAATTAGGACATTGAGCAATCCAGAGACAACCAAAAAGAGCCTCAAGATCTGGTGCTTTGACATTAATCGAGAAGGAGCTTGTGAATCTATGAAGCATAAACCTGAAATTTCTGGTAGAGAGTCTTCATCCTCCGACAAATACCAAGTGAAATGGAATACGCGGAGTTTGATCCAGGGACTTTATTTGATCAGTAGAAAGTTGGGGTAGATTAGTGAGCATTACTGTTGTCCTCCTACAGAACCTCCCTTTCCTGCGTTGTTCAGTCTGGATGTGGAAGATGAGAAGGAAACATATTTTCGACATCAGCCACACTCTTTTGCCATCTGAGATCTATCTCACACCTCTGAACCATGACATGGTTTCACTAGCTACTACCAGCCACATGCTAACAAAGTCCAATGCAGTTTAATGTGACGGGATCCCCAAATGCAGGATGACTCATCGAAGATATTTGAAAAACTCTTTAGCTCCAGTAAAGAGAGGGATTATAAGTCACACTAACATGTTTGTTTTGACATAGACTAATTAACCTGTTTATTACGTACACCAAGCTAACACTAAATACATTCTACATTTTATGCCTTAAATGCAGGCAGGAATGTTAAACGCTAACACTCAGCATTGTTTGAACATAAAAATGTAGATTCAAAAAAATAATGTCAAAGAAAAATATGAAAAACTGATTAAATTTGTCAAGAATCCCTGGTCTGTAATCTTCAATTAGTTTCAGTAATGTAATCCTCTTGCTTTAATCAGCTGTTCTGTTATCTCTAAATTTCATTATAACGTAACTGTAGCTTTTTTCATGTAAAGTAATCATCATCATCATCATCATCACCATCATCGGCACTAATTCATATTCCAGCAAAATTACCAAATCCTCAGGCATACTGATTATTGTAAAATGTCAAGCAAAGCCTCGTCTGAAAACACAATGAGCTGCTTGACTTGGCTCAAATCACATTAACTTAGTGGGGAAACTTTGATTATGAAACCATAAAATTTAAATGTTAATGAAGTAAATGGAATTATTTTGCCGAAGATGGATTTCTGAGCATTAGGGCTATTCTTAGCATCCACCTGAGCCTAAAAAAACTGCACCTGGAGAATGGATGTTGAAATGTAAGGACGCAAAAAGCACACTTTCGTGAGGTACAACACAAACTGTGGACAATATCTGCATCTTTATTTTAGAAAAAAGAAATGACAGAACGACGATGTGCCTTCCCAGCATCCCCTCAGCATCATCATCCATCGACTAGTAATCCTGCTTTTCAGTGACCGCGCCCTGACCCTGACTGATGCTACGCTAACAGTTGTACACATCTGACCAGTTCTCCCCACTGATATCCACCGATCAATGTTCGTGTGACACTGGCCGAGGCGTCCTGAGCTTGTTTCATATTAGACATTGCGATGGATGCTCACACTCTTCCTGAGCAGCTGCAGGCCTTTTATAGATGTATCTACACTTCATAGTGTGAGAGAGAGAAGCAGGTTGTGGATAACCCACAGCAGCTGGAGGGGTTTGTACTGTACTTCCTGTTGGTGTTTTTGAAGTTGTGGCACAGGGTCTGTGCGAGCAAAACTTGTCATCCTGCATTCATCCTGCACTGCAGCCGCACTTCTGGCGTGTTGTGTACCGTTTTATTTATTTGTAGACTTCCAAAAATTCAGAGAAATCTAAAACTGTAAAAAAAACAAAAACAAAAAAAAAAACTAGCCTTCTACATGTTTGAAAAAAGTGACGACAGCTTCCATGTATTTAAGTTCGCTAACTTTGTCTCAAACCCTGGAAACGGACTATTCTATTTAATTTGATTTGTATATCCTTTATTAATAATATAATAATTTTGCTTTTGACCTGAAGGTCTGAAAATCAGATGTTGTGTTGCGAGAAATGCTGTTCAGAATTAAAAATGATTATAATTTTTTTAAATACTTGCTATCTCATTTAAAAAACGTATGCACTGCACTCTGAATTTGGGATATGTTCATTTGCAGTGTCTTGATAGTCCATGTGGTTAAGAAGATTAAGATGGATGTCATTTTACGCAGTTGATAAACATACGCGTTGAACAATCTACATCTTGATTGGACTCCACCTGTGACAAATGAAAGTGACTTGGACATGAGTTTAGTGAGGCAGACACCGGACTATATCAGGGCCCAGAGATCAGAGGACATATCGAAGGAAAACAACTGGGCAGCAGAGTCCACCAAACTCTTTGTAGTCCCCTTTTATATAGAAGTGCAAACCGAAAGAATAAAGAAATTCCAGCTCACACCAAGATGCTGGGATAGACACTATCCAAATATCCTGTTGCTCGCTGGAATTTAGATTTATTTTAGTTCACTCTGGCTTACCCTGCACCAGCTGGAGAGAGGAGAAGAGCACGTGTGGGTGTACAATGCTGCTAAAGCATTGGAAGCTCCCAGTAGTTTGGTGTATGTGTGTGTTTTAGACCACCCAAACTGAGGGAATAATGATCAAATTCAGAAAAGAAAAATCCTGCATTCACCCTCAGGCTGGTGAAAGGATTAACATTTCACTGTGACAAAATAAGGACACAGTCAAGACAATGCATGAAGTGGTTTTGGAACACGTCTCAGAATGTCCTTGAGAGGCCAAACCAGAAGCTGGACTTCGAACCAATTAAAACACTTTCATGGAGAGCATTTTACTGCACTAATCTAAAAGCGCTTGACGGGATCTTAAAGGAAGAAAGTAGAGGAATAACAGCCTAAATCCATTTTTATTAGCTTTCACTAATATGGTTGCTAGTCTAGCTTCAGCTCACATGCAACTTATTATTACATGCAAGGATGGAGATAAAATAGGAGGAAAAAAAATAGATGATGCCGATAAGTATTAGGGTTTGGATATGTATACAGTATACTGTTGTTTTGTTCTTCATACATTTGCACAAATATCTTAAAAGATGTATTTGCCATGTCTGGGGTTTAGTGTGTAGTTTTACAATGGAGGCGCATTGGTATTGATGCTGATTGTGTTCCCTAATACTTGTAAATGCTGTTAATGTAAGAAGAAGCAAGACATGCAGTTTGAGGTTAGGACAAGTCTCGTTGGAGGCTACACAAGAGATATTTTGATATACACATATTTATCATCCGTAGTTTTCACATATTCTTTCACTGTTTCAGGTCTGTTTTTTGAAGCGGAGCCTGTTTTGCAGATCAAGCTATGAGACTTTTGGAAATGTCTGTTTAGCATCTGCAGAATGAATAACTATTATAGTATTACACATTTCAAGGGTATTATATTCAATGCCATGCAGATGATAATGACACGGATGACAAAACACTCAGATGACTACTCAAAGCTGTTGACATTCACATCAGTTCTGGTCAATAACACAACATGATGTGAAGAAAGTGATCAGTTCTTCCTGAAGATATCAAACTTTCTGACTTTTCCAATAATTAATGTACTCTTAGCTTTTCTAATCTCATCTATTAATTAAACCTATTGCATACCTGGTACAATAGATTGTTTTGGTGATGACTAAAGTGATTGTTGTTCCAATCCCTTTGGACTTTATAGTTAAAGAGAGATTGCCCTCACCGGAGAAACGCGGGTTAGCCTTCAGAACTAAATGAATACGGCCAGGAGAAGTCGTCTGTTCGAGGCAAAGACACAAAAACTACTTCTGTAAAGTTGCATTATCGGCCCGTTTCGTCACAATGTTCGCAGTGTTTCTTAGAGGCGTCCGCTGTCACTGCGGGGAAAAATATCTTTCATTTGCTTCGCGTGTTGACATGAAAAGTGACTGCACTCTGTCCATCTTTACTCTCCATGCCCTTATAATCCACAATCTAAAAGCTTGGTCTGTATATCAGTTATTTAAAAATGTAAATAAATGAATGGCAATTTAATGCTATTAAACCTTGTCCGTCAAAATGACGAAAAACAAGAAAGTCAAACGCAACCACTGGTCAGTGTTTGTCTTAGTACTAAAAACAACCTACGATTACACTTTCCTGCCAAGTGACTCATTTACGGTCATCAGAGTAATGACTATCGTCAGTCGATATGACAAATATGATCGGTTTTCAAGTCATATTTCTATATATTTCATTCATACAATGTAAACTCAATGTGCTTCACGCACAGCAAATATGTACAAAATAAAGTCACGTCTGACTGTACAAAGTTGGACCCAATCTGAGTGTGGAGGACTTCATGATCTCCTGACAGTCAACACCAACAGTACCAGACAATGTGTGATGTTGAAGGAGTCTTAAAGTGCATCTTCTGTTTCAATCTCTGCCGAGCATTCTTACAGAAAAGTTCAACTTTTAGCTATTTTGTGTTGCACGAGCAGTATTACTGTTTTTAATTTTAGAATTGAAGTCTCTCTTTTTGATGTGTCTCCATTTCCGTACTGGTCCTGGCACTGGGGATTTCTGCCTAGCAACGCACCTGTAATCATCGTCCCCGTATTTACCAAGCGGTGTTCAGCATGCGACTTCTACTCCCCTTGTAGGTTTCAAAAACAAACTTCTCTTCCCAGCTTAAGCCGCAAGGGAAATTAGATGTTTTCTTGTGATACTGTCACATTCACAAAACATTTGTGAGCACAATAACCAAGTACTTTACGTTGCCTAAACGTGGACTTAAACCATACTTTACCTCAACCAGTGGACCTCCTGGTTTTATGATACTGGGTCCATGAATGAGGCTTCATAACGTGCTCGAGCGGAATACATCCCAATAACTCTTGCCATCATACAGACGCCGTGGTTATACTTTTTTTTGTTGGCAACATTCAATAATTCACATAAGTTTGCTCCTTTTAACTCTTTGTAGCCTCTAGGCATGAAGTCGATACTTTGAGTTTTCTCCGACTTTTTGTTGCATCATTAGCGTGAATGCTGGAAGCACACTGCATTTTCCCGAGGAAATGTATTATTTTTTTTAAATATAGTGTTTATGCTGGCTGACATTCAAATTGCTAATACTGTATGAATAGTTTAGGGAATTTTGTAGGTGGAGAGGTTGGGTGGGAAAAAATGGAGGAGAAAAACCTCACTTAATGTTAGAGTTTCATCAGCCCCCTCTCAAAAATGGCCTGTTTGTTAAACTGCATATGTGTCATGTGGGAAATAAATAAGCAATGACTAAAACAGGTTTTATTCTACTTTTCACCCTATTTTAGATTTCTATTCTAGTGTTTTTTTTTCCTCCATTGCTTTTCTATTCCGATCTGAAATAGGCATTATGAATAATTTAATCCCCATAGGTCGGTATCATGGGTTGGGAAAATATATTTAGTATTTGATGGATATTAATGTTAATAGTGCTAAGCGTATTTGCATCCAATACAGTTTGTGACAATGCAATCTCCCTCAGATTTATTGCACTCACATGCACCCCACAAATATGCGCTGTTGTTCTGCTGCCTGAAATCAGCAGCGTGCTCATTCAGTAATCTTTAGCATATTGGTTTGTGACAAATGGCTCACTCGGAGTCAAAAGAGGAACAGAAAGCATTTGTAAACAGCCAGTAGCATTCTCCAACACTTATTACTGAGACATTAATCTTGATCCATGTTAGGAGAGACACTCTAATTGTGATGTGATCACTTTATGAAGTTGCTGACGTTGCAGCCCATCACGTAACACCTATGAGTCTGAATGATGTTGTTGGCTAGATGTTACATCTGGTCAGCTAACTGTCCCCCCCTTCTGAAAACCACATCAAAGTTTGGCATTTTAATTAGAATTTTTTTTTTTACTGTTTTAGAGAAGTACTGCTTTAACGCTATAGTAATGATGGAAGTCATTGTACAGTATGTGGTGTTGTTCTATTACATTTGCATTATACCGTTTTGTTGCTGTTACTCTTCACCCAAAACATGGAATTATTGTAATGAAAATGGTTTGAATGTATTTCAAAACTATGTAAGCAGTAGGTCATTTCAGATATTTTTTTTAATACAACTTGTCGGAAATATGAGGAGATTGTTTACTAGTTAATTCAAAATGAAAGACTTTAATGGCGGAACGCAATAAACGTGCAGCTTCATCAGAGAGGGGGGAGGGGGGGGGGCTGTTATTGGAGTATGTTAAATTCAATTAAATGTAATCATAACTTGCCTATCTTACTTTCAAGCGTTTCAGCACCGTGGCCAGTGGCAGCCAATCATTGGTTCAGTCTCTCAAGAGCTCTCGCTAATTTTGTGAGACAATACAAACAACATTCTTAGCTCTTAGATTGATCGTCCTTGAGGGAATGGTGTGCAGGTTTACAGATTTACAGTGGCCGTGTACAGGCACTCTCTGTATACTTTACAGTTGAGCGAAATGGATATTTGCAATAACTTCGTGAAATTGTAATCCTGATCTAATCCCTTCATGCTGTCTTGACTTTAGCTGATGTTCATAACCCAACAGCAGGAACGGATACCGCGTTTGAAATCGAACACGTCCAGTCTTCCGACACAGACTGCTCTTATAACCACATTTGTGCACAGCTATGACAGTTCTGGTATCCAGTTGCTTTTAGTGTTACAATATGCTGATTTCAATGCGGAGTCATTTTGCAGCCATCCACAGAGAGTGTGTCATTTTCTGTTTGGGAATGAAAATGGAAGGGGAGAGAGGCTTTGCCTTGGTGACACATTGTAAAGGGGCTTTTATATGCTTTATCACAATGGGCTCATATTGAAAGTAGATTATTGCACCTAGCAGCTTGTAATGGCGTGCTGTCCTGCAGGACCACCGGTACATTGCAATCCTATAAGACCAGCAGCTAAGACCCTGTTGGGACCCTGACAAATCCACAGGCTTATACTGCCGCCGTTTTGAAAGGATATAAATCACGACATCACTGCTGGAAAGAGGTTAGGCAGTGGGAGCCATTGTACAGGTCCCTGCTAATGCATCTGTCATGCTGCTCTCCTGGATTACTGCTGCACATTGTTCTTTCATAAAAGTTATACAGTATCGGGTAATGTGAAACATAACTCTCGAATCAACCAAGAGTTCACAGTCGTCTGGGGAATTCTAAGTAAGCATTTGGAATGAAACTTGCAGGGACCGGGTTGAGGTTTTGTTCCACTTCAGACCAATTAGGTTATTATTATTTGTGTCCGTAGAGAAATCAATCAGTGTTGGAGTTCCTTGAGTTAGTTGAGCACTTCTCAAATTCCCATGGACTGACTGACTTACGCATATGAGATGCATGAGATGACTGACTATACAGGCATATGACTCGGCCTTAACATTTGTTCTGCGTCTCAAAAGACGACAAAAATTTCGTCTAAATGAAATAATCGTCTGGATTTTTGTGGTGGGATTTATTTATGAGCCCTAAGCATTGTGGTAGCATACTATTCTTTATTTGCTCACTATATAAAGATGACTTTTTTTTTTTTTTTTTTTTTACTGCTTTTTCACTGACTTTAATTTTGAAACGCCTGTGTTTCAAAATTGTACTTTTAACACAATTTTTTTACAAATAATGTAAGATTATTTTAACAGGACTTGGGGTACTGAACAAAGAGACAATTATTTTTAATAAAAACAAAAAAAATAATAAAATCGTGAGCTGGGCTGGGTGCCGGGTTTGACATGGTGACCACAGACAAAAAAATCAGGTCACATGTTGACACACAATCATCACCATTGATATAGAATTCTCTTGTAACATCACGAGTTGAGATATTTACTGTATATGTGAAGGGAGTTGGCCGGCTAAACCAGAAAAGGACTCGAGGCATCTTGTATCCTGGTATCCAGTTCTCTTAACGCATCATGTGAGTTCAAGGTTTGCAACTGGCAGCTGAGCATCATATTTGTCTTTGGGCTCAAGGCAATGTAGAAACAGCAGAAACTGAACTGTAAACTAATGAACCATATTTCATTACTGAGCTGGTGTAATCCAAGGGATATGCATTTAAATTTGAGCAGGTAGTGAGTGTTATATCTGCTCCAGGGAACAATTCTGCCTTTTGTGAAGTTCCCATCTGCAGCATTAGACAAAAAAAAAAAAATAAATAAATAAAAAAAACCTTCTACTTTTGGGTATTTGCTCACCAACGAAAATTGCAGACGGCTTATTTGCGGCTCATTGTCTGCTTGGTGTTCATCACTTTACGTTATCTGTTACATGCTTCTTCCTACTCATCTGTGACCTTTCTTCTTCATCCTCCTGCAGCTCTTCTCTCTCCTCCCTTTCCCCCATTACTCCGTCTTCTTTCTCCACTCTTCTCTCCTCATTCTCCAAGACATCTCTTTTTATTCACCACCCTTTTTTCTTCTCGCTTACTTCCGAATCCTTTTTCGTCCACCCCTATAGTTTTCTCCTCATATCCGCTCCACCACCCTCCTCCTTCTTTCTCCAGATATCCAGTCTTTCCCCGTCTTCTTTTATTCTCTGTTCACTCCTCCTCTCCTCTCGTCTGCCTCTCTCTCTCTCTCTCTCTCTCTCTTTTTTCCTTCCCTTCCCTTCTCTTTCTGCTGGTGTCCCTCTCTGCTCGGCTGTGCCACTTCAGTATGCGTGAACAGACTCTTGGATGGCGACGGCTGAGTAAGGTAGCTTCACGGCGAGCCGGACCGCTGTGTTTGTTTATTAGAAACTTTCAAAGAGTTTCAATTTCCCCAAGCAGACTGCAGTATGAATTATTCCCTCGCTATATTCAGCACTCTGGTGCTACACTGCTGGTATTCACTCGTATTTTTTTTTATTTTACACCCCTATCAGCCCTATTAGGATTTAGAGTCATTTGGAGAGGGATTGGCATTCAATGCAATTGGCAAAAAAATGAGCAAGAAAAGGATTTTTCTTTTTTTCTTTTTTTTTTGCTTTGCAGTGTAGCAACTCATTTGCAGGTAGAACCACACTCCCTCCTCTTCATTCATTCTCTCCACAATTGCCCGGACTGTCTCTTTACTTTCCCCCCCCCCCCCACTTAATCTACTTCTCTCTCCGTCAGCAGAGCCCTCAGTCCTCTTTCTCTCTAATTTCTATCAGGAATTCCACTTAGAGCTGCTTATCAATTCTGCACGCGCCCCCATTGTACCCCTGTACAAATGAACAAGTGAGCCTGCAAACAGGCAAACAAACAGACAAATAAATAAAAGTCAAAATTATATAACAAGATGTAATTCATCAAAACACAATCAAGAGCGTGGGGAAAAGCAAGCAAAGTCAAACACAAAGTCAATTTGCAAAAACTATAAGACAGCAAAAGCCGGAGCGAATGGAAATAATTCGACAAAGGGACGTTCCCCCGACAGATTTGCATGAATTATGGGTCTAAAATTGAGCAAGCAATGATTGTTAGTCTCTATTAGATGGTCTGTCTCCTTCTCTCATCGGTGTGGAGCAACACGCTGAATAATCATTCGTTTCAAGGACGACAGAGCGTCTTCAGCGAACTCGCAGCAGGCCAGGCAACACTGTGAGAGCATCGCCCACCATGAGCCTGCTCACCCGTGGGTGTTGGCATTAATCTCGGTCACTTCTCACAGCGCACAGACCTTCCCAGCGCACCTTGAGCCCTCTGGTTTACTGCTTGTACCAGCAACTCTTGCCAGTCCGCCTTCCCAGGGGCTCCGTGACCTTGCTCCCCGGCCCAGGGCCTCTGCACCCGGCTGCAGTGCTGTGCACGCCTGGGTGCGGCCGGTTTGGTGGTGACTGTGGTGAGGCGTTTAATGCTGTTATCACGGCCTCTTAACTTCCCTCTCCTGAAACTCTCTCTGGGCGTGACTTTCAGACAACTTTGAACCACTGTGCGGGAACGTCCTTGATGACAGTGGTGCGAAGGTTGCCGGAGCAGAATAAGGATTCCACAGAGGCGTTGGCATTGCCAACCGTTGTCTTGGGTTTTTTCTTTTTTTATTAAGTAGCGATCGAACACGGCCTGCAGTCAGCCAGGGTGCGAGGACAGACGGGTGGTGATATTATATTAGAGCTTCGGGAGACTGTTATTCTGCAACCTTCTCCTGCGTCTTTAGTGCCGTCCGTTCGTCTGCTGCCCTTCAGGATGCTCAGGGCTCATTTTCTCTCCGCACATTTTTAGTGCCTCTGTAAATACAATGGATCGGTTTATTAATAAAAGGCCAATCATAATTGATTGATATACCTTGTTTAAAAAAAAATAAAAAATTTAATAAAAAAAGGACCAATGAAATAGGCATGCATACATATTAAGTGAAACCTTCAAAACTAACCTTTGTAAAATCAGAAGAAGCTAAATCTTAAAAGTTGTCTCTGAAATGTCTGTTTTATTGGGAAAAATGTAGGTAACAGTTGATCCAGGAAGTGTATCTCTGCAAAACTCAGAGAGACGATCCAGGAAGTATATCAGTGTCAGTTTGGGTGGGCTAATTATTTTCATTTTGGCCTTGGTTTTCAGTTTAAAAATATAGTAATTTGGAAAACATGTCATCCCAGATCTCAGGTTAAAGGCTGGTGAGTTGGTGATTATGATCAAAATTGATAATAATTGATGACAAACAACAAAAACAAGATGCATATTTTAAAGATAGGAAATCTTCCTTTTTAAACTTTGGTCCACTGGTGTTTTCTCCAACCCCCTGGCAGCTGTGTTGGAAGCCTTCTGCTTTAATAACACTACACCGGATTGCAACTACAAACCTTGCCACTGATGCATCTTATTAATTTTGATAAGATAATTAGATCATGTTTGCTGCTTGTTAACTTGCTAATGATAACTATTACTGTTTTATTGTAAACACATCTGATTTGCTCATAAGCTATAACCTTTTAGAAGTAACTGTGTCCTCTAGTCATAATAACAGTTAACACACGACGCATAAGACATACGGTATTAGCATCAATTAGTTGGCCATGAAATGTAAGATTCATTCTAGAAATTAGCTTTACTGCACGGGCACGGATTCAAACACACACATTCATACACACGGGGTGCTTTGGTGATAAGTCATATAGGCCTAGTGGAATCTAGTGGACGGACTATACAGGATTAGCTAAAGTCAGATCGAATGAAGACAGTAAGGCGGAATATACACAGCTTGTAAAAGTAAAAGGAAAGAAGAGCTACAAGAGAAAAGATGAAAGACAAAAAGTCCCTCATCACCACCAACAACGAGAGCACCAGCATCATGCCAGTCACCATCTGTGTATGTAATTATGAAACACAGCCAGGTGGCTATCGGCTGATCTCAATGTGAAACCTCTGTTACAATGAGCAAACATGGCAGAGGGGAGGCAGCCGGTGTAGTAGCCTGGGACAACTTGATGAACCTGAGCTTGATGTCCGCTCAGAAGTCAGGATACAGCTCGCTAGCTGTACGGGGTTGGAGGGTGTGTGTGTGTGTGTGTGTGTGTGTTATGCATGCAGGAGGGTGTCATTTTTCTAGTACAACTGTTTCCCTAAAACACAAACAATGTTTATGTGTATGAAAATACATAATGAATGTAATCTGCAAACAGGCAGCAGGATAATACAAACAAATGAATTGAGCAGATATTTCCTGTGGTTGTGCTCCACAGTGCACTGTACTCTTTGTGCAGGAACACCCTGCAACTATTATATTATACTCTGTTGAACTAAACACATTCCACTACTTTTGCAGCAGAACCAGCGCTGCAAGCTCAACAGTGGAAAGTGTTTTTACTTTTCTCCAAAACCATGAGAGTCTTCCTCCAGAGCCAATTCAACCATGAAAATTTCACAAAGTAAAAAAAATGTCTTCTTGGTTTGAAACCATCTCTATTACCTAAACAGCTGTTCATCCTAAAGCTGTTGTTTGGCATTTCAATGGGATGATTTGAATTTGAAAGCGGCCATTCTCTATGTAGAACATGAATTATGTCCTTCGCTTTATTTTGAAGGAACAAAACGTTGCCGCTCACTTGCTGTTCTGATTGAGGAGGGGGAAAATGAGGCAGGAAGATGAAGAGGGGTAAGAGGGGAAACATGTCGGATGCAATGTTATTGACTCTTGGAACAATTATGGAGCCACAGCCAACATCGTTATCGCGCAAATCTGTGCATCCATCAAGCCTGAGCTTAGCCTAATCACGTTAATAGACCTCTCTAGCGGCAGACATTTTGCCCTGTCAAACACAGGTGTAACTAATAACATTAATGATGGCTGATTTCCATTTGTTTCTTCCAGCGATGCAGCTCACTGGGACACTGAAATTGAGCTGAGCTATCGTCAGCGGTTTCAGTCACAACTGTGTTCTCTACTTACCCAACAGACGCGTCACGCGCTGCGGATCACCAGAGTTCAACACGTTCTGCGAGCCAGGTCAAGTGTCGCAACAATAAATCAACATTGTGCGAGCTTTGTTTCAAGGAGAACGCTCTAAATAAAAAAACAAAACAAAAAAAAAAACAATGTCAGAGATCAGTGGCATATCATGGAAAAATCCTCTTTTTTCGACGGTAACATGCTCGGATGTGACGGAAAAGAGTCGCGTTGGCTGTGAGCGTTTTAGTCGGCGGGGAAAACAGAGGCTCCAGTGTAAAAAGAGAGAGGCCTTTCTGTGCCGTGACTCAGATGAACACAGCAGTTGTTGGGGAAAAGGTCAGTGGATTTTGTTGGTATTCTGCAGCCGTGCCCTTTTTTGGCAGGACACTTGACGGCACAGCGGGCACTCGAGCTTGAAATGATGTTGCTTCCTCCGGCCAGGAGGCGATGGCTCCCATGCCACACAGCATACGCAGGACGCCATAAATCCTACAGTGTAAATAAAGAGCCGCCTCGCTCCACCACGTCTCACTCCTTCTGTGTCCTTATTTTTTAACATTTTTTTTTTTGGAAACGCTGTCCTGTCTCTTTCCATTTTCAGTCTCCTTCCCTCTCAGTTTTCTTTCTTGTGTTTTACTCCTCGTTATCTCCTTTTTCAGTTTTTTTTCTTTTTCTCTTCACCTTGTTCTCCAGTGGTGTGTTTGGTAAACAAAACTGTGGCTGAACGCCGGCTGTCTTTTTTCTTTCTTTTTTTATTGCGTGATCTTCATTTTTATACAATTCTAATCAACTTCGTGTCTCGTGTCAGATCATCTCCTCTTCTTTCTTTTTCTTTGTCTCCTCCCGTATCACCCGCTTCTCTTTCTCAGCTATTATGTAAAACATCTTCATTCTCATCTGACTTTGGTCGTCACTACAATGCAGTTTGAAGCTGGGTTGTTATGGAAAAGAAAGGGAAGGTAAATCTCATTTAGTCACAGTTTGACTTTATTAACTGCACAGCAGGCAGTGACAGAGGTTTATCCTTTGACAGATGTTTTGAATGCTGCTTGCGGTGCTGGACCACTACCCCCCGTCATACACACACACACACACACACGCGCGCGCACACACACACAGATATGCAGTCCCTAATTACAGCCTTACAACTTCCCACCAAGCTACAGCATTCAGGCCCAGCAGGTATTTCACTGCCATTTTAGAATGACTTTACTGCAGACAATACTGCGCTGTATGTCACGCAACAAAGCGAAGCGGCTTCACAGTGATGCAGATCGCCTGCTCCTCGGACAGAAGGTGGCCCATCTTTGATGCTATAAAAAAAAAAAAACACTTTTGCCTATGATTTGTGTTAGATGCAGTAATACTGACTCACACATGTATGCTTGGAGGCAACGCTCGGTGCCAATGGAGGAGGCAGTGTCACATTATTACGTATGTAGTTAAAGGGGAGTTTTCTCTCAGCACTTGCTAACACTTGCCATCTCATCAGTGGAGCACAGAATATATTTTTATTTAAAAAAATAAATAAAAAAAAAAGGGGGTGGGGGGATATCCGCACGTATAAAAGTTTGACTTTCTGTCCATTCGGCATGACAGGTACGGGATTTTATCACATGTGTTATAATGCAGGTTATTATAAATCCAACTCTACAAAAGCGGGTGTGTGGGTATCACAAGGATGACTTTTTTAAAAAAAATTTTATAAATGATCTAAATTTGTGACGTGATGAATCCAGTAAACTTATGTTGCACATTGTGTAAAGCATTAACAAAATGTTGTTAGCCTTAAGGCTACATCAATATCGTGACTCCACTAAACTTACACCAACAAACCATCTTCAGTTTGGATGTTCTGAAAAGTCCCAGTGTGGTTACACAGCTCAATCTAAGAGTTAAGTGTGCAAGTGTTTTTTTTTTCTGCATCATGTTGCGTTCTGAAAGTAACCTAACCCATCTTGGACCATACGTTTGAGGATTAGTTATGCAGATTCCAGAGACTCTGCTTTGCCGCCCTTGGCCTGTTTGCATTTCGTCGGGGGAGTGGCCGAGGCAGAGCAGTTGGTCTTCTTCCAGAGTGGGGGAATTTGCATTTCAGGCAAAGATTATACATCAAAGCTTTTGTTCCAAGTTCCTGTCTCTTAATATCATTTCCATATCTTAACATTTAGGTAACCTTGAGACTGCCTTTGACAGCAAAGGGGAAACTTGTGATCATTGAGAAGGCTCATACCTGAAGTTAATCTTGAAACGCCTCTAAAATATACCTCACTCAGCATTTTATAGTAAGTACTTATTATTCGTTCAACTAAAGAAACAGTTTTCTTTTCTTTTTTTTTTTCTTTTTTTAATGTTGTTTTTCATTTTGTGCTGTCAAATACAATTTTTAAAACTAGATATTTACTTTTTATTTAAAATGAACTCTGAATGTCATTCATGCTGTTGAAATGCAGGATCTTCTTGGGAATAATGAGAAACATGATGTCAAAAATATTTCACTGAGTGAATGTTTTCTCTCACACATGCATAACAGTGCGTTTCAGTATATATCAATGTTTTTTTTTCCCCCCCAAAAAAACATTCATAATGATATCAAAAGGCAAGGTGACATGTACAGAATAATATTTCTTTCTCAAGCTTTAAAGTTCAGCCTGATATATTTATTGCAGGCTGGAAAATGCAAAAAAAACACAAGAACAAGAACACAGATAAATTAGAAAAATGAATCCCATTAAACAGGAAAAGCCACAGTCCCGAAACCATCCCAAAAAAAATTAATTTCAATCGTCCCGAAGTCAGTGTAAAGTGTTAAACATTCTAAGTGTTATCCTTTAACTTAGTTACTGTCATCTACAGTGGTTATCTGCACAATTCAAATGATTAGGTAAAAAATGTGTGTATTTGTATTTAAGTAATTGCTTTTGACATTTTATTTATTTTTTTTTTTTTTAAGCATTAATAGTTTTAATTATATATTATAAGCTGCTTGGACCTAGTGTAAGGAAGTTAAACTGGTCATGATTCCCTCTCTAATATCTTTCGTATATTGCTGTGAACACATCATGATAACATTATAATTTGCCTTTACACACTACTCATTTTTACTGAATAGAGCTTGAACGCATCATAATGTAACCTAATGCAACCTCCATTAATGTTAGCGGCTAACGTTAATCGGCACTCCTTCTGCCACCTTGAACACAGATTTGCTGTTCACAATGTAGCATTATAAAAAAATATGGTGCGTCCACTGTGAGTTGACTGAACTAAGAATCGCAAAAACTAAATCTTGTTTGTTTCTTATTGCCGATCGCTAGATGCTAGAAAGCGTTAACGCAGATGTCCCGATCGCATATTTTTACTGAATTTTGGCTGATAAGGATCAGTAGCCGATCAATCGGGGGGGATCCCTCCTCGGGTACAGTTCTGTGAACGTTTTAGTAAATTAGTAAAGCCGTTAATAGACTAGAGATAAACAATGAACCGCATGGTAATACATGCAGCCATATACGTTACTGATTATGAACTTCAATTCCAGCTAAACATAATATTAAGTATTATCAGTGCACTATCTATTAGCCGAACATTTGGCTCCTGGTCAGTAATCTGAGGTTTCTATTATCACTCCTTAAAGTAAGGAAGAAAACACACCTACACCTTAAATTCAGCCCAATAACATTATCCATTAAGTGGCTTAACAAACTCCATTACCTTGTGCATGAGGAACAATAATTAGGTCTATAGTAGACCATTATGTTTCTGTGTTATGAGGGTGACAGGAGATGTGTTCTACTATACTGCAGGACTGCATTAAAAATGTGATTTTACTCATCGGTGACTCGCAACCTTAATAGCCGACTTTCCATTATTTGGATCACATCCGTCCATTAACAGTACTTGTGAAAGCGCTGTTGAGAGCTGTTTATGCCATCCTGAAATCAGACCTAAGCTCCCTGGACCAGCCCTGACTGTTATTCATTCCTGCAGCCAAGTTGTCTGGTTACTCTTGTCGCACGAAATATATGAGGCGTGCTCGTATCTGAACAGACCTTCAAAAGTTCAGCTGACCCAAATTACAAAAAGAAACCGATTATCATAAATAAATCGGGTTCAACTTCTCTTTTAGAGTGTGTGTGTGTGTGTCTGTCTGTGTGTGTGTGTGTGTGTCTGTGTGTGTGTGTGTGCGTGTGTGTGCTTTCATTCTTTTCAGCTCTTCAATGTAATCCTGACAATTGTCAGGCGTCCTTCGAAAGTCAACAGGCAACTTTTAATTTTGTTCTGTGTTCTGAGCAACCTTTTTTATTTATTTTATTTTATAATTTTTTTTATCCTTTTGTGTTTCTGACAATGTGTCGGCGCGCAGGAGGAGGATGATGGGCTGAATTCCTGTTGTCAAGGGGAGACTCGTATTCTTTATGGACTCATTTTGAAATGCTGGATGTACATTTAGATCTAACGTCTTTAAAAGATTCCTCTTTGAGATATTGAGGTGAGGACCCAGGTGTCGCTTGCCTCTTCAACTCACAAATGTGCACTCTCATTGTAGACGCAATTACCAACACTAAGACGATGACAAGAGCGGCAAAATGTGAAAAGTGGTGAATTGAATGTGACAGGACCTGAATAAATTGCACCACTTAGCAGCCATTTTCCCTTTCCGATGTACGTAAGTTACTGATGAGTAGATGGCCCTGCAATACATTACAGCAGCCAAGCGATTATGTTCAAGTTTGACATCCCCGGCTTCCATTCCAGCAACTTCATACAACAGTTGGAGAGGTGGAGAGTTTTCTGCAGCAGTGGCTGGTTGGATGACGCTGTTTGTGCATTTCAGTTATTAAGAAAACAGGGAGGGCTGCTTTTATTTTCTAATTAAAGAGAGCACTTTCCAAGGTTGAGGTTCTACTTGTTAACTAGTCCTGTTAGTAGCAGCTCTGCTCTTCATGCTGACAAACCAAAGTCACATGGCTCCGTTCTCACACTTCGGTTTCCCTATCGGTGTTTGTGTAAAGTGCACAACATATAATTTAATTATTACACATATAATGTAAATGTAATTATTACATTTTATATTATGCACTTTATTTATAGTATCATTACATTGTAACATATATAATACATATTAAAATAAATATTACCAACACAAAAAAACAAAAACATTTTGTTCTTTCTGCGCGGCCTGGTACCAAATGATCCACGGCCCGGTACTGGTCCACGGCCCGGTGGTTGGGGACCCCTGGTTTAACCAGTTTGCTTCATTTGAGCCTCCCTAAGGATATTCAAAAATACAAAAAGGGGCATTCAGACTTCACACTCACATTTTAACCAAAGCTCCTCTCACAAGCCTCCTCATTACTACAGTAGAACAGAATGAGTTTTTGTTTTCGCCTCTTTAAGCACGCTCCGCTTTACTCGCCTCCTAAACATACAGTAAATCACAATAACTGCTGCTTCGGCCCGTTGTTTGCCTCCGCAAAACGCGAAAAGGTTGATGTGGAGAGAGGTGGTTGTGTGTGTGTTAGTGGGCCGACGAATAGAAATGTTGTTACTGCACATATTTCCTTTTGCCATATGTGTGGAGAGGCTGATAATGTCCCTATAATGAAAGTCTGTTCCGGCCGCTAAAGACATTACAGCTGAGAAATGAACATGCGGCATTTTCCTACGAGGTACAGACGGTTTCTTTTTAACAGCCCTCTGTTTCATAATTCATCACTTTTCACAGATTGTCTCTCTGTTTTACTTTTGCTTTTAGCTGAAGCCATTACAGAGAACCTGCGTCATGCGTTTACAGTCATCTGTCCTACCTGAAGTGCAGCTGTAGCCACGGTGGAAAATATCCCTTCATTCAATTATCCTGCCTCATTGCCTCATTGAGAAACCAAATGAGCATATTATAACACAATGTCTAATTTGTGATGACACTACCGTTTTGTCCAATTTAAGAGGCACATCGCAAATAAGAAACTTTTCATGATAATGTGCTCAATGTTTTTTTCTTAAACTCAAGTCGCAGAGGCGAAGGACTTCACAACAGCGTGTAAATTAATCCGCTGACACCCCCCAACATGGAATATATCGTGGTCACCAATTAAAAGCCCTGAGAGAATTCATCTAATGTCACTGAATAGTTTGGTGAACTTAATGAAGCAAAACGTAGCCGTTAATTAGTTTACTGGCCACGTTCCTGCGTCAGTGTGTTTCTTTGGTTACACACGTCTGCGAGGAAATTTGTGGGCAGCTTATGAATTAATACCTGTAATTTAGAGCCAAGGTACGATTGTGTGAGCGAGCTGGGGTGTGTGGTTTGATATTTAAGACGATATCTAGTGTTGCATCAGAATATCGACACATTGGCCATCGCTACCCTCTAGCCAATTAGAAACGAGTAGCCTAGATCCGCTTCTTTCTAAATCAAGCAGCCACAGATGAGTTTAATTTGACTATGGACTGAAAAACTACGCCGTACTTGAGACAGACCATTTGGTTCTTGCTAATTTGGGTCAACAGCAACACATTTTGTGCTCTTGTAGTCGAGCCGTGAAATAAGGTCACACTTCCTCTTCCTCTCAGAGTCGTTCTGTTTATTCTTTTCTCCCACATAGCCTCTCTTTCTTTTCCTCCAACTCACTAATTACCTTTTGTTTTTTAAGTAGCTTCATTAATTTCTTTAGTACTGATGCCATGTTGACCACGGTACCTGACAGTAATTCATAATTAACACATTACACTTCCACAGACAGCAACAGGCAACTGCCTCCAAATAGGTTATGCAGGAATGTGGAAGTGTGTATGAGCTCACAGTGACTATTTGAATAAAATGCTGCCTTTTGGAACAATTCTCTATGAAAGGAAGCGGCAGCACTTTCTGCCAAAGTAGTGGCATCAGCACATATGATGTGCGTTAACACAGCTGACTCAGTCAAGCCATTATATTTGACACCTCACTTGAGAAAGAATTACGTAACTTTTTTTTTTATGCCTGTGCGTCGTATATCCCATTTTCCTGAACACGATATCTCGGGAAATTTTCTTCAAATTTGGCACAAACGTCCACTTGGACTCGAGGATGAACTGATTCCATTTTGGTGGGGAAATTTCAAGGTAACTGTGACCACAAAAAAACGCAAGAATTCATATGATAATTCTAAAAATGACACACACATGTCTTAATAGAATAAAATGATGAAGTCGCAACATTTTGTTTGCAAGAATATACTCGATTGTTTATGGCAAGAAAAAGAAAGAAATGGAGCGTGATCTCTAAAGCTGCCAGAATTTCAATGTCAGGAAATATTGGCAAATTATTACTATGCTTTTACACATACGTGGGTTTGTAAATAAACTAGAGGAAGTCGGTCAACAAACTCTTTGCATGTATGAGGTTTTGTTGAACAAAAATCTGCTCTCTGGTCCCCATGTAACTCCATTCATCCCTTGCACAGTGAAATAGTTCTAAAGTTGCATCTCGTGGCCATGGCCTAAAGAAAGGTGGCAACAGTAAATGTTCTAAAGCAGATCATTTATGTTTTCAGATTCAGTATAATCCTAACAAAACAATGTAGCTATAAATCGAGAGTAGGCAGCCAAGTAAATACCCAAACAAAACTGAATACATGGTGCGACGCACACGTTTGTTGCACCAGCAGTCATTTGTGTCCATACAAATTTTCTAAACGAGTTTAAAATGAGGTAATATATTCTGTGAATCTGCCACTGAAAAGATATTCTCAGTCATAAAGATACTTTCAAAAGATTTTCTCCATTCTGTCAGTCATCATCTTATCTCGCATCACCGCAGCGGACCCAAGATGGCCTGAAAAACTCTGAACGGACATGTACAACACTAAAGGAGACCGCGTTCCCTTTTCTTTTTATAAACCTTTGTCACCAGAGTTCTTCAGTAGCTGCTTTTTCTTTTCTTGATTTTTTTTTTTTAGGTGGTTGAATTCTCCCAAAAAAGATGAAAATGCACACACATAGGCGCACTCAACTGTTATTCAAATGAATGCCGGTTTGAGTTATGGGTCCTTTTTTTCTTTTCGAACAGTGAACTCTTTGAACAGAGTCCTGACAGAGATGAAGTGCAGGAATAATTGTTTCATTGCTCCGTTTGAAGCAGGCCCATCCATCAGGCTGCCACGTGTCCCACGGTGAACGCATAGCATGCGCGGATGAGGATGGGATTCGGTGATGATTGGGATCACAGAAACAAAGTGGCCGTACCTGTGGACTGCTTAGAGCTCCGCGTTGACCTGCTTGAAACTTTTCTCCCATTGTATACAGAGAAAAGGAGCTGAACAGTCTGAGCATTGTGTTTAGAGTGGCTGCTTTACATAACCATGACATTGTCAATGAAGTATGAGGCTCCATTTTTAAACTGTACAAGTCACATTGGTCTATTTTGTAAGCGTGCTTGCAAATAATAAATATTTTATCTAAAAACGGGAATAATGAATGAGTGGGTACGTTAGATGTTTATGGTTTGTGATGATGCACCCAAAGCATTTTTAAATGGATAAGAACATTCTCATGGCCTTACCATTATAATGAATTAGTCAAGTGGCACTGCCTCAGATATACAATATTAAACAAAGAATAATGATATTATTCTGAAATGATGGCCCCCATAGGCATAACGCTAAAGCCGAGAATAAAACCAACACCACGGAAAGTATTCACCAGTCAACAAGCTCAAAGAAACACAACTCATCACATTGTAGACTGACCCACTTTCACTTAAAACATATCAAACGTGCCCCTCGACTGAGACAAGCGTCCCGTCTCCACAAATTTAAGATGCCTTTAGATATCCCGTTTTTCTGAATTTTATGTTTTGGTGTAAGTGAAGTGGGCATCAACTGTAAAAGAGCAAAATGGAAACGATAAGCCGTTTGGTTTTAATGACCGCGGTTTGTGCCGCTGACGGCGGGATTTAAGAGTTGAAGGTTCGTAAAGTTAGCAGAGTTACGTGGTTTGAACTTCTGAATGTCAGAGTTCAGGTTCCTCGCAACAGGAATTGGGACCCAAATGCAGACAGTGAGGCCCACCTGGTAGGGTAAAATGACAGATTCAGAGGTCAAATAAACAGGCACAGTGTGAAGGCAGTCATACCCAGCAAACGGATCTAAAAATTATCAGACAGGTCATTGGCAACAGCACAGGTGAGCAGAACGGGTGACAGGGTACAGACCAGGAGCCAGGAGAGATCAGCTCAGACAGAGAGACGAGATCAGACTCAACACCTCACAGAGATGTGTTCAGACGCTAGCATTTAGACGGGTTCATGTAGGCCGAGTCCGAGCCTGCATCTCTGTCTAAGAGACGTGTGAGCGTAACAGAAGGGCAGACGAGGCAGGGCAGTGTTTCAGAACAGACACACCTGCAGTGGGAACGTACGATATTTAAATAAAATAAAAAACACGGCAGCATTTCTAGACAAACAACCATTTGCAAATGGGGTTCATTTAACCAAATGCATTATTTATGAGCACTACAGAGTTCGATTTTTCTTTCACTGTCAGTTTGAAGCAACAGCGCTGTCGAGTTCGAACCACCTGAACCCAATAATTTGGAGATGGTTTTTTTTCCACATTGCCAGCCATTATGCAGCCCGGTCATTATATAATGTCTCCCTTCACGTTACAGCAGCTGTGTGTGACCACTGTATGTTCTGTTGTCACGGATTGTGCCTCGTCGTATCGAATAACTGTCTCTACTTTGTTGATTGAGCCTTAAACCTGTGCCAGTAGCGGGGCACACGGATGCCGACCATGGTCAGTCAGTCATGGTCTGTCTGTTTGTCACGACACACGATAAAGATGTGTTGATCCGCTTCTCTTATCTGCATCATCAAACAACAAATCTCCCAAACGGACGACCCGGCAATCGTGGCAATCGGTCAGGAAGGTCATAAAACATAGCAGGTTTTTTTTTGTTTTTTTTTAACATCTCTGCCAAACTAAAATCAGCAAAAATGGAAGCTTTTGTAAATGAAATCCCATGAAGGCAGATTGCTAGAATGATAATGTTGTTGACCACGGCGGTAAAAAAAAGTGAGTTCTGCCTTTCAGCTGCTTTCAGTTTGTTGCTAAAATACAGCAACTGAACCCAAAACGCACAAATAAACAAAAAAAGAACGATTGTTACATTTCAAAGTGTAGCTTTCTACTGATTCTCTCTTTCAACGAACTGAAAAATCCCTTGAGCGTCTGGATGTTTACAATAAACGCAGTTTGATTGGCCAGAGAGTTACCAGCATGGTGCGTGTCAGACAATATAGTGTCCACAAACACAAAGCAATTTAATGAGTTGCAACAACGCAGTCTTTCGCAACGTGTTGACATCGCAGCGGTGATTAAAAAAAAAAATATATATATATATATATATATATATATTGTGCAGCCCTACATGACATTGATATTTGCAGTTTGCATCTCTTGAGTCTCTGATGATATCGATAGCAGGATAATTAGACTAATTTGTTCTTTTGAATAAGCCGCGACCAGCATCATCATTCTAACCAGGTAGTGAATTAAATCTGTCCACATTTTGTTATTCACCCACTCGGTTCATTCTAATTCATTCGTGTCCTCTTTCTGTTAGTGCGGGGAGTTTGTTGACGAGCTGAGCCGGACACCAAAGGTCGGCGCTGGTCTTTCTGCCTCTTAGTATGAGAAGCTCTCCCTCCCTGAACTAGATTACACCATAAATCAGCGGCTTGCATTATAAACCAGCCAGTAATCCAGCCGGGAGGGAGGCCGCTGTGTTTGTGTGGTTGTTGTCGCTGAGTGCATGTGACGTTTGTGTAATGTCTTCGTGTTTCCATGATGCTCATTGCATGCTAGTATTTTTCTTCGTCAGCATTCAGTGGCTGCCTGGGCATGTGGCTTCGGCTGTGTGTGTGTGTGTGTGTGTGTGTGTGACCACTGATTTGTGCGTAAAGCCATGAATTCTACTCGCACCCCAATTATTATTATTATAATTATTATATTAGTTATTTTCTCTCTCTTATTTTATATCACATTTTCCTTTTTAAATGTTATCCTTCACTTTTGAGTCTGAGCTGCACACAACACACTTCAACTGCAGAAAAATGCTCCAGTTTTAGATATAAAGTGGGATCACGGGTACAAAACGTCAGTATCTCCATCAACCAATGCAAACTGAGTGCAGTCATTCGGGCAGTGCTATGATCTGAGGTGGTTGTGTTCCAGTTTACTATAGCCTGTTTTGGTAACTTAAAAATAGCTTTAGTGCTTTTGGCGTCATTTAAACCAAACCACCGAGTTTCTATTTAACATATAGACACATAAACCGTAACCCACGGCAATTGACTTAAAATATATTTTCACAGTAACACTAGTTTTTCATGTTTATTTATATATATACAGTTGCCTGTTGCTGTTTTTTTTTATTTTTTTATTTTTTAAAGCGAACAAGGGATGGAGGTGGCCCATTTTTCGAATTCACGATATCAGCTAGTTGTTCTTATTTATATTTTTTTTTTTTCTGTTGTCAACCGAATGAGTCGTTGTGCTCGTGGCTTATAAATACTGTATTGCTGCAGATGAAATATGTTTGTAATAACAGTCCTGCGTTTGCCTTGATTAATTCAATTGAATTATAATTGAAATTTGCTGAATTAAGCACCGCGCATATGGCGCGTGTCACAACAGTCCATACCCACTGTTGCCAACGTGAGTACACGCATCAGACGCGTGTCAACTCTCCAGAACAGCAGCAGTTGTATTACATTCGCTCCACGGACCAGTGCATCCGGCAACAGTATTTTGACAACATGTTCTGAGCATGGGGGACGTTTGTTACACTTCTAGTCTGCTTATCATGACAGCCTTTCGCTCCCATCATGTCATTGTGCCGGGTTTCGTTTCTGCTAGCCCAATGTTATTTAGAATAGTCACACATTTGATACAGTCCTGATTAATTGCCACATCCGACTGTCTTCATGAGCTTTTGTGAGCTCAATCTTACCCCCAGAGGGGCTTTTCAAGCGCCTTTTTAGTGAAGAATAACTTTATTGAAAATAAACGTTGTCATTTTGCACCGCAGATCCATGTGGCTATGAAGGGAACCATGGCAACTGAACAAGTTACCCGTCAGACCGTGAAACTTTGTGTCTACAACTGTTAGTTTCATTTATACGGCAGTTTGTTCAGTACCGAGGGGCCCGGAGCAGAGCTGTGGAATCAATGTTAGATTATCATAAATAAGGGGTAAAAAAAAACAAAAAAAAAAGGAAACATAGAGCAGATAAATAAAGATGAAAAAGAATCATAAGTAAGGACTTAAGTACTCTTGAATCTAAAAGTTAAATAAATAAAAAGCGATATCTTTTTTGATCCACCGTCACTCCACGGTTTGACACGATGACTCCTCTACAGGCCGTCTGTCAATCGTGATTGTGCAACCAGTCGAAAAGGACATCACAGTAAATTAAAAAATCTGCTGTGCCACACTTCTTTTTTTTTTTTTCCTTTGCGCTTATAATATAATTACAGTAAAATACTGCTTGATGTATTCCGACGACAGAATTTTAATAGAGCAATTACAATCTGATTTCTGCCGATGAAATGGCCACGGTCCCTTACAAGTTAGATTAATAACAGTCTTATTAACTGTCTCGGTGAATAGATTTAATATTGCTGAAGAACAAGAACGATGCCTCTCAGTTGTTGTACACCCGGAGAAATTTTTGAGGATGGAAGAAAATAATAATAAAGGAGTATGATTAATTTATGTTACAAAAGAGGTAATATTTCAGAACTAAGGGAAACCAGCTCCAGTATAGCTTAATGAGAAGATGAAAGCGAGACGCCAACGTCGCCTCATTCAGCTCAGGTCCTCATAGGGAATGAATATTCATGAGTATATAATCACGGAATATGAAGAGATGGGACAGACTTGTTAAACTCATTATATCTGAATGGTCATTTCAGTGGAACAAAGAAGCTGCTGTACCATGTGACGTTCACAGCCTTACTCTCTGAGAGATGATGTGTCTCCACGAGACGCCGAGTCTGCTGTCAAAGTCAAGAGGCTTGGGTTGTTGAAGACTCTTTCTGAAAACATAATTTCATGCAGTGTCCTCGAGTGTTGCTATAATGTAGGTTGATACGACATCCAAAAATCGGTTTAGAACTCGCGCGGCATCAGATGCAGAGGTCGCACATCATAGAGAAGAACAGCATCGGCATCAGACGCGTTAAAGGAAATGTTCCACGTCACAAGACTTTGCAAAGAGTGGGCTTTTTTCACAACGGTTACAAACTTCACAAAGGAAAAGAAAAGAAGGAAAACAAAGAAAAGTAGCCATGCTACATGACACAAAAAAAGAAAATAATAAAAAGTAAAGGTGATCAAGCTGCGTCGAATATGGATGGATTGGGTTCATGCCCTGATTCCAAATCTTGTGAGGAGTGAGCTTTTTAATAACTGTAACAAGGCTCAGACCTGGAAAAAAAAGTATGAAATGAAAAGAAAATGTTGTTTTGGATTCGCTTTCCAACCGTAGTTCAAATGCTCACCTCTGTATCTTCTTCTCACGCAGCACAGATTTTGCAGTTTACTTCGATTTTATATTTCCCTGAGCATTTAAAAAAAAAAAAAAAAAAAAAGATAGTCAAACCTGCTTTAATTGAAACCTCTTCATGAAGCTCTCATTATGGTACCGGCACTTCAGAGAGACTCTGTACAACTTGGCATCTGTCAGCAGCTGCAGGCTCGTCCCAGTTTGTCCCAGTCAGCCCAAAGGGAAAATTGATAAGTACTCTGCTTCGTCAGGGGAAGTCGGCATAGTCGTGCCAACATTATACTTCACCAAGTGTAGTGAACGGTTGTCAAAGTCTCTCACTTTCTCAGTCAGTTTATCCTCCATCTCTGTCTTCTTTCATGTCGTTTCTATCTTTCTTCCCTCTTTCTCCCTCTATCGTTTCACCTTTCTCTCTCTCTCTCTCTGCCTCTAACAGTTTAAAAAAAAAAAAAAAAAACTCTTTGAAGAATAATTAATCGAAGTTCCTCTTCGCCTCGTCATTCCCGCTCATCACAGCAGTGATCACAGCACTAATATCTAACGACCTCCAAATGTTTCGTCCTGGTGCCTCTTTAATTGTTTGCCTCCACCTGGCGACAAAAAAAAAGAACTTTCTTTTGAAAGTTATCAAAGACTTTTGAGGAAAAGTTTAGAGAAGCTGAAGAGCACAGAATGCTGCTTTTTTACCGAGTACCACTATACTGTTATGGTAAAGAAGCATCAATATGTTTATTGCGTTATTTTAGCACTCTGCAATGATTTTGTAACACAAGCGATTGAAGGCTAACGAGCTAGCTAACAAGCTAACAGTGGTGATCGCCAAGTGCACAGCGTCCGTGTTCGATTTGAGACAACGCTACCCTGTTGAGAGTAAGTCAAACTGGAAGTCCTAGATGGAAGTGGGCTGAGGGAAGTATCTGCATTGAGACACAACATGTGTTTTACTAGATTATTCTTTAACATTATTTCAGTGACCTTTTCTGTTTTATCAGGCAGCTTGCAGTAAAAATTGTGAGACAGAATGACAATAGTCCAGGTGTTGAATTTCCTGCGATTCTGCAACAAAGTCACAGACGAAGACACAAAATATGGATACAAAACAAACACAACGCACAGAAAAAACAACAGAAGTCTCGCAGTAAATGCCACTTTGTCAAAGCTGGTAATGTCAGGCTTTCCTTGAGGTTGTCGGTGGCATTAATTCAAATCAATGGTCATTTTTGAAGCGGCGGTTTTGTTCAGAAAAAATCCAATCCTTCATCTTTCAGTTAGTGTCGAAGAGGTTCTATTTGTGGTTACTGTCAAATGAAAGCCGTGATATCTCATGCATTACCCTCAAACAATACTTTTGGACACGTTGAGCTTATGTTTGCTTTGGACTAACATTTGGTGCCTGCTTGCATGCTATTCGATACTGGTGGAGGCACAGTGGGAAAATAACGGTTTGAATCAGACTTGTTGTATTTCTGAGGCTGCGATATCACAAATTGCTGGCGGCTACAATGGCAAAAAAAAAAAGAGCTACAAAAAAGTAAAAAAAAAAAAAAAAAAAAGTGGCAAAATGGCGTGAAAGCCAGACAGACACGGCATTGTTGTTGTTCTGCCAGCGTGTGGAATCATTAACCGGCTGGCAGTTGTCATGATCATGGCAGCCAGCAAAATCATCTGTTTTCCACTAAAACTTTTACAATGATATTGTTAAAACTTCAGGCAGCAATTTAACATTACAGCAGTTTTGCCGTTTAAAAAAATAGTGCTTTCCAAATTCCATTTCGATGCGAAAAAAAACACATTTTTCCAAAGTGAGCTATTATCCATCCGTTGTCTATATCAAGTAAATGAACAATGAGGACTAATAGTTTGTGCTAATCATAGAACCATACAACAATTTTTCGTGCACTCTATCTCATGCAGTCTTGGATGCACAGTATATGTAACATATGGATGTAACTGTAATGCTTCTGAGGCAACTCTTCATTGTTGAAAGTGCATATGCAAAGTGCTTCAATTCAGGAATACAGCAGGAGCAGGGGGGGAAAAAATAAGTGATGCGCATTCACCGTGGGTGGAAGGTGCAGCTTATTTTAACAGCTGTTACTGAGTTTGATAACTGTGGAGACTAAAAATAGAATCTCTTGAGGGTGAAAGATGTGAGTCTGTTAGCACATATGTGCCGGTTCAGTTTGGAAAAAAAATCTAGCGTGGAAAGGGAATAAGTGCCATTTTCTGTTCTTCACTTTAAAACTCCCATCAAGTACCCTTGAGCAAGCTGCTCCAGCTGCTGCAGTGTAGCTGCTGAACTAACCCAGGTATGTAACTGGGCCAATGCGTGGCATCATGGTGCTTAAAAAAAATAAAAATAATAATGGCTTATAAGGTCTGAAAGAGCATTGTCATCCTGAATGAATACAGGTAGAGTAAAATATGGAAGCGGACGTGTTTTTCAGCTGGATAATGCTGTATTAATGCTCTGGATATGCATCGATGGTTTTCATCTTCAAACGACTTGAGGTATTTTTCTCCACGCTTCTGTGCCTCTTGTTGTCCCGCCTTCCCATCTGCCGGAGAGAATTAGCTCGTATCAAACGTCCTGAGAAAATGACTACAGTTAGCAAGTGATTAACAATTGAAGCCATCAAAAAATGATTTCATTCCCTCAGAATGCGTTTAGCGTCTTAAAGAGAAAGTGAGAAGAAGACTATCAACAAAAAAAAGATCTACTCTAAATGTAATATTTATTTCAAATTTTGTATTTATTTTTCTGATTTAGTAACTCAGGACCATATTGACACGGTTTGGAGTACGCGCAACATCATCGCAGTGACGCATAATGACAGCAGGAAGAAATGATTTATTTAAGCTTGAATATTCTCCAAATAGTCATGTTAACTTAAAAATGTGGCTTTTTAAAAAAATATAATACCTTTCTGTCCCATTTTAAAGAACAAGTACGAATACTCTGCTATGATGAATGTGTTTATTAAACGTGGGTTTCCCAACATGTAAAGTAAGAAGAAAATCTCTGAAAAAGGGTCTGGAAGCACATCTACTTCCTCTCTCATTGAGAAATGATGGACCTGGCCTTGCCCCGCCCACCGCCGCGCGGGCCAGTTTGAGCAGCGGAAGGAAGCTCCATGGTACTTTTTCTTGCGTTTTGGCTGTTTTCTGTTTTTACTGTCAAAACTTCCCTAATGGTGCTAATGGTGGCTCCCGCTCTCCGTACTGACAAGTCCGCTCTACGCTGGAGGTTTCAAGTTTCTTTGCCCGTGTTGTGTCTAGCGTCTGCTTGGTTTGCAGAGACTCGAAAAGTATTCCGATACCCTGCCGTGTTTATTATTAGCGTATTCGGAGAGTTGGTGGTAACTGAAGCGCATTCATAAGAAGTGTCCACTCAAAGTGATTTTTATTTTGGGATGTTGTGTCATGAAGAATAAATAAGTAAAGCTCCCCTGCATGTCAATTTTTTAAATGCATGAGAAATAAATGAATGTAAAATAATCTTTCTTGCTATATAAGCAAATAAACTAATTATTTCTTCCCTCTCCTTCCATTCCCAAATCCTGGGCTTACATTTTTTCTCCTTCCTGTCTCTTAAAAGCCTTCGAGAGGTTTTGATGGAAGTGACTCTGGCAAGTCCCCCCCCCACCCCCCGACCAAACCCCTGGCTCAGGCTGACTCACAGTCGAGGCCCAAGGCTACATTAAAGTAGCCTACCATTGGGCCCCGGGGCTACGACTTTTTGAAGGCCTCCCTCACTCCCCCAAGCACCGTCACGACTCAACTTGTCCCATCCAACCTGCACAAGCATCAGCCATGACTCATTTGCATACAATAATGCCTCAACCATCACTCATGACTGCAGTTTCATTTCATAACCCTCGGCGCAGCAATATCATTATAAGCCCATAAGCATACATGCACAAGAATACGATACAGAAATTACAGCACCAACTCACTGTACGCCAATCAACCTTCCCATAGTCAGTCAGATACGTAACTGCTAGAATAAAGTTTTTTTTTTCTCTCCTAGTGTGTTCATCTTTACATGCGTCTTTACTAAGCGGCAACCTACGCGGAAGTGCCAAAAACTGCTTTTTAATCAAACAGCTAATGCAATGTCCAAATGGCAGGAGGCGCAATATTATATTAATGGCAAACATGTTTCAAAATACCACTGTGAATGATGTATTGTGGTGCTGCTTACAAATCGTATTCTACAGATTTAAGAAATAAACTTTGTTTAGTACAAAAAAAAAAGTTTTTATCATTTTAATATAATTTTCAATCAAAATGAGAATAATGATGCAGCAATGATTGTTCCCTTGATTATTGTTAATCGTATTACATTTTCAATATCTGTAAAAAAAAAAAAAAATAAATAAATAAATCGCAATATTTTTTGTCAATCCGACCTTGGGACGGGGCAGATGCGGTTGCAAATGATGCGTAATAATAATGTAGTAAAATGAATAACAATAGTGTTATTGTTCAGTTTGATTTTGACCCGTGGGGTGGTTTGAAGGACTTGCGTTTACTAAACTCTAGCAGCTTCACATTGATTGAGATAATCCAACAATGCTGCAGTTTCCCGAGGACAGCCGTGAGAGCATTTTAGTGCAGCCTGTCACCGTCTGACATACTGCCGCCCTGTTTTCGGGTTATTCTACTTCATTTTGTTCTTTTCTACTTTCGTTTGAAAGCACCGCTACACACAGTAAAATGTGAGGGCACCGTCTCAGGTAACATATATTCACACACGCATACTCACACACCCACACTGGCATTACAAATCAAGTAGACACAACCTCATGGGAGCCCACATATGCCTTTTATACACACTCAGACACACACTGATGGCTTTCTTGGAGATTCACGGTGGCTGTAAAATGATCTTGTAAAAGAATGGTGGGGGCCTTCCGCTTCAGCTCTAGAGGGTTCATTAACTGACACACACACACCATATACAAACTCACATACACACGCACACACACCCACACACTGACGCACACACACACAGACATAAAGGGATACCTGCGAGGAATTCATTCATTTTTATGCCCCTCTTACCTCATGGCTGTTTATTTGTTTTCCGAACCATTAGGTTAGCAGCTTTTCAGGACGTTATCCCCCTTTTTTTTTTTTAGGGTCTCGCTCAGCTTTACTCACTGTAGCACTGACTGGGTCCCACGAAAGAAGAGATGGTCCACTAAAAAATGGCTATACGAATAAGACCGTGAAGCGCCGCCTGAAGACGTTCTTTCACTGTATGTGGCCACATCAATGTTACTATTTAACCTCTTCCACTTCAACTGTAGTTTTGAATTGAATAAAAAATGTTATATATATTGTAATGTGACCCTGCTCGAAAAGGATGCTGTGTTTTGGTGTGTCTCTGGTGAAAAATAAATTTTTTATTTGGGATATTTGAGTCTCAAAAAAGTCTGTGCTTGCACAGCAGAGGAGAAATTGACATTTCTTTTCCTTGCTGAACTAAAATTGACCCCATTGTGAAGAATTTGAGGTTCATGAGTTGAGCAACATAACATGTAGCTGGGTTTTCTGTGGGGAACTGCTGCCAGAACTATTGTGAGCCGAACAAGTTCAGCAGCACCGCCAGAGTTCACGAGGTTAAAGACTCTCTTCGTGTGTACTCTCTGCCTCGGTACTCTTGTTCAGCCACATGTAACAACCACCAAACAAAATAATCACACTAACCATACTGTTTACCTCCCTCCCTTCTATTTCTATCTCCTACAGTCCGTGCTCCCACGTTAATTTTTTTCCCTCATTCTTCCATTTTATTTTTCTAACATCAAAGAGGGCTGGCAGGCAAAATGTGATTTGTATCATTTTAATGTGCTTTATTGCACTCTGTTGTGCATTAAGAGTGAGAAGAAACAGAATAACAGAGGATTAAGAGGGGAAAGAGGAAATTATCTTTAAAGCTCCTATGTGTAGAATGATTATAGCATCTTTCCAATTATCCTGATGGCAGAGAGACATGAAAAGACTCAGAAGAGAATGATAATATAATAATAATAATAAATGTACTTGTTTAGAAAAGTAATACAAAAAATAAGTGAGAGCATATCGGGTGACAAAGTCAACGTGAGATGTGGTTCTTGTGTGTGTGCAGTTAAAAAAATCTACCTAATTTTAAAAGGTATTTATTTACTTCATTATTTTTTAGGCACAGTAAACGTAAAATGACACCATAATGACAGTAATGTGCCACGTTTAGCTGACTGATTATCGTCTGCAGTCACTGGACAGGTAAATAATCCAATATAAAATTATGACTTTTCAAAAAGGAAAAGATAAAACTTTTTTTTTAATTTTTAATTTAAAAATTTTTTTTTTTTTTTTAAACAAGCCAATCAGAAAAAGTGAACAACACGTTTCTCCAACCAGAGTTTTTATTTTTATTTTCTAGCAGTGGTTGTTAATACATTTAGTTTTTTAAAGTAGTAATAATTAAAGAGATAAGCTTTGGCCACTTCCCACAATACAATGCTGTAACTCACATTTACTTCAGTCATAGTTACATAGTCTATAGCTGCAGTCCGACCCTGTCTCCTTGAAAGTATGCTTTATATACTAGATATTTGCTTCGCGTGTTTCGAGACTACGTGTTCCGTTCATTACATTTAACTGCTTTCCTTTTCTTTTCCCACAAAATCTGCTCTTGCGATGCATTATCCTCTCGTAGCAACTACATCATGATGAACCTTTTCTTAGTCGTGTCTAGACGCTCGCAGCACTTCCCCTAAAGTGCTTTTGTTGCCTTAACCTAACCACAAACAGGATGTGAACCTTGGTGTCTGCCTGAACTCTTCCCTGCAACTTGTGTCTGACACAAAAAAGTAGCACTTACTTCCCTGGAAATAAACATAATTCAGGCAGCACGTACATTTCCCCTCCAAAACATATTTGCCAGTTAAAATTAATAGTGTATACGCGTATACATGCAAATACCACAAGGCAAGAGTTGGGATGTGGGTCGAAAATGGTTGAGGAGGGGTTTCTTCATGCAGGAGTGGTGCTGTCCAGACGGTAACGCCGTGAATAAGTGATGGTGTTGGCGGATAGTGTACTTTATTTAGACCGTGTGCCCTCCTGCAGTGTGAAGTGGTTTCCTTCCTGTGATCACGTTGGGCTGCTTAGCAACCCCGTTAACCTCGCTTCCATCCTTTTTTTTTTTCTGAGATTCGTCACCGACCTACGTATACTATCACGTAGACTTTGCTTAGGGTGTAGTGAGCGTTTTCAGAAAGGGATCTGCATTCTTACACATTCTGAAAAGGTAACAAACTCAACAGACATACATTCGGTCTTAAATCAATGGTAATCTTAGTTTTGTCTACATTGAGGGACACGTTGTTATCCCTGCACCTCAAGGACACGCGCCCTCTGACCTTTTTCCCCAAACCTTTTCATTATTGTCCCGCATGACGTCAGTAACAGTTGTCCGTCACCTCTTGTTACATGTCTTGGTTGTCTGAGCAGGTGTTGTATGCTCTGTCGACCTTGTTTCCTCAGGGTTTACTGTCTCCTCCTGTATATTCATGTCAGCATATTCATAGCTCGCCGTGAACCATCTGTGAACCCCGGCCTGTGCCAGTGCAACTTTCTGCCCAAGTGATCCGAGCCAAGTTTGACCCAGACCCACACTTTTGCAAATGCATGTGCATATATGGAGGTCTGGAACTGTTGGTGGCAGGATAGGTTACAGATGAAGATGAGAAGAGTAAGTGATATTTTCCACCGTCTCTCTGTATTCCAGCTGGGGGGGGGGAGAAAAAAAACGATGGCTTATATAAAGTAAAACAAAGAGCATATAAGATTAGTCATCCATCACTGGGTGACGAAAGGTTAATGGCAAAATCTCTGTAGAGATGATCCAGCCATGGCCAGTGAACAATGCAGGGATTCAATAAAGCGGGATTCAGCATATCGGCGAGAAATAAAAGCAAAGCAAAAGTGACAGTCAAACTGTGACAGCTTTCAGGAAACGTAATGGAGAGAGCAAGGACTCGTGGGTGTAGTGGTAGTTAAACCCACTTACACTCAATTTAACCAACGTTTCCAGCAGACGTTAATCATTCAAATGGATGAAAGCACTCATTTTCTTCATCTGAGCAATTTTAAGGTCAGTGCTTTTACGGTGGCTACATGGTTCTGTCTGAATGAGCATTAGGCTGATCAGTGACAGAAGCATTTTGCAAACATCTTGTTTTCATACAAGGTGAGTGATGACAGCAGAAGTTGCTGCGGCGCTACCTTGAGGGTTAAGCACCCACTGGATTTAATATGAATCCCGGAATTGCTTTTTGGTCACAGTTGTCAATTCATCATTGTTTCAGACCTGCAAAGGCAGCATCGCAACCTTTTTAACTTTTTTAACCTTTGGTGGCATTTGCTGCCACTGCCATTTGTAATCAGCAAAATAATTGCAGTGTATCCATGTGTTTTTATCTGAATGTTTGAAAGACGTTGGGGGGGGGGGGGGGGGGTTGTTTGGTTGTGGTCTTAACTGTGATCAGATCATTGACAGAAAGCACTCTGTTACAGTCGAGGCTGTAGGGTTTTAAGGAAAGCATTGATTAGAAAGAATTGATTTGACTTATTTGAAACACAAAAAATGTATGTGAACCCGAGGTGTGTCATTGACCGTGTGTTTAATACGGTTTTTGGTTTTGACTGGCTTCATGTATAAGTAAGCTCTACATGCTACAGAACTGTGAAGAGTACTAGATGCTTTCTTAACGAAACGCAGACGCACTGAGCTGCGGCGCTTTAAGGCTAAAAACAAAGGCCTTGAAAATGAGTAATTCCTTGAAGTAGTTTCCTTTTGTGCCGTGTTTCCTAAACTTTTTCTGCAGGGCCCCCTTTTGTAGATAAGAATATTTCCAAGGTACTCCCCCCACCCAAGCTCGCTGCAGAACCATTCATTCTTTATAATTAGCCTCGCTTTAGCCCCCCTTTTATAATTCTGGGCACCTTAGGCGAACCACTGCCTTAGTGTTAGCTATTCAGAACTCAGATTATTGATAACCGTTGTTGTTTTTTTCTCATTTGCATTTGTTTTAGTGTTTATATTTGAATAATGGAGAAGCTAAAAATCCAGTTTAAGTGAATCAAATCGAACCGAATGAAGGGGCTGAATATGAGATTTTGGATGCCGCATTGAATTCTTTCTGAAAGCAAATCTAATCGAATTATTGTTGGAATTTTTCTTCCCCACATGGAAGACGTGGGAAGAGAAGAAGGGTTTAGGATCAACACTGTTCAGACGAGAGGAGAATGCAGGTTTTCTCAGTGTCCACTTCACTGCAGGGAGGCAAGGAGAGGTTGACAAAAAAAAAAAAAAAGAAAAAAAACCCTTCATTGCGTTCTGCCCAGTTCAACGCAGGAAGTAAGGAGGGGAAGAGAAGAGGGTGAGAGAGAGGGGAGACAAATGAGGAGGTGATGGGACTAGGGGGGCCAAATGCAGTTGAGTTCGATCCTTTTCAGGATGTGGAGACAAGGGGAAGAGGTGAGGTGAAAAAGCAATGTTTCTTTTTAAGGATAAAAAGGAAGAGGGCAAAGCGAGGGTGAAGAGAAGAGTAAGGGGGAGCAAAAGGACAACGTTCATAGGGCTGATGCAGAGTTGAGTTGGCGGGGGTGGGGGGGGGGGGGGGGGGGGGCCCCGGGGGGGGGGGTTTCACAGACCACCTGCATGGCCTTCTGTCCCACAATCCATCAGGTTGTCCGAGGCTGCATGGCCACACGCCACAATGATGAATCTGCCTGTCAGCCGAACACACTCCGGCATGACAACTTGGCATTTTAACTTTCAAACTTAGATAGAAGAAGATGACACGAAACTCGCAGCTGCAGGAAGACCGGACGTGCCGCTGATATTTAAAGGTGGCAGGGTAAAAAATAGAACATATTTATTGTTTTAGGATAATAGGCTAGATGTGTGGGTTTGTTTTTTTTTTTTTTTAATGATCATTTTAAGCTCACGGTGTGTAAAATGATGTATGTACGTTACAAAATGATGTGTGATATGAAAGCAGTGTGTGCAGTGCAGAGTTGATTATACCGTAGGAGAGGTTTGAGAGGTCTTGCCAATTCATTTATTAAAACTTCAGTTTGGGTGGGAACAAGTTTGACTCCGAAGTTCCTTCATCCAAAATGTAATAACCCAAAAAACATGCAGTCCAAAAGACTTAACAGTTTAAAAGAATTGCGACTAATCACCTGACCTTGTACTTAGAGGGTGAACGAGGTTATGCAAAAAATTAATAATTGACTGGTTCGGCCGAGTGGCTTGTGCACGCTGTCGTGATCCAAGCTTGATAGTGAGAAGACACCAAAGTCTCTTTTCCATTAGACGTATCGCACACGCACAGAGTAATGCACTCATACATATACACAGAGGTTATAATATTTCATTTTAGGAGGAATAAACGGGATTCATTCGTTCATTTAATCCGTACACTAATGTATAACCCACGTGTTGTGCTAGTGTGCCGAGTTAACACCATGAAAACGACTTAAGAACAGTCAAATCATATCACGCATGTGGACTCATTAATACAACGGGCATCCAGAGACACTGTAGAGAAAGGCGGATGTGTCGGGTTTAGTAGAACGTAGGTAAACTTAGTAATACCAGACATGTGGGCGGAGGTCACGTTCCTCCTTCTCTCTCCACTTCACAATATATTTAGAGACATTTGTTGCACGGCGACAAGTCGAAGTGTTGCGCTTTGAAGCTACAGTGCGCTTCAAAGGCAGTTAAGTAAGTAATTAGCGAGGTCCTGATCAAAACCCACTTGAAATGTTTTGACGTGTCCGTCTCCGTGCGGATGATAAAACGCAGAATCAGTTGACAGCAAAAATCTATTTCATTGTGGCCTTACTGAGTGAAACAGCAGTGTTACTGTGACACTGTCTTTTTTTAAAGGAATGTAATCATGAGATTGCAGTGTAACGATACTGTGTAAAAGAGAACAAAGCCCGTCTCTCTGATTCTTATCACGGTTTTGTCTCATTTCCCCCCCCCCCCCCCTCTGACCATTGTTCTGGTTTCTATGCTTCGCTCCTGTTTCTTTCTCCTCCTCGTCTCTCCTCCACTGCTGGCTCTCACTTCTCATCGCTCCTTCTGCTTCTCACCTACTTTGCCATTATATTTGCTGACATGATCAAAAAAAAAAAAAAAATGCACACTTTTAACACGGTACCATTCAAACTTCCATTTGAATTATAAACAATAATGATTTGAAATGTTACCTTGACTTTCATCACCCTTTTTAAAAACCGCAGCACAAAACTCTTTAGCTCTCATTTCAGTCCCAATCACTTTGTTTGCACTTCAAACTGTTTGTTTTAAATGATAAACTCCTAAGTGTTTGACTAAATCTGATTCTGAAGTGTGAACAAACGCTAATTCCTAAGACATGAGTCATTATCGTGACAATGTGATTTCACTGTGCTTTGTTTTCCAATGTTGTGAATTCGTAATGCAAGTAACAAAGATGAACCAGACCAAACTATGGCTTAATCATCCTTACAGGCACATAAGTACCTGTGTAAATGACACTGATAATTGGGCTAATTAACCTCTTCCACCCTGCAGAGCCATCGGTGGATCCATCATTATAAGCGCATGCTGAGAACTGTGCTCGTGGCAGAGCGAAATTAATTGTGTTAGGAAATGGTGAATGTAGAGAAATCAGAAAGAAATATCCCAAAAAAAAAATCGGTGAAAGTGGAATGAAATTTGTGTTTTGCAACCCTAACTCTTTGGCCTCCCTTAATTTTATGAGAGTACTCACAGATTTGCTACCTGCTTGAATAAACATTAGGAATAAAAAATGAAGAATACTTGACTGATGGCTCAGTTAACAGCATGCATTCCTAATTCTTTCTTTTTTTGTCAAGTGGGCTAATGTCGTTCAGGGACCCCAGCATCCTTGTTGATGTTTGAATACAGGTGCCTGCAGTCAGGCATTAATTAAAAAAAGAAATCAGCAGCCTCCGAATGTGTAACGCGCAAACTGCAGAGTCGGGTATAGAATCGCTCATCACAGGTGCAGACACGGCCAAAAATCCATCAACGTCGGCAGCACAAAGGGAGAGATATCAAACAAACAAAAACAAGCTAGAAATGCCATGAAAAATCTGCTGATCTGAACTAATAAGCCCCCTGAAAACTATTTGAAACGTTCAGCTAATTGAAGACACAAACGCATATTGTGTCTCTGTGACAATGTGCGTCGCACGAGTGCCATGTTGAACTACTTGCTGTTCCAACACGAGCCCCCACGCTGCTAACTGTCTCGAAGCTCAGCGGCCTGCCTTGTCATGCTTGCTTTTCATTAGTCATGCAGGTTGTGGTTCGATGCGGGGCGGTTTAGGTCATGTTGCTCCCAGGAGAGTCGCATCGTGCTCCTGTGACCTCACGCGCCGCATTAGCATCGCAATGACGACTGTCCAACAAAGCTGCGGCATCTGTTGCAGCCTGTTTAACTCTCCGCTCGGGTATCATCCATAGTATACCCAAGAAAAAGTGTACTGACGTGCAGGGGTTCTGTGCTCAGGTTTTGAGTAAAAAGAAAGCAAATGTGTGTATTTAGTCAGTGTTTGCTTACACGTTTGTAGATTCCTTCCGAGTGTGCAAAAGAGAGATAAAAGCTGTGAACGCTTAAGACGCGTTTCTTGCAGCACGAGGTATATCTCTTCAGGTGATCTCAGTAAGTCTGGACATTTTTCACGCTGCTTTTGAGCTCCAGGCATCTTGCAGTCATGTGTCCAATGCGCCTTGTGTCACTTGTGTCATTTCACACACACACACAAAGGGAAATTTCATCTAACTGAATTGTTTTTTCTTTGCTCTCTCATCCATCCAGTGCGACAACAAAAAGGTGCACCATTATATTCATTCACATTGAATATAAATCAACAATAGATTTTAGTCCAGTGATCTAATTTGGGGTATTTCTTAGAAAGTGCAATCTGTGTATAAATATCAGTGATCTGAATTCTGCAACACTGGATACTGAAATATTCAAGTGCAACGGTTGCTGAGAGATGTGACCTTCTTTCAGGGGACATAACACGTTTGCAGCCTCCTCTATCCCATAGTCCACTGTGTGCAAGTCGTTTCAGTAAAGGAGCATTGAGGTGAAAAAGTATATAGAAGGTAATCCGGTTTCTTATTTGCCAGTTGCCCATCATGTGTTTAGGTGAAACCTCATAGCTCCTACTTTGAACTCGGGTATCAGGGACCTTGTCAGTTTTAATACCGCTATTTATGATTTGTTGGTCACTTGACGACAACTGCTTGGTTGAAAATGTGAATGCGCCTGAACGCAGCACCAGTTTAGGGGTGAGGTGCAGGCTCGGTGGAGCCTTCAGGTAGGCTGAACAACCCTGAAGGTCATGGCTCATGTCCTTTTGGTTGATTCAGCCCTTGAACTTGGACACAGCTATAGTGGGACATCTACGAGGGATGCATGGTTCATGCTAATGTCGGGTTCTTATCACTTAATGCAAGATGACAAACGGGCTACTCTCCCAAAAGCCTCATTGAATCCCACTGCTCTCCTGTCCAGCAGCTGGCAGACAGTTTACTCCCTTACTGTACTTTTCCTGAACTATAACTGCTTTCTATGTCCTTCCTCCGGCTCATGTTCGGCAGTATGAAAGAAGAAATAAGAGAACAAAATTGACCTGCTTTCAAGGACCGTGCGTGACGGTCAAATGAGCTTGATAATAACTGAAGAAGAACACAGCAGATTGCTGTTGCTACAATGTGTGTGTGTGCATGTGTGTGGTTTATATATTTGTTTGCCGTTATGTCTACATTTGTCTGTTCAAATGCAAGTTGTTTAAGCGAATAATTGTACGTACATCCCTCATGTCTTTCTTGGGGTACCAGTGGTTCGATCCCCGGCCTCTACAGTCAGCATGTCGAAGTGTCCTTGGGCAAGATACTGAACCCCAGGTGTGTGTGTGTGAATGGCTATCACAAATGAGCATGTGGCACCTTGTATGGCAGCCTCTGACTCTGTATGAATGTGTGTGAATGGGTGAATGCTGATGTGTTGGATTGGAAAAGTGCTATATAAATGCAGTCACCATAAAGTGTAATATGGAACAGTCTCCGGAGAAGTTGTCCAACTTGTTGCACAGCTGCAATGGGAGTGTTGGGTGCAGACTTGGTCAGTGTTGGTCATATGTAGCCAACATGGGGTGTAAACATAAACTAAGCACCTTTTTTTGAGTACAAGAAATACATGATTTGCTTGAAGTTGCAGATCAATTTGCAGAACAGATCAACCCGTCTGTTAAACTGCTCATAGTGTGAATGCAGCGATGGTAGTTGTGAGTTCTTTGCTCTACATGTTGAACTTTTTTTTTATGTACAAGCTTGTGTGTGTGTGTGTGTGTGTGTGTGTGTGTATGTCTGTGTCTGTGTCTGTGTTTGTTTGCACGTAGTTCGCCGTGCCCCTTGTCAGGAGAGGAGAGTGTTTAACAAATGACTGCCAGCTCGGGGACACAGGGGCCAGGGACCTCTGCTAGGGAGTCGGCCAACAATAAATCTCAAAAATCAATATGACAGGGCCCGGGGTAATCAGTATCAATGATTTTAAACTGGAATAAGTCCCTCGGGGAGAAGAATGATAAAATCCTCTGAGCTCGGAGTCTGAAAAACATCCCGAGGATGAAGGATGGGGACGAGGAAGAAAAAGAGGAGGGGGGGGGGGGTGCGAAAAGAAAGAGAGAGATTATTGATGCTTTTTACCCAGAAACCCCTACAGCAGGGTTAGGATCTTTGTTGTGCTTTCTTCATCTGTCACTTGTGCCCTTTCCTTCTTTCTTCCTCCTGCCTTGCATCGCTCATTCTTCCACTGTCACTTCTAGTTTTTCTCACTCTCTCCCACGTTTACACTCTTACTGCACTGTTTTAATAGTTTCAACTTGCTGCTTTTTACTTTTTTTCACGCATTCTGAGTCATGCTCTTTTTTTACTTTTCTGTCTTTCACACGTCTGTATCTGTCATAACCAATACCACGACTCTTTTTATTCTGTTTCGTTACACCTTTTATTTTTGGATTTATTTTTGATACCAGCCTATCCCCTTTTTATTGTTTTATCTCTCCATCAAAAACCTCAGAATCTACAGATCAAATTTGACTAAAACGTCTCACTATAAAGTAACAAACCCACTGATTCGTACAAAAAGAGAGCTGGATATTGTATCGATCCACGTGTTGGACCCGAGGGAGGACTTTCCACGGGGATAAGGAAACAAAGTCCACTGTCACTTTTTAAAGTCCCAGTTTTGTCCCCTCAACTTTTATATAAATATTATTCAGCCTTCATAATCCATATGAGATGAAGTTCCGTGTTAAACACAATCATCCAGAACGCCTTTTGATTGTTATCGTGTGCTCTTATCGACAGCTGTTACCCTGCTTGTGAAACAACCCTGCCAATCAGAACTTTGTGGGCGGGATGAGGAATGGCGAAGTTGTCTTGTACCGGAGCCAGAAAAATGGCCACACATTTTTGGGAGAGATGCAGCCGCAGAGGTCGTTCTAAATTGACTTAAAGAAATAACAACTCCTAAATTTTCATTTAAGTAGGAATAGCTCTGACAACAGCCTTTGGATGGACCGCTGCTGGTACAGATGTTTACTCTTCATTTGTTCTGTATATTCTGTTCTTCGTGTGAAACTCATTGTTGGCAGGAAGAGTTGACTGATTTGGGTTTCATGTGCAGTACCGGCAGGTCTTTGGAATAGCAGCCTGTGCCCTTTGCTGAAGACAGTATGCGACCCTGTCATGCTTGAAACATCTGGGGCTCTCTGTGGGTAAATGTCAACAAATAACATTCTGTCAGCTTTTTAAACATTTATCTGCCCCGGAGTTTTCTCTTTGCAGAGTCTCCTCCTCCCCCTCCTCCTCGGCTGCCGCGGCCCTGCCCCCCCCCCCCCCCCCCCTGGATGTATTTTAAACCCAGATAACACCCTAATACCCTTACAGTTCCACAGGCATTCATTTCAAATATTTTTTTGCCTCTTTTTTTTTTTCTTTTTTCCAGCAGATAAATGTTGTCATCAGTAATAACTCTCATTCAAAGGAATGCAAACCCCTGAACTGTCCTCATTTTGGCTTCAGTGATACAAGAAGGAAGCCCAAGAGTACCAGCTGCACAGAATACTTCCCCCATCACTGAGAACACTTGGTTTGTAAAACGTTAGGAGAACGCTATTTTTTTCTGTTTCAAGGTTTATAATGCTTCTGTTTTTATACCTTTTTTCACCTCAACCTAAGCTGATTTACTCAATAAGGGCTCATATTCCTTTTTTGATTTGTCTGGTCTACTGCTAAATGAATAGAACGTCTCATTTCTGTTTCACCAAGACGAAAAACGAAACCCTTCACACCTCGACATGTAAATGTGCAGCGCTTCACGTAGTTGACGATCCAAATCCTTAGTCTCAATCACAGGTGACGACACACAACTTGACTCGTTTGCATTCTTAGTCAAGATGCTCACCATCCCCGTTTCTGTTCGAAGAATTCATGTTGTTTAGTATGTACGACGGCAAACATGGGTACATTTGCCGTAGTGGCTCTGTGGAAAAAAACCCTCATCAACCCGCAGATCAAAAGATGTACGTTTGCTCTGGGAGATAGAAAAAGTTGAGCTCAAAGACAAATCCGTCGTAAAAAAGACCTCCACAGTCAGGGGTGTGTGGACACGGGAGAATAGAACTAAAAGGTAAAACCCTGCACAAAGAGACAGGCCCAGAAGGTGTTCTCTTTGTCTTTGCATTTCAGCTACATTATGCATACACTGGGTGACGGTCGGGGTGGGCTTTTCAGCTTGTGTTAAAGCAGTGGCTACTGGCTCAGCAGCTATGACATTAGTTAGCAGCGCAACCGGTTAATAAAAAGCAACAGCGGTGAACGGGAGTCACAGCAGACAGCTGGACGCATCAACACAGGAGTGGCTCTGGCAGGTAGCAGTAGCAGTTAGCAAGGTCAAGGGTCATCAACTACATCCGTCCAAGGGCCTGAATTTTTTTTAGTAGACACTGTGGGTGCCAGACTTTCAAATAAGAATAAAATGCATGTATTTATTTGTTTAATAGTTTCACTTTCTGACAAAATGAGTGTTATTTTACAGGATCACAGCCTCGGAGATGGGGTAGTTCCAGCTAAATTAGAGCTAACTGCTAACGGAATATTTGTCCGTCTCCCAGCCACCGCATGCTCTACTCCCCACAGAGCGGTGAGGTTGAGGCGAGGGTGCGGGTCGTCTTCTCGTTTCTGCCACTTTGGCCATAATTAATAATTATCAAACTTGCAGGGATCATGGATGTGTTATTGACAAGCCCTTGAGTCGGGGCAGCTCCACTTCTTCGTCCTCTGGACTGAGGTCAGACTGGCGCTGCAGTGACTCACTATGGCCTTTAGAGGAACAAGTGGTATCACTATAAATAACCAGTATCTTGCTTAAGTAGCCTACCTGTTGACCTATCTACTGTATCACCCACCTGCAGGCTTCACAATATTCCTTATGTTTCACAGTGAACAGATGCTGTATGATATGGAAATGTCACGATAGATCAGAAGAGAACAACTGTCCGTCTGAAAGGTCACCGGGGGGGGGAAGGGATTGTCTCATCCACCCACACACTGCACATTGTAACGTTCCCACAGTGCTATGCAGAGACTGGGACTGTTGAATGGAGATGAGATGGAAAAGAGTTGCGGCATTTTTTTCGTGTTAATCTCCTCAGCGGGGGAAATGGAGAAACTTCTTCATTTCTTTTTTGCCTCTTTTGTTTTCCTCCCCTCACTCCACTCATGTCTCCCTCTACCCTCAGCTCCCCTGCTCATCATTTCATTCCCCGGCCTCCCCTCATTATCTTTCTAGCCTTCAACTCATCATGTCGTCATGTCCTCAGTCATATCTCAGTTTTTACATTCCTTCCCCTTCTCTCGGTCTGTCCGTCTCTGTCTGTCACTGTCTATTCAGAGCAGATTAGAAGCTATCAAACTGCCAGCCGACGCTGACTCATGAGCCCGCAAGTCTGTGTTTGTGTGTCAGAAGCTCGAGGAGCATCAAGGTTAATCCTTTGTAAAATCTTTGTGTTTAACCTTTGCTGTTGGCACAGATGGCTCTATTTTCTTTGGTTTTTGCCATTTTAGTCTCCACGCTTCACACGCACTCACCTAATATGTGCTCACATGCAAACACACACACACACACACACAGGATCAATGGCAACACTGGTAGAGGTTAAACTGACGAGCAACAATGATGAATTGATGAAGTTCAACCTCCTCGACTTTAGCAGAGAAAATGGCGCTTTCTGCCGGGACAACCTACTGCAAGTCTTGATGCAATGCAGTTCCAGTCTATTTCATACAGTACAGCGTACCCCCATTTTTAGAAATATCACTTACCTGAAATGAACCGTAATCATTACTGCTCGTCCGCTGAACTGTTGTCGCCCTGGCGCTCCATTTCCAAGGACGAGGTAGAACATGTCATTTAGAAAGTGGCGAGAACGAGAACGAGCAGTGTGTCCCAACACAACTTTTTCATCTTATTCGCACAATATTCCAAGTGTGTGCACGACTAATGTTTGGACTCCATAATAATATTATCAGTGTACATATTGTATATATTGAGTCGGCAATTAAAGCAGTCATGAGGTTTTTGACATTCAACGTGCTCATAGCTCAAGGGCGTTGTGGAGAAGCGTGCAGATGACTCGCTCAAAACTGGGCTGCCTTTGGTTGAAAAGTGAAAGTCCTTTTTATATGTCTGGCTTTCGTACTTTCAACGGCTTTTAAAATGACTTCAATGAAATGCTGTTGAAAGTATGGAAGCCAGACATCTGACTTTCACTTGTCAGCCCGGTTTTGACCGAGTCATCCGCACGTTCTCCACAACGCTCTTGAGCTATGAGCATGTTGAATGTCAAAAACCTCATGACTGATTTAATTGCCGCCGCAATATCTACAATATGTACGCTGATAATAATGTCACTTTTTACCCAACTTTAGTCCTATTGTTTGACCTTCAAACACTGTGAATAAGAGGAGGCTTCTTTTCAAGGCTTTAACAGTCAAGCTAGAGCTGATTTTAAAGATTTAATAGCGGATGGATACAAAGTGACTGTGATTGTGTTTTAGTGAGATTACCCTGGCTGTTTTTAAAGAGTTGTTTTATTCTGCACTGTGTCTTTTTCTTTGTAGAAGGCTAGCGAGAGGTGCATGTGCTCTGTGGATGGCACGCTGCTCTCACTTTTAAGTCGTGCTGTTGTCACTGTTGATAAAGAAACTTTCCCAGTAGGGACCATACATCATCAGAAGTCAAACGGGGCAAATCTACAGCATGTCAATTAGTAGTCGGCAGACGTTTCACTGTTGCAGTCTGACCTTTTTTTGATTTGTGAAGTGTCTGTCTGATACACAGCCAGAAGATAGCGTTGTGGGCTGGTCCATCCGTCCTACACTTTAATCAAGGGAAATGTATCTTGCCTGAGATTTCCATGAAATTGGTCTAACTTTTGGAGACATTGCACTTTACCTAATCTCACCATTTCCCTTCCGTTGTTTCCTTTTCTGTATGTGTCGTAGATCTTCTAACGGTAAAGGTACGAGGAAAGAATAATTTAACTTCGGCCCGTTTACCATCGAGCCAACGTTTCACACAAGAAATAACCGAAATCTTTCAGGCAAATGAACATCACTTCATTTCTTCTAGCAGCACCCTCAGGACAACATGTCAACTTTGTACGCAAAACATTTTAGAATCTAATAGATGGATTGCCACAGTGTTGTTCATTCTCTCCAAGACTGGAGTGAATAAATATCGGAGCCTCGAGGGGCAGCTGTGGGGACTTTGGAGTTTTAGTCATGTTTACGTAAAGAAAACTAATCTTGTGCTGCTTAAAGTGTAGAGATTGACAACACAATCTGTAAAACATACCAGGGAATATTCCACATTTTGCTATAATAGTTCAGTATAGACAGCGAAGATGGCTTTACCTCCAGCATGGAATAAATGCAAGACCTTTTTTGCAGGGTGAACAAGCACACACTCTTGCTATGTTGGTATGTTTTCTGCCTTTTTATTTGGGCATTTCCATTTCCAGCTAAAGGTCAAGGGGAAACTGAATGCTCTCGCATGTCCGCTACATGGCACACCCTCTGTCCATGCTACATGATGTGAATGATGAGGTGGAGTAAGACTTGGAACCACATAACCCGAAGAAGTAGAGGATTGAGAGAGATGGATGCAATTGTTTTACATTCTGTATTTTAATTTCCTCTTCAGACACGTAGGCAGATGCAGAGGAAGGCTTACTTGCTAATATTAAGAACTCACACACACGCACACACAGTGCGGTCATAAACCCAGTCATGCCTCGTCTCTGCGGAGCTGTAGCGCGGTGTTCAGCTTTGATACAGCTGGTAATAAGTCATCAGAGCTGTGAGAGCTGAAGGACCCAGGAAGGTTTATTATTCCTGTCTTCACACACAGGAGCCTCACTGACGGCTCAGGATTTACAAGATCACACACATGTGCCGCGTTGACTCTCCAGGGTACGTCATTCAGGGTGTAGGGTCCAGTTCTGTTCAGCACTTTCGCTGTCCCACAGGGGCGATTTTTATCATCAGAAATACTTTAACATAATGTATTTTAATGCAGTCATTAAAAAAGAGCTTAAAGAAATGTAACCAAATATGATCCAATGGAGTATTATGCAGATAATGGAATTCCTTAAGGTACAACATGCTCAGGTATTCAAAAGAAGTACAACACCATATGTGCTAATTGAGCGTCCATAAATGCTAAAACTGTGACTGATCAAAACAGCAAATGTTAGCATCAACAGCGGATGTCTTCCAGTAATCCACCCAACTAAGAACCCCCTTTGACCTTCAAAAAGTAGTCCCACTCTTTACTAAAAATTAAGAATTTGACTCGTCAACGCTGATGTCATCCTTGAAGCGAGGATAGACAGCAACCACGGTAACCTGGCGTTCTTTCCTTTAGTATGACACACCTCTATTTCTGTAAATAAAACATTCCACCTTGTCCGCTCTTAAGGTCATTTCAGGGTCACAGTCAAATTTAGAAGATGTTTTATTGAAGAAGTCATTCTAAACCTTGCCATTCTGTTGCCTTATCTTATCTCATCTGCTCATAGTTTAGTATAACTAAGTTTCAAAAGAACATTTATTACATTTCCCAATTTTTTTTTTTATTTTAGCAGCAGCCTTTACACCCCTCACAGGAATTTTGAGGATAATTGTCTTTCCAGCTCAAAAAACCCACTGCGGGACCCCCGCCCCAATACATGACATGACTACATTACATTAAACTGAGGTAAAACAATTTATATAAAGGATTATACACAGTACATCTAAAATAATTACAATAACGCTGGAGTATCTATCAATTCTTCTTCTCCATTAATAGGCTGTAAGAGTGGTCGGGCTATTAATAACTCACCCAGCGTTCCTTCAAGCTCTGTGGACTAATTAGAAGATACTCGTGGATGCTTGCTGGATGTGGAGCCATCAAGCTGCGTGTGTGTGTGTGCGCGCGTGTGTGTGTGTGTGTTTCCTGTATTCCTATTTTGGTGAGGACCTAATCTTTGGACAGTTGAAATGAGGACATTTCGGCTGATCCTTACTTGAAGGGTGAATTACTGGATGAATTCAGGTGATGCGTGGACAGTAGTGTCTGGAATCTCCCTCACATGGTGGTACGTGGACCTTCAGACCAAAAGAACAGCAGCCAACAAGTCGGAGGTAAAAACAAACTCATCGTATTGTGGATGATGCTCACTACCCCGTTCTCCTTCAGTATTTATGAAGAACATAAAATCCGTCACTTCATATGGCGCTGTGTGTGTGTGCGTGCGTGCGGTTAGTGCCAGGTTCATTGCCAGAAGTTCGCCTCTCGACTAATTAAGCAGGTAGGCGGTGCAGAGAGGGAACTGCCTGCACAGGATGAGCTGATGGCCATTAATGCGACTTCTCCCTCCACTTTAATTTTTCTGAGCTGGAGAGAGAGAGGGAGGGGGGGGGGGGGGGGGGGGGGGGGCCGAGAAAAGGGGGAAAAGAAAAAAAGGTGGTTGTTGAAAACGGAGGGAAAACTGAGATGGCGTAAGTCTGAACAAAGTAGAAACATACGGGGGGGTGAAAGGAACAAAACGTGGCGCAAGTAAAGTGTTGGGGTAAGAAGCGCATGCTGTGAGGATAACTTGAAACTGAGGTTGAAATGAAATAAGGGCAGGCATGAAAACAAAAGAAGTGTCAGTGAAAATGATACGGTCACTTTCTTCTTTTTTTTTTTTTTTTACCTGCGTCAGATCAGGCAACCACATATAATAGGTTTTCATTTCCTTTCTGTTATTTTCCTTTTCAATTCCTTTCTTTCGATTTCCTCTCCATTCCTCTATTGCTTTCTGTCCTCATTCCTTTCACTTGTTTTCCTTCCACCCCTATCCTTCCCTTTACCTTCCTTTTCTCTTCCCTATTTGAGGTGCAACTTTTGGCTGCCAAACATCTGGAACAGTGTGGCGCGTAATCGAGCATATCTTATTTCACCCACAAGCTCTCATTAGTTAAATGCACCCTTTTGTGCCTCTTTCGCTAATTAATAAAGTCAGTCGACATGAAAATGAAAAATGAATATCATCTCTTGGTGCTGAGGGCGAGCTTCGTGAACCGTGCTACAGTCTTAACCCCCCTGATCCTCATTTCTGAGTTTCCATTCTTCTCTGCCAGAGAGAGAAAAAAAGAAAAAGAAACAAAGTGTAAATGTATAAAAGAAAAAGAAAAGAAAATATGACGTCCGGGCTTTTCCTCATTGCCTTTTCCCATCTCTGATAACAGGTGTCTTTTCATGTGTGTGTGCCGCAGACACGATAGCCTCCCCTCTCCTCTTCTCGAGCTCCGAGCGTGTTGGTTCAGTGCAGCCTGATTGGTTTGCAGTAGCTCATTCCTCAGCCGCACTCGCAGGATGTTTGCAGTGTTCAGACTTTCTGAGTCCTTTTGAGCCCGTCAGCCGCTGCTCCTGCAGGCTGCCTGGGAAATTGAAGCCTTCATTTCCCCCAAAGAGTCAGGTTTCTGCTTATTTTTGTTAAAACACTTCTCCGTCAGTTAGAATCACTTCCTTCCTTGCAGATGCACAGTCTCCCACTCGAAACATTTTCCCTTTTAGCTCGTTAGGGTAGCAGGTGCGTTTCTATTATGCTGTCGTTTGTCTGTCAAGCGCGTCTTGAGGATTTGTGGATGTTTACCACTTATCTGCTTGGGTTTCCTGACACATATTTGACATCCAGCTAACAGCTGATATCTTACTAATGGCTACAAACATACAGACACACGCACCTGCGTTTTTTTTTTTCTTCCAAAGAATACTTTGATCACTAGAAATGGCAATAATAATACAATAACAGTAATAAACGTCTTGATCAAGAAAACTAAAAGATGAAACGACAAACTGCTTATTTGGAGACTCACTCTGGTATGTTTGCCAAACTTCTCAGCTGAACCTTGGACTTTTAGCAGTACACAAGTTTTTAGCCTGCTATTTTAATATACAAAAGCACTGAAACCAACTGTGGACAACAGGGAAGAGTGGGTGCTTTAAATAAAAAGTAAAGCAAGTCGCTGAGTAGGAAGATCGCAACAAGAATATCTTTGGCAAAACAGATCCACACCACAAAAAATAGCTTCAAACATGTTCCATGTGCCGGATGTGGAGGCTGGGAAGTGCTAATCTGCAGGTGCAAATACATCCATCTATAAACCAGCATCGGGAAGGCTTTCACTCCAAATTGAAATCTATTCATTTTTTTTTGTTTTTTTTACCTGTTTGATACAATAATAAAATGAGGTGTTGGAAAAAAAATGTTCAGTGCATTCTCAGTATGACATTTTCTCGATGATAGTTTTCTCCTTAAACTGACAAATGTTGGATCACATTCAAAACTCGTACAAATCTAAAATAAACACATTTATTAGCAATTATTCTGAACATTATTGCTCATTTCTGTCTCTTCTCTCCCTGCTGTAACTGCTTTTCCCTTCCATTAAACGGTGAGAAAATAAAGTCGGGAGGCGACGCTGACAGCGGCCTATGAAATACGACCTGTCACCGGGCGCTCTCTCAGCAGCCAATCAGCACTGCATGATAGTTCACAGAGTGATGGCACAAACGCAAGACGCCACTTACATGATAATAGCGACTCAGAGGAAGCGGCTTCCTCTGTGAAACTTTATTTGGATAGAAGATCCCGTTTTTTAATTTCAGCCCTCTGCAGACCAGCACCACCCTTCATTAACCTGCCCTGACCTGATCATTAATTCACATACCTGCTCTAATTGGGCGGCGGTGTGTGTAATGGCTGCTGTATTCTTGTGCTCTCCATGTAGAATAGAAAGGAAACAATTACCAAAAGGGACATCGATAAGAGTTTCATGCATTCGCAGCTCGGTCTCAGCAGGACGACCGCGAGCCGCGTGTGGTAAATGGATGGGGTTTTCTGAAAGGATGAAAACGTAATAAAGTTAGGGGAGGAGCCGGTCAGCTCGCTCACTTCATCGCATGTATTAATAGCGAGGAATGTGCTCATGTAGTGGCTGAAGTGGCCCTTTTAGCTCTCCTTTGGACCGAAGTGCCAAATGAAGCTCGTCTTGTTATTGTTGCAGCGGCTGCAGTAATTGTGAGAAAGTTCCCATTTAAAAACACCATGATGACATCCTCTTAAAGTATCTGCATTTATTTACTTCACAGAGTAAGCAAAGCAAAATGTGTCCTCAGCACAATCTCTCTCTCTCTTTTTTTTTTTTTTTTTTTGGTAAGCGTAGGAACAGGAAGTGTTTTGTTTTCTGTTTTTTTTTGCCGGTGAATCACTCTGCAGTTATTGTTTTTCTTTCTGACACAAAGGTTGCATTAATGTTTTTCAATACATTTTTTTTATTGGTTCTCATTCTGAATGAATTTGTGTAGAGCACCCACACACAGGCTATTTGTGTTTGCTTTGTTCTGGTAGCCTTGAACATCTATGATGCCCGTTGATTCAAACCAATAATATGGGAACGGTTTGTCAGGTTGCGTTGGATATGTTGCCGCCTGTAAATGTTCTGCATTTATATGGCGCTTTTCCAATCTTTACCATCACTCAAAGTGCTTTACAACACATCAGCATTACTCCATTCACACACATTCACACAGAGTCGGAGGCTACCGTACATTACATATACTCACACGTGCAACTACACACTCAGCCTGCTGCAAAAGAAACTTCCGCTTTTCACACTCGATAACATTGGAAGCGTTTTCATGAGTTGCCTTTAAGTAAAAGCTGCTGATTCGTCCACATTTTTTCCTTTTTTTTAAAAAACCTCCATATGCTGCGTGGCTCCGTTCCACTGAGCCGCTAATTCCTCTGACAGTATTTTTTTTATTCCCCAACCTTAAAAGGGAATCATTAAAGACTAAGTCCAGGTGTGTCACCAGTGTCAATAACGGCTCACTGGATTTGCTGATGGCAAATGATGTGACGGTCCGCAGCTTCGCTACATCTTTATTTTACTTCAGTATCGCAGTACTATGTACTAACAGTGCAGCTGTTGATGCACAATCCGCTGCAAACTGCACTCTGTGCTGCATTTATTAACGATGTTGGATACAGCTGAATCTATGGCTAAACGTAGGTCATCTGCCGCAATGATGAATAATTCCTAAGTTTCTACACATAATTCACAGTAGTGGTGCAATGGATTTATTGTGCATTGTTTTCTCTTGTTTTTCTTTTCTTTTGTTTTACTCTGAATGCGAGACTCTGCATATCAGTTTTAAGATGTATATTTTGTCGTTCCGAGCATCATCTGGCAGCTCTGACTTTGTGTCCGTCTAAGTACACACGTTTTCAAATATTTATTTTTAGGAATCTACAACTGCCTTTGGACTGACGACGTTCTTTGTGAAGTTTCAAAAGTCCTTAAAGTGCTGAATTAATCACTCAGCGATTTCTAATTATTGTGGCTCATTTATTGTCTAATGACACAATGAGCTATTGACTCCGAACATTACACTTTTTTCAGACACCCTCAGTGTAACAATGTTCCTATGGTCTTTTTTTTTGCTTTCTTTAATGTTTAATGACCCTTTGATGATTTTATTTTATTTTATTTTTTTTTTTTGGTATGATGTTAGTGTTTGGTTGATGCCACAATATTAAATGTCAAAATGACTCCCAGCACTGCGATCCATCGTGAACACCAAACGTGGTGTCCGACGTTGTCAGTTGTGACATTTATTCTCTAGTTAACGCCACTGAAGACGATCACATGTGACACCATGTCAACAGACGGTTTAAACACAGAACATTAGAATTTACTGGCCTTTATTTTAGCTCCTCACAGGTCTTGTTATTAGTAAAACTTCCTGACAACAGAACATATTATTAGAACCAAAGAAACAACCAACTATAAGCACTTGCCCCGTTAAGTCTTTAATACAACAGTGACGACTGTAGAGTAAAGAGTAAATACTGTATAGCGGCATCAACATAACTGTGAACACACTACAGGTGATGAATTTGTTTTCCCCTTTTTTAATATGCACACACTGGCTGCAACGTTGCGAAAACAACTAAACCAGAGTGATTTTAACGTGAAAACACAAACAAAAGTCCACACAGCACAACTTTACCTGCAACGAGGGTTCAGAGGGTTGAAGCGACCTCCAGAGCTCCATGAAGCTTCATTTGAGAAGGATTGTTTTTTTGAGGAATTCTGCTGATCTGGTCCCTCGGTTCTCTCCGGTTTCGCTTTTTTCTCTCTGTAATGAAAGCGATGACTGCGGGAGATCTGTGTACTGATCCCACATCAGCACCTCTTAATTGGAGAAAAACTGGGAAACAATATTATGGGCCTGGGAGGAGATGATCAGCTTAAAGGCAGCCCATCCTTCACATGCTGCTGACCATATCTTTCTACCTCCCCATCTCAGGTGATTAGAGAAATCCCCCGGACCCTGTCAGAAACTCCGAATCAGCACACTCATACACTGAGGTGAGTGTGAGTGTGAGTGAGTGTGTGTGTGTGTGTGTGTGTGTGTGTGTGTGTGTGTGTGTGTGTGGTTTTCAGTCTGTAATCTGTGCATGCATGTATGGCACTATGCTATACCGGTGGTGGAAGGAGTTGTGTTTATTAGAAATGGACATTCAGCATTACAATTTTTAATTGAAGGAAAAAAAATAATAATAACATATATATATATATATATATATTATTTTTACTTTTTTTCCTTTAATTAAAAATTGGAAAGCAAAAAAAAAAAAACTTTGGTGGACGAGTATTTCTGGTAGAAGGATGGTGTATGTGGCATTAAGTGAAAAAAAAACTACAGTGTGTGTGTTCATGGTAATTAAGTAACATGTAATCCAGTTTAAATCCAGAAGTTTAAAAAAAAAAAAAAAATTCATATAGATTTTGGACAACAATGAAGCTCTATGGCACCGAGGAATAAGATACGTCAGGCTTTGGATACACAGACAATACTTGATGGTATGGGATTTGTTGGCAAAACGAAATATATTCCCTATTTTTTTCTTTTTTAACCGAAACAATCTCGTGCCATGCCATTGTTCTGACGGCCCATTATTTCGTAGCCTTTCGTAGTGCAGAAGAAGTATTACAGAAAAACATGCAGTAACTCTGTCTCTGAGATAAATATAGTATATAGGAAAAAGAAAAGATGTTCGCTGAGACATAGTGAAATAGAAGTATAGTGTAACATAAAATGTAGACACTCAACGTGCAACAAAATTGCCCCAGAGTGCAGCACTTAAGTATTTGCAGCGAGTTACTTTCCACTATTGGTGATGCAGTGTTTTTAACCAAGTGAAGCGGAGCACAAAAGCCCAGGTGCCTCTCCGGAATTACGGCCTACACAGCATCTGCTTCGGGGAGCGATGGTAGCCGGTCGCCTCTTTCTGCCGGCTCTGTTTTACTGGTGCGAGTAAAAACGATGGCACGGAGCAGTCAGCTACATTCTGCCACATATTGTCATGTTGCCAGAGGGGCGGTTAGACTGATTTCACAGTTGTTTCCTAAGGCAAGAATACAGAAAATGGCTTTATAAAATCAAATAAAAGCACAGGGAGAGGCTGTGCCAGGAACGATGGCAAATGCTGTCATGTTCCTAGACATGTCGACTTGTGCATGTTTGGCTTATTTTTGCTGCCAATGGATTGTAAAATAAAGAATTCAAAAAACAACTTCGGTAGCGAGCGTGTCAGCTGCCGTGTGCATACTCGGCATTTACGGCAGTGTCTCGCTGTGTTGTGGCTAAGTGGTTCGGTTGCTTATCTTCACTCCTGCTGTGAGAACGGAGGGAGCATGAGGGTGGTTGGATTATTTTTCAGTATGAAAACAAAGACGAGGGTCAGGTGTGGGTCACTCAGCTCCTCCGAGGATTAGTTTGTCCTGAGGAGACTGTGAATGTAGAGTGCAGAGGTGTCTCATGTGTTCCAATATCATTCATGAATACGGAGACCGATAAACCCCAGTTCACTGCATCATGCATCAGAAAGCCCCTTGGCCGGTAACCGTGAATGTGTAGTTGGAATGTCTTGCTTGAATGCCAAATCGCATCCACACGGTAATATAGTCGATAGTTGAAGACTCATCGCACACCTTTTTGGGTTTTATTTATTTTTTTGTTTTTTTTAAGAGCTGATCATTTTCACCCACATTTCAGTTCATGAAAAAAGCTTGGATGTCAAAATACTTAATATTCACGGGGGAAAAAATTATTTAAAAAAAACCTTAATTTTCATGAAAAAAGCTTGGATGTCAAAATACTTAATTTTCTTGAAAAAAAATTGAATGTGAAAAAAATACCAATTTTTTCATGAAAAAAGCTTGGATGTCAAAAAAACCCTTATTTTTCATGGGAAAAAAAAAAGATTTAAAAAAACCCTTAATTTTCATGAAAAAAACTTGTATGTGAAAAAATACTTAATTTTCTTGAAAAAAGCTTGAATGTCAAAAAGAATTTATATATATTTTATGTATGTATATATGTGTATATATGTGTGTGTATATATATATATATATATATATGTGTGTGTGTGTATTTATATATGTGTTTATATACTATACGTATAGGTATATACATATATACGTGAATACCTATACAATATATAATATTTCTTTACAAGTTTAGTTTTCCTAAAACTTTGAAACCTTGGATTCTCCCAAGGGACAGACATATTGATAAAGCACTCTTAGATTTAATATTCACCCTGCATGTCTGTGTTGTTATGTTTGTGTACACATGCACTGGATCATCCATGTACAGTATCTGTTTCTGTTTTTTTTAGCTTTATTCTTCCAGAAAGCTGACTGAACACTCTATGGGTTTCCCAGCAAGAAGCTGCTTCATATTTAAACAGTTTCCATACTTTCTAAACTCATTCTGACATTGAATATGTTTTTTTTTAACACTTTGGGATAGAATGCTTTGCTCAGAAACACATCAAACAACTCTGTAGAGGGATGGGCAACTATTACTTGTGTGACTTTCCGGTGTTAGTAGGCTAAAGATTCTGAAGAAAGGTACAGTACAGAAAATAGTCATGGGATAGTGCGTTGGAGAAACAGAAATACTTGGAATAAGAGGAAAACGAGAATAGACAGGAAGAGTAACAAAAAAAAAACAGTTGAAAGCGGATTCTGGCAAAAAGAACTGACTGACATATTTCCTGTCTGCCTGAGGTCACTGATTACCACACATTGCAACACATATTGAGGCACAGATTGCACCACGGAACAGGAGCTGCCAAAAATCTTCTGCACAGGTTGCAGGTTGATGCATTAAATTGACTATTCTTATCCCCTTACTACCTGGAGAAAACACGTTTTTTTTTGGATGTTCGTTGTCAACTTAAACAAATCGAGTCAAACAAAAGAATTTGCATTAAACCAGCTTTGAACTCTTTCTGAACTGATATCAGAAAAAAAAACTATTTAGCATTTAATTATAGTACTTTCATGTAGCTGGGGGTGTCACGGGCCGAGTTATTCTGACTTTTAACCCCTAGTATGTTTAAACTGAAACAAAAACACTGAACCCTAAACTTCCCAAAATGTAACGCAGGTTTTTAAAAGTCCACCCCTACTTAATCAAGCAGCAAATGAGTGGAATGCCACTTTAATCAAACAGCTGTCGAAGCAGTGCAGAAATTTGCTTTAAAAAAAAAAAAAAAATCATATTTGACATACAATTTAATGAATGATCTTCGTATCACTTTATAAGGTATTAAAGCATCAACGGCACTTCATATACTTCATATTGAAACATTCTTTCATACATATGTGATTTTAAATATCCTTTCATGGCCCTGATGAAGGTTACAAATTGGTTGTTGAATAAAGTTGTTCTCAATTTATCAAGTAGGGAAAAAGTAGTCCTTAAGCCACTTGGCGTTTCACTTTCACAGGGTGTGACGAGGCGTTGTGTGCCTTTTAATACCATGACATCATTTAGCTTACTGCGAGAATATTTTGACAGAACATATTGTGGCATGCTGGGAATTGAAGCAGGTAGAGGTCTTCACGGGTCCAACAATTTGGACCTGATCCAATACCTACCTAAAACAGATGTGCATGAATATATATATTTATATATATATATTTAAATGAACCCAAAAGGCACCCAAGGAGGTCCAGACCCGGTCGGAAAGAGACTCGAAGATAGACCTGATACAAAATGTGGATGACCCAAATAAAGAGAGAAAAATAGGTAGAAAAATGGGTGAGTGGGAAAAAAAAGAAGAACTCTAAACTACGGATGATAATGTACTCGTGTAAATGATAAAAAAAATCTCACATTTTACTGACGGACAACTGTGGCATTTGGATGTCCTCCCCTGGGATTATGTTACGTTTAGAAAAAAACAAAAACAGGCCATCAACAGTTCTAAGTAATAGTTTGGAGAGCAGGTAGTAGAGCACTATTATAGTTTAGCTTCGTGAAATTCCAATTTTAGTTTTTTGACATTTATAATGTTGAAGAAAGATTGAACAGTGTTTTAACTGCACAATAGATTCTAGCGGAAAAGAGCGACGAGAGATGAAGAGATGCGAGTCGGAAGGGAGAGATGCTGACAAGCGAGGAAATGCAGAAGAGTGAGGAGGAGAGATAAGTAAAGAAGTAGGCTTAGAGAGGGAGAGGGGGAGGATGGATGAATGGTGGTGGAGAGAAAAAAAAAAGAGATTAAAATGTGTGAAGGAGGAGAAGCAGAGGTGGGCAGGCGGAGGAGGATAAAGTGGAGAGCGGCATATGACGTCCTGGCAGGTCTCCAGAGACTCCCAGCAGCGATCCAGCTGCTTCTGAAGGCCACTTCTGAAAGTGTGTTAGCAGTGCCAACAATAAAGGGAGGAAAGTAGAGAGCTCGAGAACAAGAGGGAAAAGAGGAGAGACCGAAAAGAGGGAGCGAGTGAAAAATGAAGTATGGAAAGAGAGAGTGCAGTGCAAAAAGAGATGACAGGCAAGGACACTGGGGGATGCAGGGAATTCTTGATCCTGGAAAAAGACAACAAAGGGGAACAAAAACAAAGACATGAACTCCAAATTCCCACCGCTGCCTCTCCCGTCACAAACACAGAAAAATACTAAATCATTTAAATCAGGCAACAAAATGGTTCATTCCGGTGGTTCAGCTGGGAAAAGCTCGGATTGCAGGCGTAAGCATTTTGTGTAGACCTCATCAAATTAAAAGTTCCCCTGATGCCTCTGTGCTTCATGTAAAACATTTACACACAATAATTGCTTGAATCCCGAGTGTCTGGATACAGTTGCATAAAGCCCCCATTTTACAGTTTGTAGTCGCGTCTTGATTCAGCGGAGTATGACTTGAACTTTGATATGAAGTTTGCACACCGAATAGAACTGTAGCCCGGCAAAATTGTGCGCAAAAAAAAAAAAAACCCAACTCACTTTTTACACGGGATAAGCATTATCAGGGGAGTCTTATCTAAACCAAAATATGGCAAGACATCTGTGCTGGAGTTTTGACTTCACAGCTTGCGTATTCACAGGGGACTGCAATCAACAATTATCTCCCCAGGTGATAATTATTCTTGTGGGACTCGATGCACAGGTTGGGGACGTTCCAGTCTGGGGTTTTCTTGGATTTCAAAATGTTTTTCACAAACGCACGTCTCTTTAGTGAATTTCAGTGTCGCTGTCCGTGGTGCTGAACAGGCTGAGGAGTTGATTTTGAAGTAACTTTCTGCAAGCCTTTTTGTGTATATCTATTAAATACTTCATACTAAATATGTAACCTAATATACTGTATAGTCAACCAGGCTGGTCTTACTCCCAGGTCCGTCAAACTGCAAGGCAGCGGGCAGTGGCCGTCGGCTTCTTGATACCGATGCTCAATGCACCCTTTACAATCTGCATGAGACACACCGGGCTTTCAACGAACTCCAATGCAAAGCCATCCACGGCATTATGAGATGCTCAGAGCAATGGACGTAGTATTGAGAGCATTTCTGTCCCGTGCGTTATTTTTATTCATGACCTCATGTCATGTGACACTGATCCACATGGCTTTACATCCGTACATACTAATGGACGAAGTAGATAGTAAGAACTTGTTGCTCCTCTTCGGGATTAAATGAAAGTACATACAGTATCATCTGAAAAGTCAAGTGACCTATGCTGCGCTTGTGCAAACTACACCTGTGTTAAAGGACTATTGAGGTATTTCAACCTGGTGTATTTGACATTACTGTGGCCATTCTGACCCTATCTGTGATTCCAACTTTGTATTCACCACCTCCACTGTAGAGACATCGGGGCAGGGTTTTCCATAAGCGGCTGCTGTCGGCCAGACATCTCAACTTTTCTAGCCAACCCCTCCTTTTTTTTTATATATATACAGCGAGTTTCCTTACACCCAATTGAGCGGATCCTACAACATGGAAGCTGAAGGCTCTGTTTCGTTTGGCCGCTGAACTGTCACTCACGGCTTGTTTGTGTGTACCGTAATTTCCGGACTATTCAGCGCATCTGAATGTAAGCCGCACCCCCTGAATTTTTAAAAAATATGTATTTTGTACATAAATAAGCCGCACATGTCTATAAGCCGCAGGTGCCTACCGGTACATTGAAACAAATGAACTTTACACAGGCTTTAACGAAACACGGCTTGGAACAAAAATAAATAGGCCTTTAAACGCCTTCAACTTGAAAGCTGCATCATATGCCTTTCTCCGTGTCTTTGCCATGATGAGGGTGACAACATGACCGTAATCAGAATCGTGACCATTCATAATGTCCGCTGTTTAAAATGTCCGCTGTTCATAATGTCCGCT
>CALSCE010009376.1:4625308-4650510 GCA_943593645.1 Bovichtus variegatus
TCATAATGTCCGCTGTTTAAAATGTCCGCTGTTCATAATGTCCGCTGCTGAAGACATTCCAAGAACTAATAATGCAATTGAAGGTTGGCATAATGTTTTTAGAGGTTCATTTGGTACACTGAATGAAACACCGAGAAATTTCGTAAAAAAGTTAATTATCGTAATGAATGGGAAGTTTGAGCGCGCTCGATTTACGTCACATTATGCGACGGTGCTCAGTTTTTTGGCGACATGAAGCTTGTGAAAGCGGGAAAAATCCATAAATTAGCCACGTCATTGTATAAACCGCGAGGTTCAAAGTGTGGGAAAAAAGTAGCGGCTTGTAGTCCGGAAATTACGGTACATGCTTATGCGTCCATTCTGCGACGTCTGCCTGGGCTGGGGGCAACCCAACTAGCTAGCGTTAGCAACTGCGACGTTAATTTTCTAGATGACCGTGTCGGCGAGCGGCTTGCTGGAACCACGTAAGACTAGCTGCCAAGCTGACGGCGAGTCGAGGGAGTCACTGGCGACAGAGTGCCACTGTGACGGTGGTGCCACGTTTGGATGGTGATTTGGATGCTTGTCTATTCATGGTGTTACGGTACGGGTGCTTGGAGCAGCCAAACAAAAAGGAAAGAAACATTTTTTCAGCAATAATATCTCCCATTCAATATACCAAGTGAAAACAAAATTAAAATATGAATATATTTGAAAATATGAAATTCAATCACAATGAATTATAATAGCTCTGCTGCTTCATCCCTTCTTTTATCATTTTACAGAAGAGCCTGTGTCACACAAAAGTCAGAGAGCACCCAGCCTAAAACAAGGTTTTAAAAATGATAAAAGCTATCTGCTTATCTTTTTAAAATGTAACTACATAATGACATCCATTTAAAAAAAATATTCTATTGAATTGTTTTTATTTATTTATGCCCATTCAACTTGAGGGACAGGTATTTTCACCTGGCGGTATATTGGCTGGACCTCGTATCTATTGTACAAGGAGAAAACCCTGGTGGGGAAATGAGCACAAAAGAAGTAAACAGAGAAAGTAGCCCCCCTGGAATGGCCATTATGTGTAACTGCATAAAGATCTACACTAACTCTTCAAAAATAGATCTTTAATGTTGCTCGTCAAAGATTTTACTCATGTTACATCTAATATTAGAGGTCATTTTACACTCCCGAAACGGCAGACACCAAGCACTCGTAGACAGCGACGGTGACATTCTCTGAACCGATGTCCGCGTCCCTGTCCATGGTGCTGATAAGGTTAAAGTAATTTGGCATTTTTAAATGTCTTTATGACCTTTTGCATATCAATAAATACTTCAAATACTACATAATGAATAAGAAGTTCTTGTCATCCCATCTTCTCTTTTCCAGCCTTCCTTTTCGCTCGCTGCTTAATCTGTAGAGCAGAGATGAAGTTAAAAATAACCAACAAACCCAATCTGCTACAGGAACAACAAAGGAGTGAAAGAAAAGCCTGTTGGCATTTAAAACGTTCCCTGTCACTTCCCACGGAATAATGGTTGCAAGAAATATCCTCCCATGAGGCCTTATTATAATAGGCCCATATGTGCCGGCCACGGTGACGGTAATTAATTGCTACAGAAAACTTGTGAGGTCGCTCTGCGGCATACAGTGACCTCCAGACATGAGTGTAATGACACATCGGGATTTTTACAGAGTGGAGAGTAGCGTCGGGGGACGACTGTGAGAGGGGGGCAGATTACTTAGCAATTTGACCTTCCCCATAAGGCACCAGCTCATCGGCTCATTCCTTTTGTCACTAGATGAGAGAGTTTAAATGCAGTGGGGGATTTACTGAGCAGTTACTGTCGACCAGGCTCTGTCCTCATCTCTAACTCTTTTCTGTGGTCATGTCGCCATCTGGAAAACGCAAAGGAGAGAGAGAGAGGGAGAGAGAGAGAGAGAGAGAGAGAATGAAAGCAAATCAGTGACAGAACGGGGGTGAAGACAAGAGAGGAGATCAGGAAAAAAAGTGGGATGGGACAGGTAAAGATGAGAGGAGAGGAGGGAGGAATAGAGTACAGAGTTGAGGGAAGGGGGGGGTGAGAGAGAGGCGTGAGGAAATGGAGAGCTGAGAGGAGGCAGATGTGAAGTAAAGAGCAGTCGTTTGACGAAAAGTTAGTGAGAGAGTCGATAGGAAAAGCATCGATGACGAAGAAAGGAAGCAGAAAGGGAGGGGAAAAAAAGCAACTGTAGGAAAGAGCTTTACAGGAGACTGTCAGATGAGTGGAGGGTTTCGATGGGGAGGAATGGAAGCGAAGGAGCACGGGATGGGGTGAAGAGAGCACACACTGAAAACGACAGAGAAGACACCGCTGAATCGGCTTCAATCCTAATGAAACTAAGTAATTGATCACGTTGCATAAGGGATGTTGGAGTCCTGCTCACCCACATTTCCAGTCACACGGGAATTGATGATCCTCAGGCATTGTCAACCATACCGCTCAATAACCAAAAATAGCATTTGCATCATTACTTCAATTCTCCGTGGCTGGCTTCACGCAGTGGACAGAGAAAGTTTTAAAAGAAGTGTAGCATTCGGAATTGGAGCTTGACTACAATGGACTAAAAGTCACATCTCGTATCTCGGCCTCTGCTGCATCAATTTTGACCATTGACATTTATTATTGTCTTTTAATGTTGCGGGAACAACTCTTTAAGAAAACATTCATCTAAATGAAGCAAACAGGCCTGTGGAAAACCTCCCTGAAACAAATGTGAACTAATGAGCAGTATATGGACGTACATGTGCGTGATGCATTACGAAACCTATGATGCACACACATCTACATGTGAACAGAAACTTTGAACCGCTTTTTGATGATCAATTTGAGAACTCATGCTAATATTGCGGTTTGAAACTCAACATGTCGGTAGAGTCGTATCTCAGCAGGTGTTTTTTTTTTTTTTTTTTTTTTGTTTCATCCCATGAAAACTAAGCAGTTGCCACATGGCGGGCCACACATTTCTGTACTGCTTCAAAAAAAAAAAAGAAGAAGAAGATGATCACAGGTTTCCACAGAAAGCCTTTGCAGCTGTGCAGTGTAGCAGGGAGCTGTGTGTCTGTGGAGCTGTTAAACTCAGGCGGCCTCAACAGCTACCCTGCTGTTGATGAAAGGAGGCCTCAGGCTCTACGAGAGGCCATCAACATTACTTCACACGAGATGTGGAACAGGAAAATCTCTTCACTGAGTTTGTGATCCTTCTATTTCTGTTAGGCCTGTATTGAAACAACAACAAGAAGGGCTTGCTGCCACACTATGGGAAATCATCTGCTCTGAAATCTGTCAAGAACATGTTGGTGGTTATTGAATTGCTATTAATCATGAATACATCCGGAAAAAAAATAAAATAAAAACACACTACGGCAACAGCTCCAGCTACATATTTCAAAGAAAAATGTAAAGAAAAGACAAAACCTTCTGGTGCTAAGCTGAGGAATAGAAAATGCTATAAATAAACTATGGATATGTGTACTGAGAGGGTAGTTTGAATTAATGTCAATATGAGCGTAAAAACATGATTTTATATCGGCTGTTGTGTCGTAATGGCTGCAGTGTGTGGATTTTATTGTTTTCTGTTGTTGTGTCTTGGATCCTTTACAATGATGCTCGAGGCTCTTGCATCTTCATCCTTGTTTTTTCTGGTGGTGCATCAACGTGACAGTTTGCCAAACGGGTTTCTCTGCCGACATATAAGATGAGTTTTTCTGTCGGTGTTCGGGCCTATTTAATGGAATTGTCACAACAAGTGGAAAAAAAAAACTCTACATTTTGGCTACAGTTAATACAAATACTGTATGTCTCTTGTATAAACTGTTCATTTATTGTCCAGTTAGCAGAGCTTGGCAGGCTATTCTGGCTGGCTGGCTACCGCTTGTACGTTTGCGTCGAGCAATCATGTTACCAGTTAGTTCATGCACATGATGAACTTAACGGCAACACAATTAGTTACCTAATTTAAAATTAGAGATTTTAAGACTACATGTTTCAGTCTTACAAAGTTGTGGTTCCATCCAGTTGAATCAATTAAAAACAACGTTTGCTTACATATTTAGCTCGCTTCAGTTTACTGAAAGTCCAATCATCTACTGTCAAGGCATTTATATGCGAAGCCATTGTTGTTGCACTGCTTTTGACTTTACATATTGCCAATTACAGTTACATTACAGTCAAAAAAAAAAACATTGTATAAGCAAGGGAATTTCTACCGGCAGTGGATTTAGTACACCGCCAATTTCTGATGTATTCATCCAATTGCCCAATGCTATTACTCACACACACAGGAGTTGTGTTCCCCGCTCGGTATTAACAACATCCTCCAGACTTGCCTTCAGCTGCTGCAGTCTGAGGGAAGAAAGAAGCAGCAGTTGAATTATTGAACAAATCAAGGTCCCAGGCTATGTATTTATATGATATTGGTAATGAGGCCGCTGGAGATCGTGCCTTAAGTTGCAGAGAGAAATAAGATCTTTTATAAGCTCTGCAGTTTTCCTATATTACACTGAACCTCTGCACAGGTGATGACTTTACTAACCACACTGTGCTCTACTTCTTTTCTTCCCCCTGGACCTGCTGCCTGATCATTACATTTATTGTCTGCATTACCTCTAGATGCTCAAGTGGAACACCTCCTAAAGGTTTATCCAACTGTGTGTTGGTCTGTGGATATGTTTTTTTTCCATTGTTGCAATGCGTGAAGCAGCATTGCTTTATGGATTTATGCTGGAGTAGTTTGTAGTGAAATCCAGTGTGTGTTAGTATCTGTTGTTCAGACCACATACCAGGATGTTGCCTGGCTATAAATGTCTATCTTCTACAAGTTGAAATATTGCCTAAGCATTTGTTTGGTTAACGAAACAACCTCACCTCACGGCATATACAGTATAGTAGCTGCTCTGGAGCTTTGGACCATATCACACAGTCCTCATCAGATTACAGTCAGTTTCATCAGTTTTCATCAATGTTCAAACTTTCCACCGATGGGAACCCATGTTGACTTTTTTCAAGGTCAAGAATGGACTTTGAATCTCAAGATTTATTTGGTGGTCAGAATAACCACACTATACGTTGAAGTAAGTGCAATTTCAAAGGCTTATTTCAAGTTGTGAGAAAAAAAGCCAAACCTGTTCGTACAGGTAAGATATGTTTCTAGCAAGAAAAATAACGATCTTCAGATCATTGCCCTGCAGCTTGAGTCCCATGCGTATCTGCAAACGCACACAAACAAAACCAACATACAAAAAAGAACCCAGTGTATTAAGTCTTTGGGACCAATTTGGGGCATCGGGCAGGTACTGTGTACATTATAAATAAAAGACGGTGAACTCTGAAGAGAGTAAAACCTCCAAGTGAAAGGACAAAAGAAAAGAAAAACACAGTATTTTTGGTAAATCAAGGCAGCCAGCAATCGATTCCACAGTGACGCTAAAGTCAACCTGTAAATCAAAGGTACAGTTTTTACATGCGACATTGGACGTGCTCGTTTCTGCGTGTTATTAAAGTTGGTAGTAGCCTTTCATCCTGCTTCAGCATATTTGCTGAATCAACCAGATCACCTCTCACTTCCACAATAGGTATTTGGTTTTTCTGTGTCCAATCGCGTATCTTATACTTTGAGAACCTTTAAATTGTTTTGTTTTACTGTTTATTTCACAGAGGAGTATTGGAGAGATGAAGGTCTTGTTTTCCAACCACCTTTTGAAAAAGGAATACAAAGAAAATGTTGTTGCCAACAGTCAAACAATGGCCCTGTGACTGTTTCCGAGGGTCTGGAGTCCTACAGTTCAAACGTATAACCTGTCTTGTCTGTTGTCTGTCTCCAAAGCTCATATTTCCGTCCTCCGTTACTTTCTCTGTGATCTATTAAAGCTCTTCCTTTTGCTGTGGATCACAAACTCAAACACAGCCGCGGAGTGAAGTCGAGCCACTGCAGTCCTTCACGTTTGGCCTTTACCTCACTCTCCTCTGCAAGAAACAGCCACCAAGTTAGAGAGAGAATGCGTGATTATAGGCACACACTCAATTCTCTCTCGGACACACACTCCTCTCGCTACAGTTGAGTGGTTGGACGTGACGGGACTTTTCTCTGCGCTCCATCGTCTCGCCTGGCTGTCCATAAAAGACCCGTTTCATTTTCGCTGAGAGTTTCATCCCTGATCATTTTCTGCTGACGGGCAGCGGCTCACTTATCAGATCCCACCTCTCCCTAACCCCGGCCCTACATCAATCCCTGTTACATTATTTAAACTGTGGTTTAAGTGTGAAACAAAAAAAACAGCCAGTGTCTTGGCTCTGTTGAGGGAGAACTGCTCTCTGTCGAGTATTTAAGGAAAGGTTCGCGCTGAACTGTAGCTGAGCAATGCTATCGCAGTGATGACGTGCAGGATTAAGTCAGCCCATGGCGGAGCAGACAGGCTCAGGGATGAGGTGGAGCTTCCACCAATCATTTACCATCCTATCATAGCCTGAACACATTGGATTTTGTGCTTTTTGAGCGAAAACTACAGTATATCAAAACTATGTAGTGTACTTACTCCATCCAATCCAATTTCTCTGTTTTGGAGGCTGAGAGCTGATCAGTTTGCCTTATGCATGAATTTGTCTTTTATTCTTTAGAGAGTAACATCAGCTGTGTGGTATCATCTAAATCAAACTCTGCCAAAACAACTGATGATACAGTTATATCACATGGTAATTAGAACATTCAAACATGTTTTTACTACTTACACAATTATGTCTCGCAAAGTAATTCGAGCAAACGTGACATTTCCTGAATGGTTTTCAACCATTTTCTGAAGACTATATTTCTCCCACACATGTTTAGAACAGTAGCAGGAGAGACTGTACGGTTCAGTACAGCCACTTTTACAAAAAAGCAATCTGCTCTACGCTCGTCTTAGCAACTGTAGATCAATTTTATTGGCAATAGTCGAGAAAATAGTCTGCATACAACTTACATAAACACCTAGTTTGAATTGGTTTCCAATTAGATCCCAACTTAATGTGACCCAGTTAACGTCCACACGGTTCATTTCCGGGTCCACTAGTTTTTATGTTTTGTTTTCTATGTTAACACCCCAGGTCGTCAACCATGACCTATTGCTATGCAGATGATAAACAACTCTTTATAGCCTTTGATACTGATGATTTTACTGATTTGGAAAATGCGTCTCTGACATAAGTGAATGAATGATCCCAATTTATGTCCAACTCAAAAAAAAAAAGGAAAACTTGAGGTTCCAGTTATTGGTCCAAGAAAGAAAAAAATAGATAAGTTGTAGAACTAACAATACCTTAGCACATTGCTCCTTTTGCTTGGGAGTTATTAATAACTTTGAGCTAACGTTCCAGTTAAATATGAGGAACATAATGAAAACATTATCTAAAGATCAGATCAGGCCCGATCAGATACGTTTTTAACCGTATAGGTAAGTTAATCGATCATACTTTTTATGCACTTTCTCCAGACTTTCTTGATATTTGTGCTATATAAATGAGTATTTTTTTTTTTTATACCTTTAAAGAAATACATGTTTTTCTTTTTCTTTTTTTTCTCACTAAAAGTCCATAAGCTATATTTTAGCAATTAACTTGCCAGCTCCTTTTCACCACCTCCAAGTGAGCAGGTCAAGTCCTTTTTTCTCATCAGCAGCTTCTTTGCTAATGAGATGCTTCTCTGATTGGCAGCTCTACTGGAGGAGAGTGGTGTCTGGCTGTCATACTGTACATTTCTTAATTAGTGCAGATTCATAACTGAGCCTGTATAATGTTTCCAGGCAGGTTTGCCAGGAGATTTGTGACACGACTCCTAAATGTTTGTTCACATTAAAGGAAGGCTTTACTAAATGTCATAAACACACAAATCTCTCCGCGTCACTCCCTGACGTAATGTTTCCGATAATTAAGAAAAATCCAAGACAAGCTAACGCACATGTAAAATATCGATGTAGTAAACTGTATCTGCAATGAAGTACGTAGGCAGGCCTGTTCATGTACTTTTTTTGTACATTCAATCTGGAAGAGAATCTTAATGCTACTGCCCACATTATCTTTGATCATTTTTAATATTGTGGCACAATCCTCTTTCAACATGACAACGTTATCATGCCAAAAGCCACATCGATGAAGAAATGGTTTTTCAAACGTCATAATGTGACTTTTTTTGCCAATTTTACTAGTTTTACATCATTTTAAATTATATATCTTTGGCCTTTGAAAAGTTGATCTGACAAAACAAGCAATTTGAAGACGTCACTATTAGCTTTGGGAACATTTGAGAGGCATAATTATTTGCTATTTTAATAAATAATTATGACATACACAGGGAAGATGTGGTCACCTTTTTTTCTTTCATGTATAAATTATTTCTAAAAACAAGATAAGCGTGTGTTCTCCTTGTTTTTTTTATGCTCTCCAATATTTAATTCTCTATGGAGTTAGTATTCTGGCGTAGTATCTACCGCTGTGGATCCAATATTCATAATATACTTATACTATACTATAATATACTTAAACATTTTGTTTTGCTTCATCTAAAAACATTGACCACGCCGTACTTAAAGAGTTCCAAGTTTGATAACATTTCCACTTTGTACGAGAGCATTGTTGTATTCACACTAGGCACATGAATGCACAGACCTAATAATTCTCCCTTTCCGTGTTCGATGCTCTCACTTACAAATGCAACTCGCAGCTCAGCTTCCTGACTGCCAGCGCTGACACGTTGATCAGTCTGCATCTGCCAAACGGTGCGTCACATGGAAGTGTCTGACATTCAGTCGCAACAATCCCAACAACACTAATCAAACAGCAGCTACAAGGCTTACACGCACACACACACACACACACGCACAGCACAGCGCTCCGCTTATCAGCAGCCGGCAGGACGGGTCTGTACTCTCTACGTTAAGTTCATTTCAAAAGATGGAAAATTCAATGGCACTTCGGTTCACTCCAGTCCAAGTAAGTCCAGCTTGATTCAATTCGACTCAGTCCACTTCAGCTCAATGCAAGTTAGCACATTCACTGCAATTCCCCAAAAATGCGCCGCGACGTGTATTTTTTTTGTGACTGCGGTTATCACAGCAGTCTGTGTTTGATAAAAGCGATCTGATCTCGGATCTCTTCTCAAAGAAGAGGTGTCTAATCTGCACTGTAGTCCCTTGAAGTCGTATCTGATCCGGACATGAAGCTGACACGAACCGCATGTTAATGACGTGTAAAAAGAGGTCTGACAAATCCTCAAAAATAATTTCCACATTTGCATATAAATGAATGTTGTCAGTTTGACAAGATAACACCCAAAAGTGATTCAGCCTAACAGCACTTAATCAACGTTTTATCAGTTATGTTCATTTTTTTGTCTTTTAGTCATCGGTGGTGCTAGACAGGAGAGACTACCTTATATAAAATAAAATCACTACATACACAATGGCCCTTCTTCCAGGCCAGTTTCCCTAGGAATTCAGTACTAGTGCAGGAAGCAGTTTGCAGAACGGAGGTGCTGGATGGGCATGTGGAACATATAACTTGTTCCATTGGATTATCCATTACCTCACTGACCTGCAATTAAAGATAAAACTTGATCCCTTGAAAGGACATTTGAACATGTGCCTTTTAATTAACCGAAACCACGACTCCTACCTAACCTTAACCTAACCTTAAACTTAATTGTAGCTGCCTATCACTAACCATTGTCTGGACCTCTCAGCTGTCAGGACGCCGCCACAAGAGTCGCAATTAACTGATCACTCTAATATTGTCAAATGTTGTCAATAAAATCTTTATTGGACCAAACTTTGAACTGAGAGGATGCTCATATCTACTTTTGTGATTGTGGCAGATGAGGTGCGCTGTGGCTTTAAACTCCTTGATGATTCCTCTCCGTGCATCAGAATCACTTTCCTGTAAGGTGAGAAATTAGAGGCTCGCAGGAGCGTCTGGGGCTTCCAGCAGTAGACGAACTTCTCGCTGAGCTTTCTTGCTGCAGGAAACCGATGAGAAGCAACAGCCTCCTCTCTGGGCCGCTCAATAAGCCGTTTGTAGAACAAGGATTCCCATTTGCATTTGGAAGCGAAAAAAAAAAAGGGAAGATCCTGAGATTGTGGATTACTCCCCTGGCTTTGCTTTTGAAGGGGAAGAATTAAGAAGAGGAGTTTTGGGAGCTTTACAGGGCAAATGGGATTCAAAGTCGTGTGTGTCTGTGTGTGTCTTTGTGTCTGTGTGTCTGTGCGTCTGTGTCTGTGCGTGTCTCTGTGTGTCTCTGTGTGTCTGTCTTCCACTTTGTACTGTATTTGTCTGTGTCTATTGTTTCCACTTGTGTGTGTGTTTATTTCTTCCACTTTGGTGTGTGTGTGTTTCTTCCACTTTGTACTGTATTTGTTTGTGTGTGTGTGTGTGTGTGTATTTCTTCCACTTTGGTGTGTGTGTCTGTGTGTATTTCTTCCACTTTGTACTGTATTTGTCTGTGTGTGTGTGTCTATTTCTTCCACTTTGGTGTGTGTGTCTGTGTCTGTGTGTATTTCTTCCACTTTGTACTGTATTTGTCTGTGTCTATATCTTCCACTTTGTGTGTGTGTGTGTGTGTGTGCGCGTGTGTCAACTTTCTACAGTGCCTCTCATTGAGTTTGGAAAGTGGAGACTGTAAATGAAATGCAGAGTAAAAGATTAGACGCATTTTATTCGTTCGTATGTGAAGTTTGAAGGTCCCTTAAAATGAATTTATTATTGTTGGAAGAGCTGTCGGCAGGTTCAGCTACCTTCTCTGACTCAGCCACCCTTTTTGTTCTCCTTCCACATTCATTTATCTGTATCGTCGCACCACCTTTATATGGTTATGTTTGAAGTATTTCACTGAAACTCTTATCCAGGGGAACTGCCGCGGGTAATTCTTCTTTGAGAATGGGAAATGGAAAACATGGTTCATTCAGGTCGTCATCTGCATTGAAAAATTCAACACTGTGTGGAATTTGAAATATGCAAAGAATACGATGGTATCCTGTGTCTCCACACTGCAAACAACACGATCAACAAGTCAGTGGAAGTCATTTCTCCGAATGTGTTGACCCTCGCTAACCTTGTCAACTGAAATGGTTATGAATCTTCGCTTATCAATAGCCAACACCACACGTTCCACCATGGCTGCCATTTACAGTCCTTTCTTGTTGCGAACACCAACTGGGATGACAAAGTGGTGACTGGTTAGAATTGTTGCTTCACAGCAAGGGCTTGTAGTTGTGCGTTTTATAGTAAATAGGGAGTGATTTTTGGACAAAGCCAACAGCTCATGCCATCTATCTTTAGACTTGTGTGCCTCACAGTAAATAGCGAGGCAACGTTGGTGCTGTTACCAGACCAGGGACAGAATTAGTCTGGTTTATGTCCCAACACTGTTGGACAGGGACGTGTCAACATCTATTTACAGATATGTTATGTCTCCACAGTATGCACAGTTTAACGAGGGCTAACATTAAGAACATTAACTACTATTGTTATTTTTTTAATACCAGGAGCAAAGAGGCAGGTTTCTGCTATGCTTTCACGCATATTGAGACTCTGACTCTTGAGTCTTTATAGTGTTGTGCACCTGGCAGCAGAGGTTGCTCTACATTTACATCATTCATTTCCCTTTAAAACTCCATCTTTGACCTTCACTTTGCAGGATTGATAGACAACGTCCCAGCTCTGCTTTGAACACTCACCGTGTAACTGCAACACCTCAGGTTCAAGCCCAGCTTGTTAAACACGTCAGTCCTCGTCTCCCTCCGAAACTTTCCATTACCCCCCCCCCCCCCCCCCCCCCCTCCGTCCCTGTACTGTGTGCTGTGGCAAAGAGAACAAACGTAGCTTAGAGAAATTAGAACAATAAATGTTCCCCGTGCTGTTTAACAACCGTTTACTGTTGGCACTATTCTGGCCCTGTACGGCTGTGTTTGTGGAACAGTGTGTTTTGCAACGAGGTAAGAGGTGGAAAATCTAGCCAAGGGCAAAAATGCTCAGAAAGAGAGGCTCCATATTCAAGGAAGCTAACTGCAGATTTGTCATGCTCCTGTTTGTTCTTACCCTCGTCCTTGAAGCATTCAGTGTGTAATTTAGTGTCTCGTTCCATTTGCTCCACAAAAAGGTTCTCTCCAACGCTTTTCTTCTGCCTCCTCGCAAAAAAAGCTCGCTTCGAAGGCATTGGTTGAACTAGGCAGGCGGCTGTTTGTTTAGTCTGACTGGAGCCTTTAGATTGAGAAGTTCCTCCATTCTCTGCATGAGTGCTCTCGTTCGTGGTTGCCCTTGGCAAAGCGCACTTGACACGCGTTGTGCTGCAGAACCAAAAAAAGCCAAAAGCTTCTGCTTTTGCTCCTAAGATAAGGTTTGCTAAAGGATTGTAACCCTTATTTACCCAGTCAAGATGAATAGGAAAGGCATAGGAAGGTTTTTTTTTTTTCTATCACACTCAGCTCTTCCAGCTGCCAGACTATATTTGAGGTTAGCATGTTAATGCAATCACTTTGCACTATGTATGACATTGCCAGAAGTAGCCTCAATCTCTAGATTATCATCAAGTGATGATATTAGGACGCGATTGGCTCTGAGCTGCTGGCAGTTTTCCTGTGACGCTACAATGATCATGTGAGAGCTGCGAGGAAAATTACTGGAGGGAATGTGTGATAGTGAGGAGATTAACCACTTCACCAGCTTGTCTCACTGCAGGGCAAACTCAACATGTCTTACTGTACGAATACACCCAGTCTTACTTTTTACTGCTTAATTACTTTTCCTTTTAGCCTGAAGAAGAATCGTTCAAAAAAAAAAGTATAAAAAGGACTAATTTGTATCCTCTTTTCAAAGCTCCATTCTTCAATATTTCTTCTTTCTTATATATTCATGTTACTGTGTAACTTTATCATAAGAAATGGGTGCACAACTCCTGCAGAACAGATACAAATATGTTGAGCTCGTTTATAGCAGCTGCCTCTGTGACTTGCAAGGTCGACTGGCGTTGATTTGAAAGTACCGTTCAGCTCAATTGACAAATCCCCTCTGATGACCAGACAATGACATAAAGGAATTAACCACACTCACGTATCGTCCCAATCTGAGGGAGTAAGCGCTGTTTGGCCCCCTTGTGGAACCCAGTTTATTGACTTCTTATGGCCAGGTTGTCATCTTGTTCCCTGAAGTGCGGAGCAGTGATGTTTTATGCCAAAAATGCCATTTGCTTACAGATCGATACGGCTTTTCAAACCCAATATGTTCAGCGAGGATGAAATTGTGTGGAGTGTACTGCTTAGGGATGACATTTTTTGGCGAGCAGTTTTTGTTGTGTAGCTGAATATTTCACCTTAAACTGGCAGTTTATGTCACCGTATTTTGTCTGTTTTCACAGTTCGGGAGACTTTTATTTCATAACCATTATCTCATCCTCTGTGCTTCTCTCAGAGGACCCAGAATGCAATCTGTCATCCGGCAGTGACAGTCACACCACACAAAGACGGCCTCTTCGTTTCTGACTCAATGAACCCACGGCAGCGGTGCCAAGCGACGCTAAACGCTGCACCATTTTTTATGCCTCTTTCCCCGTCCTATTCTCCTCCAGCGGAGTGTTCGCTCATCAGAGCAGGCCTGTCTGCCGCCTGCCAAAGTCATCATCTACATCACCGCGCTCCAATGGAAACACAATCACTGCTTTCTATGGAAACCCAAACACCAGTGTATAATATGAGCAATATGTTTCTCTTCTGTCTCTTTTCAAACAATGTGGGTGAAATGGCCAGAGAAAGCTGGTGTGTGAGGGAGAAACAAAATGTGTGAATGACTCGGAACAAGATCGACTGATGGTGGAAATGACACGACTGAAATTAAGCAGCTGCTCCACCTGAGGAGTTTAAGATCTCATTAAGATTGCAAAAATAGAATTGAATGTTCATGGTGATTTTCAAATCATCCGTTTGATGAATTTCCTAGCGACTCCGCGTAGATGCCAGAAGAAAAAAATGAAATAAAAACAGTCAGCCATTGGTGCTGGATGGAAATAAGTTAATGTCACGCTTTTTGGTCAAAAAGTCAAATTTCACCCTTTGCGAGTCATTTGATACATTGTAAAAAAAATAAATAAATACAAATGTTATTTAAGAATTAAGTTAATTAAATTTGTAATTAAACTTAATATATACTAAAGAATTAGCTACCCTAAAAAAAATCTAAAAACTTTTTAATGTATTAAATAATACACATAATAAGGTGTACGTAGCTTTTGTTTTTTAATTAAATTAATTGAAGGAAAGCAACATGTTAGTTGTACACAAAAACCAAAACAACAAAAAGTAATACTTTTTCTCACTTATCCCCTGTTCTATAAAGCCATGTAGACAGTTTTGTTTCGTGCCACTAAAGGATGTGGTTGAATAAAAAAGGCTTTTCTTCACATTTGGCATTTTTCCTTCATTAAATGCAGTGTTACAAGAGTTTAATTGGTTATGTTGGATGTAAATAAGTGTTCAGGTTCTGAATACAGAGACGAGTATGAAGTCCTGTCCAAGAGTTTTATCATATTTCCATTCTTGTGTGCATTGTGAGAGAGGATGTAGGAGACGGCAGGAGATGAACATGCAGCACATACTGCACCACACAATGACTGGATCCATGTACAACAAATGGATGACACACATTTACAGAAGAGAAAAAAAAAAAGACTTTGGGCATCACACCTGTTGTCAAGTAATCAGTTCTTGCAATCTTCTTTTGCGATATCCCAAAAGTGAACTTCGTGTTTCAGACTCTGCACAATTCTGTCACATTTAATGGCGTCTTTGTAGCCATAAGGACACCCTGTATAGACTTGCTGTCCATCATGCTGGCAGACTCTGCTCGCTAGGAAGTAAAGATACCGCCGACCTTGTTAGCATCACCGTCACCTGTAGCTCATATCTTCGTTATCTGGAAGCTAGCGCTGTACTCTACCTCACGCTCGCTCTCAAATTTAATGAGCATTCGCTACCAGATTCCGACCACCCTGCCACCAAATGACCTCCTACCTCCTCTGTAGCTTCATTTGTGTTGAGCAGGAAAAAAATATTCTATTACAAGCGAACCAGATGGCAGGAGCCTGGCAGTGGCACAGTGATCATTAACCTGGTGGGCTTGTCTCTATGTGCACCTTGTCTCTTTTAATTCGACTCTCCCCTCTTGACTCCCAAATGTCAAAACTTCCCCAGACTCTCCGACTTTTATATGGTCTGTACACTTTATACCTTTTACTGTAGGTTGCGTAAAGGCGGGGCTCAAATCTGAGTTTACCAGTAAGCAAACTGTTTTTGAAAGGCTGATTTTAGACCGACTTTAGACCCGCGTGGCAACAAAACCCATCATACTTTACATCTTTTCCAGACGATAAAACCATGAGAACTTCCCCCTCAGTCCAGAGTTTCTTTGAAGCGTTTTTGCTTTCGTTCTCTACCACAAAGCTCAAAGATATTACTTTTACGCCTCTGATTCTGCAGCAGCGAAATGTCTCTGTGTTCACTGTGGCTTTGCTGCTAATGGGAACTTAATGAGAAACAAGTTCCATATTTAAGTTAAATGCAAATTTGGTGCAGCTGAGTCCAAGCTTTGCTTTCAAAGTTGGTCCCCATCTTTCTGAATGTTTAGAAATTCCACAACTAAACATGAGAGGTTGTATCCTAAAGGTCTATTTTAACGATGGAGTTGACTCCATCCAGGCTTGACCCATTAAAAGACCCTGTTCACTTCTTGTCAGCGTGGTTTAGTATTGGTGCTTCTGCTCCCTGGGACGTCCGTGGCACAGACCTCATTATGATTACTTACTGAGCATATCTGCTTATATTGCAAATCAGCAGCAAGGCCATTGTTTCTTATTAAAAATGCATATGGAGAAACTTTACTGACGCAATCCTGTAAAATGCAACACAGTGGGGCAGTTAAGAGTCGTTTCTGTCGAGCTGTGATGCAGCGAAAAATCCCTCTAAGCCACATAAACGACTGCAACTGTAACTTTGTTTTTTTTTTTGTCGTTTTTTTGGGAAAAAATATCACAATGTCGGGGGGGAAAAATTGAAGTCGAATCACAGGGTAGGAATACAACCGGAGCATACGTGCTTTGCATCAGCTGGTGGTGACTGACAGTTTCATTGATTGTTAGTGATTTCAGATCGCTCTCAGTGATTTCCAGTGAGTTCACTCCCTCTGATGGAAAAAGACTTGCCTCCTGGCAAAGAGGAAGGCGGTAGAAAGAAGAGGAGTACACACGTTGCAGTCAAAACTGCGTCGAAGGAAATCCTATATACTCTTAATAATACAGTAACATTAATACATTAATATACTGTATATGTAGAATATAAAAGTACAATAGTTTGACGAGTATTCCAAAGACGTCCTCTGTTGCCGGAAGCTAGTGCATGTAGCAACAACCATACAAAGGGTTCAATACCTGAGAGAAAGCATAATATGATAAAAACACAGACATTGACGATAAGATCCCCTTTTCTTCATCTTCCACTGCCCACACCTTCAGTCGAGCTGTGATAGTTTTCCAATCAAGACTTTGTTTTCCGCGGAGGTGACTTTCAAAATGACTAATTAGGAGGGAAATGAACTTCATTAACCACATATTTTCTTTTCTTTTTTTTTCAGTGCTGAAGTCGTAGAGCTGTGTCAGCAGCGCTGAGGAAGTTAGGAAATTAGGGATAGTATTCAGTGACAGAAAGTGTGCAAGCCCATTGATACCATTACTCAGCATCCGTCCTTTATTAGTCAGTTAAAATTGTTCTTGAATGTCATGTAGGACGTGATGAAATGTATGACGAGGCAAAAATCGAGTTTTGAAAAATGAAAACGGCAGCCTGTTGGATAAAACCTCATTTGGTTTTCCACTTGGAGGACACAAGTGGAGGACAATGTCTTAAGAGTTGCCAAAAACATTTTAAAGTATTGACTTTGGTGAAAAAAATAAATAAAATTGGTCAGTCCTGTGTGATAACTTTCCAGAGTTGCACAACTGTGTCATGGTATTATAGAACAGTATATTGCTGGTGTCTCATAAGCCCACATGCCTCTTGCATTTTAACACAGTGTCACTTTATGTCACCACTGTTGCCCCCCCCCCCCCTCAGCGTCGTGGACTATGCGTCTTGTGTTCTCCTGGGGGAACTTGTCTCTTCTCATGCTCTGCTGTACTGAGCTTGTTGTGTTCTTGTGTAGAGTGACGAGGTTAAAGCCTACAGACCATATCAGTTCTATGCTCAAATACTATCTGAGTTTGCCCACTGAAATCCTTTAATGGCCATGGATGGGTGTTTTATTGCAGGCCTTGTAACCTCCTCTATTTATACTAAATAATTTGTTTAAAGTCATGAAATCAGTGGAGCGAGGGATATGAGGTAATGCTTTCCATCTCCAATGGAAAGATGGATTCACTTTCGGAATAAACGACCTCTCTGGCATTGTTCTCATATAAGATTGAACAATATAATTAAAGGCCCCACAAGAGGTGTTTAGTCAATTTCCACATAACATTCGACCCTGATTATGATGATACCTCTTCTTCAGCCTGGCTTTTTTTTTGTTTTCGTTTTTGTGGCTGTGTCGCTCTGTGATCTGGCAACAACTGATTTGTTCTGATACCGTAATCAGGAGTTGAGTAGAAAATAAGGCCTTTTTGATTAACTGGAGTTCATTGTTTTATCACAACAATGTCTGAACTGCAGAATCACACTCGCACCTGGAGGAGAAAGACAGCAAGAGTAAACAAAGAGAGAGTCGAATTTGATTGGAGATGGAAATAAATAGCCATATTTATTCATGATGACATCTGTGACACGATCCATATTCAACCAAAGTTGCCTGCATTTGGACCGGCTCAGTCGGGCCAGTCTGGGCGCGAAATTGACTGTTTTCATACACGGAGTGAAGCAGGCTGGGAATAATCCAGACACTCGGGCTGAGAGGACCAGGTTGGGGATTTTCTGCCTTTGGTATGATTCACATAAGAACACAATAAAAACAACAAAATCTATCATATCTCACTATGGGGATGACGTACAGAGACGTACCTGTAGGGACACTCTGACAGATGAAAGCACTAAAGCTGACAAACAGACAAATGCTGGGCTAACAATCTAGAGGGTGGCGAGTAATGTCCTCTGTATGTTCTTTCATCCGTACGGACAGTGATGAATTTAGACACGGACAAAAAAAAAAAAACTGCAAAAACAGACAGTTTGGTTTATTTGTCATTCAAACGTTTCTCAGCCGCAGAAATAATCTAATTGGATGAATTAAACTTCAGGAAGGCGGAGCCTTAGAAGCACTGGGGTTCTGGCTAAGTGACTTTAGATTGAACTACACTGAAAGACGCAGGGAAACTGTAGCTATCAACTTGACTTTGATGGCTATAGTGTGAAGGCTGGTAGAACACCATGACACACCTGTGTGACATTCTGTTTGCTAATGTTGAGTAAGGTTAAATTATATGTGCTGCTTTCTTGGCAAATATACTTCTGTAAAAGAGACAGAATACTTATTTCAGTTCTACTGGAAAACTGGCTGTTTTGTTAGATGTTTTTAGACTTTTTAGACTTGGATCACAACTCCGCCCACTGACATTTAACTCAAACAATAAAGTTGAGTCTTTTTTTTTTTTTTATCTGCCTCCACATCAGCTTTGCTCAGCTGCCATGTCCGCACAATCTCATCCATCTTCTTTTAGACTCTTCGAAAGATGTCTGCGTGTGAGATCTTCTCCCTCGCCTCGTCTGCCTACTGCGTACACTGCATCTTCATTATGAGACGGAGGCTCGCTGTGCTCCTCCTATATTTACTAGAGGCCTATTACGGATTTCCCTTTTTATTTATTGATTAATACATCATCAAGTGGAGCTCCAGCCGCAGCCCGGGGAACAACAGAGAGTTTCCCCTGGTGTCTGCAGCCTTTGTCCCGGCTGCCCACTTAAGATTCAGGACGCGCCTCACCTGTTAGACAATCATTGCCATTATTCTCCTTTTTCTTTTTTTTTTTCTAGCCACCCGCTGCTGGTGAGAGAGTGGCAGCATCTTCATCGTGGCTTATGTAAGAGTTAAAGGGATAAAACGCACATTTTCAAATTGTTGAAGTCACTAGGCTTCAACAATGTTGGTGAATTTGGGGTGCGGACATATCTGCAGCTTAACCTGTTTTATGGGCATATAAAAGGATTTTTCTGACCTCTCTTAGTAATAAAGCACCTTGCTTTTTCTTATCAAAGGCAAGCGCTGAGAAACTGCTGGATGTTACATCAAAGCATGACGTACTCCCCTACCCAACAAAATGAGCCTCACCACAAACAAGCAGGCAGAGAGAATGGGATCAGTGTGGCTGTGAAGAGAGGGAGGAAGAGAGGAGGCAAGAGGAGAGAAAAGAAAGTGGAGCTTTGTAGGAGAAGCTTTAGTGAGGCTTTTTCCTCCCTCGCTGTCAGGCCACAGAACATTAAAGTGGAGGAGAGGAATTTGCATTCTCTAAATCACCCCCCCCCACCCCCACCCCCAAGCTCACATGCTGACTGTCATGCACGTGCACTCACACATGCATGCTCCTACATAGTGCAATTTTCTGAAGCTTTACTGCCATGACATTTCCATCCAACACATGCTGCTAAAGCAAACAGATTAACAGCAAAATGCATGTAAATGAATACAATAGAAACTCACATATTAGGGTCACCCACTACAGCCCATGAGGTTGAATCTGCACCTCTCTAATGCAGTTTGAACAAATCTAAACACTGTGACCTTCACGAAGGGAAGATTAAATATAACTCTGGGCTGTTGTTTGGCGTTAGTTGTATCTAATAAACCAAGTGTATTGTGGAAGGATACTTTACTGGCACTCGATTCCAGTGCAACTCTCAGCCTTGTGGCCTCCGAGTCGAAAACTTAAGTGTTGAGAGTGAAATATTACATCATATAAAAAGTGGCAAAGCAACATGAGAGTCCAACTTCTCAGCACTACATGCATACATTGTGTTTTTAATGGGATGTAGCTTCAGAACCTGGGGCATATTACTAAGTACAAAGACTAAAATGTGCAATGCTGTTGACTTGAGTTGGACTTAAATCAGAGAAAATGCAAATTTGAGACTTGACTTACTCGAGACTTAAATACAGGACTTGACATGAAACTCGAAAGCAAGCAAGGAAGGGATATACTTTTCACAGACTGCAGTGAGTCAGTGGGAATGTAGGCTACAAGGAGGAGTATAATCTTCCAGAAGGTACTTGCTTTCTGCTGGAGTGGACAAGTCTGATTAGCTGAAAGCGGCCGAGACAACAAGTTGTCATACCGAAGCAACGGAACACAGCAGGTTGTTAAGCCATTGCTTTCCAAAACAACTCACATGAGTCTGGTATGGCACATGAGCTGACACAGCTTCTTGCAGCATAATGGCTTAAGATGAATGGAAGTGTATTCATAGCCATGAAAAAACACACACACACAAACACAAATGTCGAATACATACAAACATTCTCAAAATGTAAAGCACGATTGCAAAAGGACAGAGCACAAATCGGAGTGATTTTCTGAACTAATTATGAACAAAGTCCTCATTCTTTCTAAATTAAACATTTTATTGAAAACATAAAAACAAACAAGGTAAATATCCAATAATATCTCAGAAGAAATGTGGAGGGTTATAATAAATAAAACCATAGCGGAAGCAATTGTTTTCGCAAAAAGACTCCACAATCATTTAATGTGATTTTTGTTTGGCAAACAAGCGACGCAACAAGAACAAATACAAACACATAAAATGAATACCCGTTACAAGATGAAACATAATTAAAAAAAGAATATATATACATGGAGAAACCTAAATATGTCATCCACTTTGATGGCTCAAATGTGTAATTAGAAAGAAACCTTTCCCATTATTCCATCCAGCCATGAACAGTGTTGGAAGTGGCCTGGCGACTGAAACACACACGGTCCAGTAGACCTGCCGTACGACTCTGTGGGACAAAAACTGTGCACTTAATACACACGTGAGGGGAAAAAAAGTGTCCAAAATATCCAAACACACCCCTTATACTCCAGTAAACCAGAAAAAAAATACACAGCAGGGGCAGGGCTGCTGGAGAAGGAGGGGTCGTCTTGACAACACAACACTCTCAGGCAAGTCCCGCCTCTTTCAACTTCAAACCAGAAGCCCACATGTGTCTCTGGTTCTAAATCTGGCAGGAAAAAGGCTGGGCTGCAACTCAGAGAGACAGAGGGCTGGAGCACCAAGACTGCTCACAGCAGAGCCTTCAAAAAAAAAAAAAGAAGAAAGAAGAAAGAGGAAAAAAAAAAAAAAAAGAAGAGGGAGACTGCAGGGTCACAGGAGTCCACCACACGTCCAGGAAACAGCTCACAGCTCAGGGACTGGGCCAGAAGAGGCGGGGAGCAGTTTGTTATTGGAAAAGCTGACAAGAGAGCAAGGCAGCGGGGAGGGGAAAGAAAGAGAGGGGTGGCTGCCTGACTTTGACTTTGGTCAGTGAAGGCCTCATGCAGCTTCTAAGCAGCAACTCAATCCCATTTTTATCTGCCTGACAAACCTCGACCCTGAGCAGAGCTCACCGGGAGCCCAGAAGTGAGGAAGTAAAGAGAGGAATAAAGAGGGAAAGGAAAAGAGAGAAAGAAAGAAAAGGAAAGTATGGTAAGTTTGGTTTCACTGCCTTGTTTAGACTCATTAAGCGTGGCTGTGGTGGGCGGGGAGGTGGGCCGAGCTATGAGTGCATCTACTCACTCCTTCAAATAGTGGACCTACTTAAAGCTGTGCCTCTTCACTTTTAGTTTGCCTGTATGTTATGGCAGAATTTTCTTTTTTTGCCCACTTTGCACTCGTCGGCCCGGGAAAAAAACCCAACAAACCCAACATTATAACGACTTTACAAATGCAGAGCCGCTGAGACTCAAGCAGTTAAATGAACGTATGTGTTGTGAACCCAGAAGTTGGGAAGAAAGGAAGCTCGGGAACTTTCTTTTCTTTTTTTCTTTTTCCGAAATGAAATTGCAGGAAAAAGTGTTTACCAATACTGCTTGCTTTGAATCTCCTTCCTTTTCTACAATCTTTGTGTGTATAGAGAGAGAGAGGGAGGAGAGGAGGGTGGGTGGGTGGGCTGACCGCCCAACTTCCCCGTATCAGTCCCGGCAACACATTTGGTTTCAATTACTTTGTTCCCCTGGGGAACACGCTGCTATAAATAAGTAACAAGAAGCTGAATGTGGACAGACTGCAGCCTACTGTCGGGGTTGGACTGTAGAGGAGGAGGAGGCGCATGCCTCAACACTGACTCTGGGTCTGCTCTGCCTGGGGGGCGTGGGGGGGGGTGTCGCTGGCTCAGCTGTGGTGATGAGGAGTGTGTGTGTTTTGCAAGGGAGGTCTTGTTCAGCTCCAGTCTCTGTGTAGCTCAGCGGGTAAAAAGTTTTGTGTTTTTTAATCTATTTGGAGCATGTCTCAAGTTTACCATGCCTGGATTTGTAGCAAAATACCAAACAATACTTCTTTTTTTTAAACATCTTATCTGAATATTTATTTTTTTTTCTTTTAACAAAAGAAGGCAGACTTCTCAAATGTTAAATTAGTTATTAGTTAATGTTAAAAAAAAAAAAGAAATAAGCAACGACACAAGACGTTTCACTCAATAAAATCACAAAAATAACTACGGGACATCTGATGAGTTTTTGATTCAATATCGGTTCGTACCAAAACAAATATTGAGGTTTGACATCCGACCCTCGTCTCAAGTTAAGTCTCAAGTCCTTTATTGCGAGTTACTGTCTTTGGTAGAAAGTTGCTGGTCTTTAAGGACTGAAGGAAGATAAAAGTAACTCTTCCTTTTTTTTTTTCCAAAGTCATTGATAATGTCCTAACTTTTTTGTGATTTACATCAGAGTCCGAGTCCCAAGTATATAGCTCTGGTTAAATATTTGACTTCAACTGTAATCAGTCAAACTGATCAATATGTTGAGTATACTATTTGTTGGAAAGTGGCTTTAATCTTTTTTCCGATCGTTACAGAGAAACCGTGGCTCAAGCGACTCCTGCAGCACGACCCACTGTTCATCCATTCGCTCCGGACATTTCTATTTTTACCGAAAAAAATATGGCTTCCATCTCATTCCACATGCAAAACCTGCCGAACTTACTCGCATCAGCATGCTTTGGTTTGAGCACTTTAAAGCACTCGTCTCCTGCTCTAATAGCTTAAAAAAAATAAAAAAAGTTCAATTACTTTTTTTTTTTTTTTTTTTTTTTTATAATTGCACTTGTGAGAACTTGTTTGTACCGAGACAGAAAGCCAATGAGTGGCGCCTTTTTTCCAGAAGACTTTTCAAACTCTAACTTGCTGCCTCAGGTTTTCGCAAAGGTCTCATTATCCCAATTGTTTTGACGAGATTTCCTGCAGACCTTCGTGAGCGTGACGAGACAGAAGTCTGGCCACGCTTCATTACACTTACTGAGATGCAACAGATTTTTCACCATTTTGCTGAGGATGGTCACGCGCATGAAACTTATGTACAAATCAGAACGTTCATAACGTTCCCTTTTCCTGCAACATTTGTACTTGAAGGGGCAAATAGTTTGACTGCTGCAGTGGTTCCCAACCAAGCAGTTGGGATACCCAAAGTGGTCACTGGATACATGTGAAATGTATCATAGGTTAGGAAAGAAGAAGAAAAACATACCAGAGAATCAAACACATTTCATATTTGCTTCTCTTTCATGCAAAAACAGATTGAAAGTGAAAAAAAATATATAAAAATGAAGGAAATTAGCAGCAACTACTGTGTCGCACCGACTGCCAGCGGCCGCTTTGAGTCTCTGCACTTGTTTATACATTGATTACACATTAGTCTGAAGTAGCCTCTGCCACCAGCAAACTCCAGAGTCCATTCCCTCCCACTGTGACTCAGGCATGTAACTCAGCCCACCTGCTTCAGGACACACAGCAGCTGTCGCTCCACACAGTTATATTGGGAACAGAGTCAGAGCTCCAAATATCCGCTGACCTTCCAGCCCCCGGCCCCGACTCTCTGTCTCTGTGTCTTTATAGGCTTTTAGCTGTCTGTCTGCACGGAGCTTCCAACGGTCTACTGTTACCTCTTACTGAACTAAAGCCTACACTCGCTCCGATATAGTAATGTATTTACAAGCACTGTCTTTGCCAGCTGTTGAAATACACAGAGACATAAAGAGGTTTACTGGAAGAGTGAATTAGATATCAGTATAGTCTGTAGGTGAGGGTCATTGTTCCAAATGTCACAGAAGAAATGGCACTGATTTTTAAAGGTTCTGCGGCATTCAGAGCATTAATAAAGCTGCAAACAGCTTTTTTCTTTGTAAAGATAAAGTGGAATATTGTGTCCTGAGCAGAGAATGAAGTCACACTCCCTCTGTGGGTGTTGTAATTCGAACTTTTTTTATGTAGCCGGTCCGCCCGTGCGCGCATGCTAGTTTTTGAGTTGCTGTGTGTGTGCGTGTGCGTGTGTGTGTCTGGCTAGCTAGTGGCTGCCGTTCCGCACTGCGCTTATATACGACTGTTAGCGCTGACAACGCCGTTCTGACCGACCTCGTCATTGTGGAAATGTACCGGGCACCCTTCAGTTCCCCCTCAGGTTAGCACTGTTAGCTCTGTCAGCACTGTTGCCGTTGTTTGCTGATTGTGTGCCAAAAAACACAAAATAAATAAACGCCAGTACATCTGTACCACAGAGTGGGTATTTTTAAAATTCAATGTTTTCCCTGATGACATTATTTTACTAGATTGTTATACTTTTTTAGCCACGGTAGCGGCATGTGAAGGCAATGTCGGTGTGTCGGTCTGTTTGTTGGTCCACCATTTTTTTGGCTATAATATCTCAACAACTAATGGATGGATTGACAATTTTGTACAGACATTCGTGGTCCCTAGAGGATGAATAATACTGACTCTTGTGATCCTCTGACATTTTTCCTCTAGTGCTACTATAAGGTAGACTCTAGTGCTACTATAAGATAAACTCTAGTGCTACTATAAGATAAACTCTAGCGCTACTATAAGGTAAACTCTAGTGCTACTATAAGGTAGACTCTAGTGCTACTATAAGGTAGACTCTAGCGCTACTATAAGGTAGACTCTAGCGCTACTATAAGATAGACTCTAGCGCTACTATAAGAT
>CALSCE010009376.1:4650520-4691366 GCA_943593645.1 Bovichtus variegatus
GATAGACTCTAGCGCTACTATAAGATAGACTCTAGCGCTACTATAAGGTAGACTCTAGTGCTACTATAAGGTAGACTCTGCTTAGTTTTGCTTCATACTGTATAAAAACAGCTTTAATCATGCTATTAAAGCTGTGTTAAAAAATAAAATAAAAAACGTGTAAAGCTCCTTTGTTTTTCAAAAATATGTCTCTGTAACGCCTGCAGGCATAATTTACTACTTTCATGTAAGGTTTTTTTTTTTTTTTTTCTTTTTGAAATTTTGTTGTGTGTGAATTTTTAACCCGGGGAGCGCCCCCCCCCCCCCCAGGAGACAATACCAGTACCACAAAAGTCAGCTGTTTTGCTGAGTGTCTGGAGGATTTATACTTTCCTACACATATTTGCAACAGCAAGTTTGACACATTAGAGCCAGGCTTCGATAGATCAGCCCCCTTTTTTTTTTTCATTGCTGAACAACCTTTAGCATCCAACCAGCAGTTCTGCAATGAGGTTTTCACTGCTCCATTGCACAGGATGGAGACAGAGACCCGCCGGGATATGACTATCAGCGTTCCTTTAGAAATGTTTTCCTAAATCGTTATCGTTACTACAAAAAAAAAAAAAAACACTTGATTTCGCAACGTGGTGCGTTTGAGAGAGCTAGAGAGTGTGACCGAGGAGAAGAAGGAATCAATCTGTGTGTTTTTGGCATTCACAATAGAACCAACACAACCAAAGCAACTCATTTGCTTAGAGTCAGAAACGAGACTTAATTAAAGAAGCTTCAGACAGCTTCATGAATCATGGTAAACACATTCGTTCCGTGTAGTCTTGATGCGCCACAGAGGGAGAAGACACAATAGAAGCATGAATATGTCAGTCCTTTTTAATCAAATGTTATAAATGTGTTGCTTTACTAAGAGATGATGGTTTCTCTTTTGATGACTGAAAGAAAATAGTGCAGCTGCTATCTGAGATACAAGTATTTGTTTTTGTTCAGTGCAGTTCAAACCTGCTGGATAAAAGCTTCGATTTTTTTTTTTTTTTTTAATGATTTTTCATTAAGACGCAGGTGGTAGAAGTAGATTTTTATTAAATTGTCGCTCATAATTTGTCCCCTTCTTGCTTCTGGTGTTCTTATGCAGGCTGCTGGTTGAGCGTACTGGCTCCTTTTTTTTTTTTTTTTTTTTTTTTTTCTTCAATTGTGTTATTTATTACCCTGGTGTAATGAATTTTTAATATAAAAGGGTGAAACCGGTATTATTTTAAACACACGTGTAACATTTTTTTACTGCAGTCTGTTTCGATTACTTCTGTAAGCTACAGTAGCATTAGAGTTAGTACAGTAAACTCGGACTACGAAACACACCCCACGGGACTCTGATCAAGGACACCGTTCATCTTGAGTGTGGCTGCCCATACACAGCACTGTATTCAACAGCTGGCAAACGTGCCTCGCGGACTCATACTTCAGCTTCCTGCAAACCACAAAACCGCCCGACTCTGGAAAATGTGACTCATCTGACCTATTCAATTTTTATGGTACTGAGAATTTCCGAACATCTTTGCTTGTTGACACGGGACACAAACGGTGCGTGAATGGCAGCGTTACGACCGAGACCAGAGGCGTTGATTCATCTTACGTCCGATTGCAAATTGGATGCTCATGTGTTAGCCATGACAGCTTTATAAAGTCTTGTGTTGTAGTGGATATTATACATTTGGCAAGAAAAATGTGGTAATGCAGCTTCGAAAGGAAAGGTTTTTGACATTTTGGGGGGGAATACCCTTGTTTACTTTCTTGCATAGATTTAGATGAGATGATGAATAGTTCCCATGTATTTATGGTCCTGTAAATATGAAGCTACCGTGTGTACGGGACTATTTCCTTTCCGTACAGACATGAGAGTCGTGGCAATTTTCTAATCTTAAATCAAGAAAGTGGATAAGCATATTTCACAAATTGTCACACTATTCCTTTAAACTGTAACGGCCATGATGGGTGCATTTCTTACCCCATAAAACATTTGCAGAGCCTTTGTGTTTAATATTTCAAAAACCTGAAACGTTTACATCTGTGCGATGTCTCCTTCCTCTCCACTAGTCCGATTCTACATCTTTATAACACAACCTCCAATTCTGACAGCTCACATTGCCCCCGTGCTCGTAGTGACATGAGGAAAATCTGCTTTTTTTTTTTTTTTTTGTAACGAATCATCACCCAAAAAGCTTTCTTTCACCTCATTAGATACGTTTGCATTTGTTTTTTGTGAATTTCTAAAACCCCTATTCTTCAATGGAGGCGAGTGGTTTGAATTGGAGTCACATTGCTATTCAATGAAACAACGGTGAGGAATCATTTTACAGATAATGTCGTCTCCCAGGCAGTGTTCCTGTTATTTTCTCCACCTTCCTGCAGACAGATGGATAGATAAGATGGGGGGGGGGCTGAAAAGAAAAATGACTGTCAGATGAGTGAGAAGAGTGAAGCAGGAGAGAAGAGAAGGGGGGGGGGGGTTTACTGAGTGAGTGATAATTTGCGGATTAGACTTTGAAGCAGGAATCGAGTTGCACCGAGCCAACCTCTTCCCACGTCCGCTTGGCACGGAGCTGCAAAGTAATTTCCATGGAAATTATGACCCCCATCCCCGTTGTTCGTAGCTGTTCCACTGCGGGGTAAATAGTGCCTAAACCCTCGAAAGCAGATTCAAAGAAAAACAACAGGCCCAGAGATGCCACAATTATACTGTATATCTGTATATCTGTATATCTGCATATCTGTATATCTGCGCGTTCGCTTGATTCCCTTGTTTTTTTCTTTACTCACCGTTTAATGAGAGCCGCCTGTAAAACTGACTGGACACCTGGGGGTCCATCCTTTACAGTCTTCTTAGTATTTATTTTTTATTTTAAGGTGTGATCCAGCCGACTGGGAGGTCAATTAAGAGGGAAGATGGACTGACGGAGCCTGCTGCTTTTTCACACTTCACTGGTCAATCATTGTTGCTGGTTTTAAATGTACAGCGTGCCTCAAAAAAAAAAAAAAAAAAGATAAAATACAAAAGGAGTAAATAGATACAGAAAGTTTTGAAACTAAAAGTTGTTTTTCTTTACTATTTGTCTCACTTCCGTTCATACTTTAACGCCGTCGTTCAGGTGCCGAGTGTGTTTCATGCTACTAAGGGGCTTTATCAGTTTTATTTTCAGAAAAATAGCTTTTTTATTATGTTACTGATTGTGCACAGTGTGAGTTCTGTGATTGCTGCGCAGGGGAACCCCACTTTTGAAACACTAAAATCAAGTATTTAACCAAGCAAAATATCTCTAAAAGGCTCCCGTCAGCCTCTTCCAGCCCTCAATTCGAGTACATGTCAAAACTAGAAAAATGAATACCCACAAATTACTTGTTTGCTTTGTTTCACTCTCCCAACAAAAGTGTGGTTCATGAGAGGAAATGGAGAAACTAACTGGAAAGATCTGATTGGTCGCTGACATCCAGATGAACGTGTGTTTGTTCTGCTAATTGATGGCGTGGCTCACAGTGTGAACATGCAGTCCGTGTTTGCGTCCAAGTTTGAGCGGCAGTCCGATTTGTGTTCAGCAATCAACAATTCAGAACATGCACAGTGGGAGTGAAAGATTCACTGTCAATACTTAAACTCCAATTTCAAGTCCCATTGTAACATTTAGAAAATAAACAAGGATGGATTTGGGGATTTGCAAGTTGACATTATTTAAGACTTCTAAGTTAAATAGGCTGAATTTAGCTGCAAAGTTCCTCTAGTGCCACAGTGAGGTTCATATCTGTGGCTTTGAGTGAAATGTCTAACAATTGGATTCCATTTTGTTCAGACGTGCATGTGATCCTCTGACTTTTCATCCAGCGCCATCATAAGGTCACAACTTTAATTTGTCCAATACTTGTTCATGACTACAGACTTGGATGCTTCTGACTATTACAGTTTAAAAAAAAAATAAATAAAAAAAAACTCTTCCTGTCTCTCATTCTCCTTCTCTTCTTCTGGCTCTTTGTCTTCATCTCTCTCTATACATATGTGTTAAATTAACCAGCAATGTGTATCGTTTCTTTAACAGTCTGCGAGTCTAAACAGGAAGCAGTATGAACAACAGGACAACTTGTGTTCTACTTCAGATAAACCTTATTAGACAATTACTAAACACAGTTTATACTAACCAGACTATTTATTGATCTTTGTACTTAGTGTGCTAACCTCGACACCCAGTAGTAAGGCTCGCGATGACATAACATACCTTAATAGCAAGGCTCCTTGCAGGTTTGCCGATAACTTATTTGAAGAGTCGGGTCACCCAGATTGACAATGTTGTGTTTAAGAACATAAATAGACTTTTCAGAGTTACCTTGAAGGCCTTTTTGGACAAATGTGTACAGAGGTGTTAATGATGCCAGCCATTTGTGAACTCTGGATTGATCCTATTCAGTCATCTCTGCGGGGGAAACAAGGCCAACAACAACCCTTCCTCCCGCACGTGATCATTCAGAGTGTGCACGGAGAAGGGGGGGGGGTTTAGACGGATCTGTCGTGAGAGAGGGAGGGAGGGAGAGGGATCTACAATGATTCGAGATTTTACCCATTTTAAAGAGTAAAATAAGCTGCATGTGTCAGTCAGATCTGTTATTGTGGCACGCTGCCACAAATAAATCAGAGTTGCGGAAACACTGATATTGTAATCGAATTGCCCCAAACATACAATCCAATTAAGATCTAACTCCTCAGAACTGCCGTTAGAGGTGTTTAGAGACACATTTGAGTTGGACTAGAGGGACAACCTGATCTTACTCACTTTAAAAGCAGCTAAAAACGAAGTGGCTCATATTTCTCGGCTCATTTCGTGGGTTGATGGTGCAATTCTTTGTTTCTTTAGATACGTGTCGAGAAACAACATCCTGCCCACTTGACAACAAAGTCTAATGACAGTAAAAAATAGAAATCGTGCAACCTCAAACTGCAGTTAAAGTAAAGCGCCGAGGCATTTTGACTTTAATTTGCTGTTGACATGACTGAGGCTGATTACAGCAACAGTTTAGCATGAGGTGGGATTTCAAATGCTGTGTTAATAAGCAAGGTGTTTGTCATATTCCAATTAGGGGCAGACACGTGTTGTTTGGCCTTTCAGACAGGTGATATGTGGGGGTGGGGGGTGCAGGGGAGGTAGCCAAGCAGTCACATTTTTCTGTGTATTTGTGTTAGTGTTTATGAAGCCTCTGATCTCTAAGTCCTTGCACATTCTAAATGGATAGCTTTGGATTTTTTTTTTTGTATCTTAATACCGTACTCTTCCCTGATGCATGTTAAGTTGCCGTCCTATTGTGAGGAATGGTTAACAAAATCCACAGTCCTTGCTCCAGCTATTTGCATTCTAAAGTTATGCTGAAGCTGAAGCCCAGTTAGTTGCCATCCCATTGCCCGGACAGAAACGTCAATATATATGATATATGGTGCAGAATTACCCGACGTGGACATAATTCCAAGGCACACTGGGCTGTCTGCTGCACCACACAGGAGTCATACAGAGTTGGTTGAGGGCAGTGGATGGTGCATGTTGTAAGTGCAGGACAGGGCTTCACGTCCTGCATGTGGTTAGGCTTAGGCAACAAAGTGAGTCCCAATAACAGAAAGATCCTGGTTTTGGTCGAATACTGAAAAAGTGAACACAACCCTTCCTTGTGCTTCAAGTGTTTCCGGCATTTATCCCAGACTGCGTTGTTCCAGCTTCAAGGTTATGGCCTCTTTGTTTCCCCTCTTTTCTTTGGAACACACAGATATCTCGTTCCCTCATCTACCTCTATCTCTGTACCTCCTTCTTTGTCTCTTTCATTCTGTCTCTTGGTTTATCCACACAGGCACGCTCGCTCTCTCCTCGCCCCTTCCTTCCCTTTCCTTTTTTTTTTTTTTCATTCTGCAAGTCCCTCCTCTCGGTTTCTCGAGCTCTGTCTCTTTCACTTGCGTCGCTTATTTCTCTGTTTTTCTCTCTCTGTATACTTAACTGTCTTTTCCTTTTTTTTCCTTTTTTTAAACTGTCACGTCTCTGAGAGAGTGCAACATGACCGATTGGCACTTACCAAAAAAAAAAAAAAAAATGTGTTGTTCTAAATAGTTCTAGACACCCACAAATGCAGTACTGTGCACACCAATGAATCTTCAGTATGGATCAGAGAAAAAATGGACAACCGCATCCGAGTGTCTTTAATGACCCTGCTGTGGATGAACGCAGTGTGTGGTAAATACCACAGATGTTTACCAGTAGCCATGTAGAGAAGTCTAAACCGCCATCAGTCAGCTTGTGACTTGACGGCCGAGGAAAGTAATACAAAGAGGTTTAGTCCAAAATGAAATTATATGTTATATGAAAAATCTTGATACGCTGACAAGGACAATAAGATATCATGTGTGTTGACCTATTTTCTGCTTCAAATACACATGTAGCTTAGTATCACCTGTCGCGTCTTATCACCAGTAGAGAGAATAGGAAGCATCTTTCTGATCTGATGCTCTGCCAAGCAGGACATCATTTGTCAGTGCCTTTCAAAACCATTACAAATCACTGTTAAAAAAAATCCAAACTTTTATGATCTGACACAGTTTTGTTGATCCTTCCATTGTTGATCCTTGATCCCCGACCTCCTCCCTCTGCTGACGTTGTGGCGCTATTGCAACCTCGCACTGTTCCCGCCATCGCTCCCGATGGACAAGAGTCGACACACATACCCTGATTGGGCATGACATGAAAGTCTACCTGCTTTAATCGAGAACTCTATTACAGAACTACTTTAGAGCTTTATTTTCATAATTCTGACCATCATTCCTATCAATCATAATAACATTTTTATTCACCAAGCACATTATGTCAGAATGGAAACGGAAACACAAGTGGTCAGACCATCACACCGGTTGTTGACCAGAAAAAAACGGAAAAAAAAACCAAGCACTTTTACTAAACTCATTTGGAAGACAAAATCAGAGACAAAAGCTAAAACTATTTCCTGTCTTACTTACAACTCTGTCTGTTGGAAATATACATTTGAAAGAAAAGAAGCCTGAGAGTTTTTTTTTTCCGGCTGAGTCTGCTGATTCCGTGCACAGAAATAATTTACTCGAACACCCCTTGGATACCTTATGGCTACAACTGTGATACTACAAAGAGTTATCTTTGACTGTGCAAAGCTCAAAACATTCTCTAATTTAGTTTGTTTTGTAACAATTGTGTATGGGGAAAAAAGTCTGTTATGTAACCTGCAAAACTAAATGTGGTTACTACGCCAACAGAGCTGCACACTCCAGCTTTGTTCCCAAGGGTTTGACTACCCAAGGAATCCATACAGATATCTTTACAGGTTCCTTTGGTTCAACTTTGACCTACAGTTCATGCCATAGCTGCCACTTTTTTTTTTCTTCTGTGTATTGACTATTTATAAGGGACACTTTTGGACACTTATTTGACCTCCAAATCACTGGTTGAGCTGATCTGGCTGAATATATGTGATGTTCTGACAGTTCATATTCCCTTTGCCCTATTCTAGGCAAAGTTGCTGTGCTTTAAAATTTAACAAAGAAAGATAAAATGTCCCTTTTTAAGAAAGCTACTTCATATTAAATGTCACAGAACCAAGTGGAGTGGACTTGGGCGACTGAAACCCTTCGTATCCCTGTGTGTGAGATAACCAGACAGGAAGTAGAACAGGTAACGCCGCCCCAATCTCTGGGTGTTGAGATTGATCAAATTCTCTCCCACTCAACACGGCAAACAAAGCGCCATAACCTTCGACCTGGTTTCATCTAACAGTTCAAACTACACTGAAACTTCAGACGGAGGTCACCCAGGGAGGTAAAGTCTCCGGACAACCTAAAGTACATCGCATTCATCTTAAGATCTCTTAAGATCCCGATGGACCCTTCTCAAGCCTCCACTCCTTTTTTTTTCAGGTCTTTGAAGTCAAAGACTCAACTTGTCCAAACGTATATTTTAGTTCTTTCTTTCAATCTTCTTCATTTTATATTTCTTACTTAAGATTTCATTTATTTTGCCGCACTCTTCTGCAAAGTAGTCCCTTTTATTAGTTACTGAATTCCTCCTCCTTTTGTTTCCGTAGTGCACTGCAGGGGTCAGCGAGTTATTTATTTGTGACCATTTTGTCTTGAAAACATGAGGACTCGTTTGACTCGTCGGATGAAAGTGCTCTTCAAAAATAGAACTCTTCAAAAATAAATGAAATGTGCTTTTCCTGCAGCAGTCACAGGGGAAGTTGATATTGGTCGATACTCTGCAAGGGTCACCTCGGACTCTTTCTCTAGTTTATGTATTGAGGACTGTCGGCCACGGTCCAACTGAACTGCTTTTCCTCTCTGTTCTTTGCCGAACATTAAGATAGGATAGGACAGAAGGATATTAGGCTGCTTCCGTGATCATTTGATTGCTTACTACCATTAGTTACTATTAAATATATAGAATATTCTATGCAGAGCACATTATAGTGATAAATGGAAGGATTATAAACCATTTCATTTAGGTTTTAAAACCACATTCTGCCACAGGACCCCTTTACAACACAGCGCCCCTAGGCATTGGCAAATAATGCTTCAGTTGGTATTTTGTGATGTAAATTCCCAAACAAATTTGGAATACATCAAATTACCAAACCAACTGACAAACAGTCAACCGGGGAGCTTTGAGCCCCCTGCGGCTCTGGACCACGGGGCGGTTGCCTACTTTATGCAGTTGGTAGTGAAGAGTCAGAGCAGTTCAGTCCTCACTGGACATCTGAAAAGAGAGATCATCTTCTTCTTTATTCTTTATTACATGGGTGCTGCCTTATTGCTTTTGAATGATGATTGCCAGTATTGGATGGACAACATGTTTAAAAAGACAGAAAAATAAATGTAACAATAATGGCAAAATGGCCTCATTTGAAAATATGTTTGTCACTGAGGAATTATGGATACAGAACCCTGATTCAAAGCCAGAGAGATTGTTTTCGGTTGGTAGAAACCCCTGCTGAGTTCAAAAGAAATGTGGAGGCCCACATCAAACACCACAGACGTGCTTCCGAGGATCTGTTTCCAGGAAGCAGCTTTTGGCAGTGGGAATAATATTTATTTTCTGTGGTTTTGGAAATTGAAGTTGTGTGCCATCTGGTTGAGCCACAGAAAATCCACAAGCTTCCTCTGGAAAATCCCCCACGGACTCGTCCAATAGGCAGAGAGTTCCTTCTATCGGAAGGGTAGCTAAGCCAGTATGAGTTGTCTAATTTCTCTGGATCACCATCAATTCCTGTGTAACACCAACAAAAACACGGAGAAATGACTGACCGAGGCACTGAAGCAACTACTTCTCCACTGGAAATGATTTATTTTTTTCTAGTACAGTACTTTAATCTAACAGCACGGAGCAGAAGTGGCCCTTGTTCTGCAGCTGCATTACAATGTAGTTTTAGTCAGTAGTGTTACAGTACCATTCTGGAGCTTAAAAAAAAACTGGACTGGACACTTTTCCGCTCAGGGCCTGCATCAGGGTGTTTTACAAAATGGTAAAAAAAAAAATGTTTTAAAAAAGAGCTTGTCAATACAGTACAGAGTGTATGCATTCTTTTTTTTAAATCAATTATCCAATGAGAACTAGAAACAAATATGGCCTTAAACACACACACACACACACACACACACACACAAAAACACTCATAATATCACTGCCTATATGACCCTGATTAATAGGGAGCCATTAGTTTCGCTGTATTTCAGTATGACATGGAAATAGCCTGAAACTATGACATACTAACTTGACTTGACATTATCGGGGTCGTGCTGCTGCACAGCAACCTTTTTAATTTACTCTTCACCATGAACATATTTGCTGATTGTTTTCTGTCTGAATTCAATTTTCTCGTCAGCAAGCTATTAGTTCCCAGAGTGGTGAAGCTGCATTATCAAATTAATTAGGTCAGGCACTCTACAGTAAAACATAAAATGCAAAGAGTGATTCTCTTACCATGTACTGGTATGTATATACTGTATATATATATGTTTTTCAATAACAGACTACGACAGAGAAGTGGATCTTGTGCGTTTGGTTGTAGGACTGTGGGACCCTTTTAATTCCACAGGCTGGAAAGTGAATTAAACGACTTTTTATTTCTTTTATCATGATTTTTTTTTTTACTTAAAGAGATTCTCATGGGGTTTGGATTCTGAGTGCAGCATTAGCTCAGCAGGCACGTCTTGTTCTTCATCTGTCCACTGCCTCGCTCTGCCTCACTCTCTGTCTCTCCTGAGATCTTCTGGAGTTACTGCAATAAGCTACATCACCTTTTCTATTTTTCTTATCTCAAAAAAAAAAAAAAAAAAAGCAGAAATCACAGACATGAACATTTCTGACTCTAACTCTCTGAACTACTGAAACCAGCCTTAAAGTACCATTTTGACTTGTTGGAAAAAAAATGTTCCATGAACTGAAGTCTTCATGAATTTCTCGTACAATATTTACATCTCTTCACTGTGTCATGTTCTCTAAGGTGACATTTAGACTTTGACGGTAAATCACCATTAAAACCAGTACTCATGTTATGTGACACTAAAACTAAAACAGTCCATTTACAAGCTCTTTTATGAGATTTTTATCTCTTTTGGTTCCAATAAATTACATAAAATAAAAAAAATAAAACCTGTGTACAACATTTTAATAACCTCTGTAGCCTAAATGTTGTGTTTAAAAAAAAATAAATAAAAAAGAGGGATTCTTATTGTACTTGAAGTACCGTCTCATCATTCTTCGTTGTATGTAAACACAAATAAGCCGTGACAAGTTCTCGCAGAAGTGCTCTTCAAATAAAGTTATTGTTATTATTCAGCACCATTACTTCCCCCGAGGCTGCTTCCACCGCCAAGCGTATAAGTGTTTATGGTTCATGACACAATTATGATTAAGATGTTAGCCTCTCACAGCGAGGGGGAGAGGGAGGGAGATAAATAGAGAGAGATTCAAATGGAAAAAGAGAGAGAATGAGGGAGAGAGAGAGAGAGAGCGAGCAAGGGAAAGAGACAGGCAATTTAGCATCAGTGTCCCTCTCCTGGGAGAAAGGCGGGCGGCACACCGCTGACCTGTCACTGTGCAGGGTGTGATCGAAGAGGACTCTTTACATCTCTTGTTGCAGGGGGTGAAAGTCCATTCCAGGAGCCTCTTTATGCTGCACAGAGGAAGTTTTTCCCTGTCTTTAACTGCTGAATTACTGCTCGTTTTAAAATTCTGCCATGGTCTGATCGTCTTCCATTTTTTTTCTTTCTCTCCCCTTTCATTGCTCAAATCCAACCCCCACCTTGCTTCTGCCCAACCTTCTCTCTCTTTCCCCATCTCTGCCTTCCTTGGTAAACTATGGAGGCTTTTCTGCTCGGCCTCGTTGAAGTCCGCCACATCTTAATCACAGTGGGGTGCCGGTCCAGGCTCTGAGCTTGGGCGGTGTCACTCCCAATTCTCTCAGACTCTCCTTTTCCTCTGCTTACACTTCTGCCTCCACTGCTGGAAGCGATGTCTTCTGGTTTTCTTATTTCTGCTTTGCTGGGATGACGTCCTCTCTGGTTCAGTTTGAATCCAGTCTATTGATTAGACCTTTTAGTAGACAACATTAGTCACGCTAACAGAGAGCCTGCTAGCTTTGATAGCGTTGAAGATTAGAAGTTGATTATACTTGTGAAGTCTCGCCTCAGGGTTCGCAGGCTTAGTACCAAAAAAAAGGTTGATCTTAGATGCTAATCTGTTGTCTGTGTGTGTGTGTGTGTGTGTGTGGTTTGAATGGAACTTTTCCAGTTCAAACCAGCAGCCACAGTTGATGCTGCAGTTAAGCGTGACTTTATAAGATCAACCCTATGGAATGACATTGTGTTTTACAGATGTCAATATTCAATGCTGTAAGCACCAGAGTCCATTAACCTCTAATGCACACATTTTTTTTGGCAACTTGTTTTATTTTCCCTCTAAACTGCCTTTTTTTTTTTTTTTTTTTTTTTGCAATTGTGTTTAATTGACATTGTGATTGTTTCGCTATGTATTTAACTGATTTTTACCGAAATTATGGTAAACAAAGCCGATTCAAATTCATGAGAGATGAATGTTTTCTCTGCTCTGCTTTCCGTCTACATCCTGTACCACAGTGTGTGACATTTTAACTCTCCATCTTGGTTCTACAAAAAAAAAAAAGAGCAAATCACAAATGTGACGAGGCTGCTTCTTTAATTATTTAACCTCTAGGCTCTTTTTAGCACTGACGTGACCTGCAAAGACTGCTTTATAACATTAATTTCACAGCACGTGCCGTAAGAGACGTGGTTCCTCTCTCCTCGTTGTAAATCTACAGTTCTGTATGGCATCTGTCACACAGGGTCTACAAGCAAGCGCTTTGCCAAATGATCCTAATCATGTGCTCAGCAATGCTGTTGATAAGCACGCTAAAGCCACCGACAAAACGGAGAGGAGAAGAAAAAAAAAAAAAAAACACGTCTGCCTCTGCACTCGATTAAAAAGCAAAAGAAGTGGCCCAAAGTTAGTCAACTGTTTAAGTGTTCATTATGCCCTCCAGTCAGGCCTGGCCCCAGGCCTGGCTTCACATCTCTACAGCTGAATTAACAAGTGGAAATTGGGTGTTTTTCTTATTCTTTTCTTTTTTTTTTTTTTTTTTGTTTAATCACTGAAAGGAGCTTTGTCAGATACTGAACAGGTTGGGGCTCTTATTAAAATGTTTACTCTTATTCTCTGACCTTTTCAGTATATGTAAGTATTAGCCACACTCGTCTCGTTTTTAACGGGCCAGTAAGCAGCTGCAGCACACGACAATGAAGGGCTGTGCTGAGAATGTGGCCTCGGTGTTAATAAGGGGCAACGACGTGGGACAAAAGGCAGATCTGCTGGTGCACTCGGAGTAATTGTAAAAAAAAAAAAAAAAAAAAAAAAAAAAAGCCTTTATTTACTAAGGAAGATAAATACACTCGCATTTAACTCAGTGACTCTGGTGCACAAACATTAAAGGTCCGGTTAGTTTCATGGTCTTATTTTTTGTATTTAGCAAAATCATTCCTACTGGTTATGTTCTTAACAATGAATTGCTAAAATCTGCGAGCCACATCACGATCAGTAGTAGTAGTAGAAGTGTAGTGGTAGAAGTGGTACTAGTAGGCCCTAATAGCATAAAAAACATAATTCGAATATATAGTTTGTAAATACTTGCAATTATATTTATATGCGTATGTTATGAGAAATGTGATCTGTTCTCCATCTTAGGAAGTTATTGACCTTTAGTTAAACAACACATAGTTGGTTTGGTGAAGAGGCTATTTACTTCAGATTCTTTCTGCTCTTCGCCTCCGATGGCGCGCACTGATTCAGTGCTACTCTCTGTTGTTGAGGGTTGTAAAAGGGAAAGAAATAAAACCTTGTAGTGAGGTTCTGGAACTTCACCCATACAATATAAAAAGAAAATTGCTATAAGGGCCCTTTAGAGGAAGGAACAAGACAGTTAATAGCAATAGAGGAGTGGTGGGGAGAATTTCAGGACGGGAGCGCCTGGTTAATGGCTGTGCGAGTGCACAACACGAGAAGAAAACAGACACATGTAACAACGATAAACAGAGAAACATTCGCAAAAAAAAAACAAAAAAAAAAACACTTTTCTACAACAGTCCTATTAGTGCAGTACATCCAAATAAAACCGTTAAGAAGAGCTGACACTTGTTAGCTTTTAGCAGCAGCTTCTGCCTCTGTCTTCAGCTACTGGAGATTACGTTCAATGACCCTAACTAACAGCCAGTGAGATGTTTAGTGACGTTTCAGTCGGCCGATCACATTTCTCCACTTTCCTGTTTACCCCCACGCTGCAATGGCCAATAAATTGCCTCTGGCTGTCGGCCATTTTGTATATTCACACATTTGGAGGCTTGCAAGCACCAGTAATGGCGTATCCATTGGCAGCAGCATTCGGGTCCTGGTACCCATCCACGTGTTGTCTGTAAAAGTCCCAATGGGGAGCTGCCTGGCTATTTGGCAGCAGGAATAACCAATAACATTTTGTAAAACCTAATTTCTCTCTCTAATCAGAGACAGACTTTGTTTTCGGACCGTTGGGCTTTCTTCAGGCTCCCTGAATGAATAGTTGGCTTCAACAAGAGGCACCATTGGATAGCAGCAGTGGAGGGAAAAAGACTCAAAGGCCAATGATTTGATTTGCCTCCAATTTGCCACTTCTTTTCTTCCTCCCTGGCTCTTTAACTCCACTTTCTTAACACACACACACACACACACACACACCTCCACTCTTATGGGAGTGGCTATTATTTAGCTTGTAACAAAGCACCATTTTCTTTTCTCCGTCAGCCTGTGGCCTTAAGAGCTTATTGGAAAGCTATCATTACTGTTTGTGCATAGACGGGGAGTCCGTAGAAAGCACATAGGAGAGATGAGATGTATGTCATTACTCCTGTACATTTACGTGATTCATGATACACTTTGTGAGAGAAGGTAATACACTATATGTGTGGAAATACGAAAATGTCAAGCAATGTACACGTTCATAAAATGTAGTAAACTATTATCAATTTGTTATTGTGTTTGGACTGTTTGTTAAGCTACTGTAGACAATGCAGTCGCATATGATTTCAACCAAATAATAGCTGTATAGTCCATGAATACATTAATACTTTTAACTTTAAAGAGAAGATACATTTGTTTTCTGTGTATGCCTACTATCCATACAATGGAAATGAATACTGATAGAGAAATTATGCAAAGCAATGAAACATTTCCCAAACAACAATAGCCATTAAAAGGGCTCAAGGCAACAGTTCACAAATGTTTTTTTAACAAACACAAACGTAGCCGTAACGTGCGCTCTTCACTAATTAGCCTAACCCTTAATGAATCTAATAAAGAATAAAATGGACTCACAGCTTTAGTTTCAGTTTTAATAGTAGTTTAATAATAAGTAGTTTTAAGTATGACATATGTTCAAATGACGAACTACTCGTGACAGTGGTCCACCACCACGATCGGTGGGTGAAGTTGTTTTGTGCCCTAATCTAACCTCAACCAGAGCTACGTCAGATCAGAACATTTTTCTTTGGTGATCACTGGTTTTGAAGGCCCTGATAAATGATGTCGACATCGCATAAGAAAACGGTTGTTTGGTCGCATTGGTTTGCAAGTCTACCGGACACTGTGTATTGATATCTTACGTCAGTATGGAAAACACTGAAGAGGTTTGCAGAGGAGCCGTCTTACACACACATTAGAACAATGTCTCTTTTGGCTCCACGTGTAGAAGCTGATTGGTATCCAGCTTATTGTGGGGAGGCAGGTTGGAGAAGGGAACGAAACATTTTTTTTTTTATATCATACAATATATTGCTTCGTATTCCTTTTTTGTGTTCAGGTTATTGTACTTTATTAGAAAGTCTCATGCACAAGAGCACATATCCCCTCATGCCCATTTCTTGTTTAGAATTAAGTATCTACGCAAGCAAATTGCTAGGTTTGTGATGCAAGCAGCATTGCTCAGATACTTGCCTGTGTACTTTACGTTTACCTGGAGATTAGAAAGTATAAGGGGATCTGGGTCAAGTCATTCTTAGCCGTACATGCAAACATAATGAACCGGACAAGTCGCAAGGTAGCGGGGCCAGCATGGATTAGTTTCTCTTTAAAAACCATGGTAATTGTTGTTGTTCACTATCGGCTGGTGACCAAACTCCACTGCCCTCACCATTCATGGATGTAGTTGCATCTTGGTGACATATAGCGTTTTTAAAGAAGTGCGTGCGACCAACGCTCCGCAAAGAGGTTATCCGTCATGCGCACATTAACAATTTATGGCACGAACCACTATACTCTTAACACAAACGGATGTTTAGAAATAGTGTCGCCAAATAAAGTGTAACCAAACTGCGCGCATATGTAGATTGTATAAGGGCTAACTGGAGAAGTAACACATTTGCACATGAAAGTTTGAACACTCTTCTCCATCTGCCTTGTGAGCAGGTGACACAGGTGACAGCGAGCGGCGCTGTCCTCGCCAAGCTGCTGATGCTGGCGTCTCCACAACACCTGGGGAGGCTTGGCAGCTCCTGCAGATTTCTGTTTTACGTTTTATTTATTTTGTCTAGGTTTGTCCTTTTTTTCTTTTGTGAAGGCCATGTTTAATTCCGTTCACTGTATTTAAAATTAGGAAGAAAAAAAACAAATTTGTTGAGGACTACACAAAAGTACTTTAAATCTATTAAAAAATTAATTAGATTTTTAACTGTTTTACCAACTGCCTTTCATTGGACTTGCACGGTGTCTTCTTCCCTTCTATTACAATACCACCATCGTTGCCACTATATGTGCAACTAGATCTGTCACACTTGAGTGATTTTATTAAATTCTCCAAAACTCCGTCTCAGAACTTTAATGTTGCAAGACATGATCGGGCTTATTTTGAAGTTTTAGTTGCATATCAGTTTCAGGGTCAGTTATCTGAGCCTGTCACACAAGACCAGAAAAAAATCAAAAAAACAAATCTAGAGAGAGGAAATGGAAAACCTGTCCGTCAGTCTTTGAGTCGTGTGTGTGTGCGTGTGTGTGTGTGTGTGTGTGTGTGTGTGTGTGTGTGTGGTTTTTCATTATCAAAGCCTTGGTGTAAAGAAATGTCAGCTGAACTGGATCCCGTTGAAACGGGTGATTTGACAGGACGGCGGTTTGTTCCAGGGTCAACACAGTGTGTCTGCCATGACTTGCAGCCATTTCTTGGAAGGTCTGCGCTGTGGCAGGTGCTTGCAGAAGGAGACATAAAAGAAAGTGTAATGCAGAATCAGGTGCTTTTATTACAGTAATCCCCCACTCACAGGCTGCAGCTCTTTGTGAGGATTTTGCCAAAAAAGCTGATCAAACATCCTGTGTTACTTTTGGCTCGTACAGCTGCTTGTTGTATAATATTGTACTCCTGTTTGTATTTAGTCTGAACCCAGCGCACGGTTTTAGCCATGGGGTACTGCAGTTAAACTGTGACATCAACCCAAAATACTTCCGGGGGATGAATGTGAAGGAAACAACATATTTATCTTAATCCGGAATTTGTTGTTCCTTATTTGGTTTCAATCTGAGATTATCTCCACACCTATTGCAATGAAATTGGATGTAGATATTCGAGGTTCAAAGACGATAATTCACCCTAATTTTAGCTCCCCCCCCCCTTGCCTTTCCTCTAGCAATAGCATCATATCCATTATGGACATTCTACCAGCTTTATTTAGGCACAACCATCATGTAAAAATGTGAGTTCATGAGTTAACTGGCATCGTCACGATGTTTACTGAGGACATTATCGCTCTCCAAAATGGGGGAACTGATGGATTTTGTCGATTTTAATGACCCAATGGCCTCTTCCTCACATTAAAATGTTGTCAGAGATCAAAATGGGTGTGGTGTCCGATGGCTGTTTCCTTGGTTGAAATAGCAGCTTGGCCGATCAGAGATTTGAAGGCAAGATTAAGACAGAGGGCCTCTCCTTAGTAAGAAAAATCTAAAACTGAAGAATTGCCAAGAAAACATTACATTTTCAGCACTAAAACTGACAAAATCGATAATAGTTTGGTCTAAAGCTTACGCTGCACGGCATAATGAACATTGCAGCCTCTAAAGGACCTCAATGAGCTTTAGAAGTGTATTGTTCTTTATAGTTTAAAGTTCTCTCAGCTTTGTTTACTCTCACAGTTCCGATTTCCCTCTTTCCTGTCAGCCTAAACATCACAAAGATATGCCTCTTCATCTTTTTTTGCATCTTCCGTCAAACAAAAATGAAAATCCGACCGTACACAATTAGATTTCCCTGTTTTTGCTGACTGATGCTTTCCAGTGCCCTCTGTAGCTTTCAGCACTTTCTCACCGGGCCCCTGTCTTGTGCCATTTGTTTCAGTTAGTGGGTATTGTGCGTGGTTGTCAAAAACGATTGGCTTTGGTGGTCTGAGGCTCGCACTCCAATGCACGGTGGACAGTAAATTGTATTTTTTCACAGAGTTATTAGGCCATTATTATGGCGCTTGAAGTGAACAATGCCTCCTCGTCTTCACAGGCAGACAATTAGAATCATCATTAATCGGCACTATCAGCACATCAATGGGGCAGAGGGGGTATAATGGAGTTATAGACCACTTATGGGGCAATCAATCAATGTGATTGCTAACTAAACTGTCTTTCGTCGTGCCCAAACTGAGTGGCTGGTCAGTACTGGAGTGGAGTCCGTGAGATGAATGTTTCTGGCATGTTATTTGAACTAATGTTCAGATGTACCCCATCTCTTATCTTAAGGTCATTTTCTACACGGTCTCTGCAGCTGCATCACAAATCTCCAAGCAATCATGGCTGGCTCCACCATGGAGGCACAGTGGGTTGCAATCATGGCAGAATGCATAACAGCCAGACTAGAAAAGAGCCTGTAAATTGTTTATTTTCTACTCGTCCAGCACCAGCAGGCAGACGAAGTTAGCAACTAGCTGGTGAACACAGTGGAACATTTAGCAGATAAAGAGACAGATATTTCTCTCAGTTGACTTGGGAGGAGATAAAGGAGGAATGAATATTGGACTTTCACCACTACTGTAAAAGAATGATAATGTTTCTCTGTGTCTACTGAATGTGTGAATAGGCAACTTCGCTGACAGTTTCGCCATAACAGCTTTCTAAGATGACAATATGTCCACGTTGTGTTTACAGCTTGTTGCCAACAAGAAGCAACTATTGCAAATTCTCAGGGACATCTCAGATGAAACAATAGTCCCTGTGTCGATTCCCACACTGCCCGAACACCACATAGGAGCTGCATAAGTCAACATCGTGGTCAGCGCAAACTAGGCTGAAAACATGGCAGAAAGATGGAGCGAGAGAGAGATGCTAAGTCGGTGCATCAGTTCGTTACACAGAGGTCAAGGTGTTGCCCTCAGCCATAATCATTTCTTCCTTTTTCTCTCTGTGTCTCCTCGCAGATGACCCAAGAACAGTGCACTCATAGGAACAATGTCCAGAGTTCAGAGAAACCACAAGTGTACAAAGTGGGAATATACGGCTGGAGGAAACGCTGCCTTTACTTCTTCGTCCTGCTGCTGATGATCTTGATCCTGATCAACTTGGCACTAACTATCTGGATCCTCAAGGTCATGAACTTCACCATAGTAAGTCACCTTTTTGAACCTTTTTTTCTCAACACGTGTGCGTCTGGGCTGATGAATTGTTTTGTTTTGTCATCGAAAAACGATTGCAGCTGCATGAAGTGGTCATCATTGAGTCCCGTTTTCAAGGGAGGGATTAGTTTAATCAGCATGAAGTGCATCGACATGAACTCTTCTATGATTGCCACTCATTTCCCTGTGTAATTCATTAAATGTTAAACAATGACCCTCCAATAACTTAGTCACATCTCTATATTTGACGCCCCTACCAGCCTATTACATTTACACTTCCTACTGAAAGACATTTGCTTCACACTGGCGTCGTGTTCTTCTTCACGGTGTTACGGTTTGATCTGCCGGCTACATGCTGCCGTTGGGATTCACGTGTGAAAGTTTGTTTTAGCTTTTTCTGAGTGGTGCACGCTTTGCACTTACACTTTGATTGCTAATGTGGTCACGTGCTTGCAGGTTGGTTTATGTAGCTGTAGTAGAGCTGAGATACACCACACGCGCCTGACTGACTGTGTAGGGGGTTTCAGTGATGAGGCCTTCAGGTTGACGTGAATGTGTTTGCCATCGGGATGCAAATCATTAGAAAAAAAGTCATTGTTACTGTTCAGTAATCTAACAAAAAGTTCCCAGACATTTTAGCCGGTATATTCATATTTCCTTTGGATTTTATGTGTCTGCAGCAGTGACTGGTACACATACTGACGTCTAAAATCTCTCCTCTGAATGATGAAATTCCAATTGTGAGGATTCAAAGAAGTTTTTAAAGATGATGATGCTCAGCAGTAGGCGATTTGAGGGGTGGATGAGGCAGGATGCCGCCACCCCCCCCACAAATATGTTAGTCTAGTCCGCCTAACTCATTGATCCTTTATCTGACAAGTTAGAATCAATGGCCCCGACCATGGCTCCAAAATATCAGCAGCATAACCATGCTGTGTATTGGTAAATCCATGACACGGTCAGTGGTGCAGAAGTAGCAGACGGATGTGCGTCGTGTGCACATTCCCACCACTCTCTGTTTAGAAATATAATTAGCTGCGTCTGAAATGGCACAAGCTTGTTTTTTTCATTTTGTACAAATCTTTTATCTCTCCAGCCCCAGGTGTTTGAGGTTTTATGAACTGGGGATACAGTCAGTTTAATCAGTAAATTATTCAGCAATAAAAGAACACAAAAGGCATTTACTCCAATAAAAGCACCATGGATTATTAGTTTAAGTATGCGAACAATAATAAAGATCGGCGTGATTGTCAAATTATTCCTTCGTCCTTCGTCTAAAACCTTGTGAGATGATCTCTGAGACCGGCTCTCTTTTTTTTTCTTTTTTCTCACTGTCTCGTTTTGGTTTTGCTATTTCTTGCTGTCCCTGTCTGTCAGCTCCACATTCGCTCTCTCTGTCTGTTTAGTAATCCACTGTGCCTGTGATGAGTCAGATACAGATGCAACAGAGTACGACACACACACATTTATATAACACATACAAACACACACACACACACACACACACACACACACGGTTGTTGCTGTGAATAATGCATGAGGTCTGCCTCACAGTGGGGCTTTAATATGAGATCTATAAATCAAAGAGCGTGTTTCTAAGAGGATGATCTGTATGTTCTGACAGAGCGCTGCAATCGGGCTTTTACAATGTTTTTAATGCATCTGCCTGAGAAACAAAAAAAAAAAGAAGAAATACCTGTGTACATGTGGATCAGGGGCGGCCACCATTGTGCCCCTGAGCAAGGCACTTAACCCCCGTGCGTGCGTGTTCTAACCTTTCCACTGGCCTTGACAGCGGTTCACTTGTGCTTTTGCATATTTTTTTTTTTCTTGTATGTAAACGACTTTTGAGAACGAAGGAGGAATTCTTAACGAGCAAACAGAAATCTAAGAATGTGCATGAAATTAGCAGAAGCTCGTAGATTCGTCCCTGTATTCAAAGGAGCTAAACTGAAGGAGTGTGAGCGAGTAGGAAGTGGAGGAGGAAGTTTAGAGGATGGGGAGATTGGAGGTATGAAGAGATTAAATATTTACTGTACACCAGCAGCAATTACAGAGACGAGTGTGAATAATGAATATGGAGAAGCAGTGGACATCAGAGAGAATGGTGTTGGTGTGTGTGGGAGGGTGTGGGAGGGTGTGGGTCTACTTGTACGCATTAGTCTATATAGAAATGTGTATGTGCCATAAAAGACGTTGAACTATTTTTAACCTGTGCAGTTGTCATATCTCAATGTATGTGTATGTGAAAAGTGTACAAATCTGCAGTATGTGTGAATGTTCTGTTTTAAAATATTAATGTGAATTTCACATTGGCACACACAAACGTCAAATCCCCTGTGACCTCACCGTTGCAGCCAAGCAAAAAGAGTGCTATAGATAGAATATCACGCCATACTACTTTACTTACCTGAGTCTTTGCTATCCATAAATGGGAATGTTCCCTCACAGAGACTGGCCTCGACTGTTCTTTTTGGGATGTTTGTAGCATGTTGAGCCTCTAGTCGAGCTCCGGTGGTTCTGGAAGAAATATTACTCCAGTATGCCATGGCGCAGTTTGGAAACACATTTTGTTGCTCAAAACTGTCCCGTAGCCTAAAGCCAACGTCGAGTTTCATTTCCTAACCCACAGTATGCATAAGAAAATGTGCCTGAATGCAGTCTGAATTGACCTTTAGGTTGAGGCATCATCGTAGATCCGTGTTAAAAAATCGTTCTTTGGGTATTGAACCTTTTTTCTTTATTTGTGTAGCAAATCAGATAAGATATAACTGTATTTATCCCGAGGGAAATTGTTGTGACAGTTGCAATACACAGTAGGAGACAGTATAAGATGCAAAAAATGTACAAAAATGTACAAATAGTACAAAATGTTTTATACAAATATATATATATATATATATATGTAGAAAATTAGATGAGCTGAGATGGGGTAAGGTGCAGTATTTAGCAAAAATAACAACATAAAAAAAATAAGAATTACCAAACCAAACTAAGTGTGAAGAGGGAAGTAAGCTACATATGAAGCTAAATATAAAGAATGAAGAGGAGAGAGAGAGAGAGAGAGGTGGATGCGTTGTAAAGTCTTATTGCCAAATATGTATCACGTAATGATATAGTTGTATACTAAAACACCTGAGTCTCCTCTGAACTGTTCCTACTTTCCTACTAGGTCCTAAATATCCCAAACAGAATCAATTGTGTGAAAATAAGAGCAGCAGTGTGTCACATCCTCTTTATGCAGCTGCAGGTTATTAGACCAGAAAGAGACGCGTTCACACACATTACCGTGTTGCATTTTCTCCATCCTAGGCCGTGCTCTCCACTCGTATTTTTGAGCTATTATGAAAATGTGTGTCAAGTCCAACTTGAGAGCTCCCTGTTCCACAGATGGCTCTTCAAAGTCCTGCATTAGAAGGGGTCTTCAGATTAACTGTGAGCTCTGTGCAGCACACACAGAAGAACAGCAACTAGCACCTAAACAAATACCTTGATAAGTATGCATATGCAAATCTGTGAACTCGGGCTGTATGAATGAAAATGTGATTGATTTGTACATCGAGGCATGAGCGTGTAAATGCGAGCTGTTTCTGTGCGATTTAATTCTGGACTCTGTAAGGAAGACACGTGTACAAACACGCGAGAAAAAGGAGTCATCCTGCCCATAATTATCCAACCTGCTCACTCTCACTTTTGCCTGTTTGAATCCCTCAAACTCAAATTCATAGCAAAGCAACCTGTTTAAGTAGAGCTGAAAGTGAGGGTGTTATATCCCTCCCTCTACTTTAATGCTGGGTCAGTGGCACTTTATAAACAAAAGACGTGACCCGAGCGTCCAGAAGTGGATGATTTCTATCCAACCAATCTGTGCAGAACCTGCCAAACCAGCGGGAAACCAGCGTGTATGAGTTAAGGATAGCGAATAAAATTCTGTTCTTATCAATCGGGGGGGGTCTGTGCATTCTTAGATGTTGACATGCAGACGGAAAAGCGCTAGAATTAGTTTTGTGCTGGCTCAAATAATTTTTGGTTTATCCATAGTTCCATTTTGCAATGTTTATATCAAGGTATGTGAATTACTTAGCACTGTAAACCACGTGTAAAAGAAAGGTGATTATCTTGTGTTTTTAAAAAGTTTCTTTTTTTTTTAAGTTGTGTCTTGATGAATTGCACAAATACACACTGCACAGTAGATAGTGTGAATGTGTATATTTATTTATTTATTTATTTTTTAAATGATGTTTGATTCATGCTAACTTGCAATGATGATGCAATTTTAAGACTGTCCGTGCTTAACATGTTCATTAACGCGTTCATTCATACGACAGGAAGCTGCTATTTAACTTTGAGACACTGATAGCCCACACACCTGTTTTCACATACAGCAACCTCAGCATATCGCAGACTGTGTGGAATGCTAAACATTTATATAGTAAATTAAGTGAAGCTTCTAAGGCTAAAGCAATAGCAGTAAGATGGAGAGGGCGCAGTTGGCCTTCATAGTCAGGGTCAGAAACTAAGAGAGCTCAGGGCGGAAAAGTCATTAAAAGTTAATAGAATTCCCATAAATTTCAAATGAAGGGTTACAATGCTCCCAATAAGGATTGCGCTTAATTAGGAGCAGCCACTCTCATTTCACCCTGCTCGTGATTTTTTATAAAGCTGTCAAATACACCAGTGTCAATGCAGCTGGTGTGTCCGTCTCTGATGGCTGGTTTCCAGAGAGGGCTCTGTGACTTTGAATGCTTTTTTTTATTTATTTTTTTTGGAAAATGCAACTTCCAAGCAAACCAACGTATTGGCCATAAAAACACATATATACTATGATGACGATGATGATGATGATGGGAGACACAAATAGTGGGAAAAAGTAATGGGCCTGTAGGATGTAATGACATGTTTGTCTGATATGAGATCTGTCGCATCAATTATGAAGTCAATCTCTGATTTATGACTGTTATAGTAGTGTGTTGGTGCAGGTATGTGTGAGCATGCAGTACATGTCTGCTGTTTGTCGTGCAGATGTGTGTGTGTGTGCATGTGTGCGTGTGTGTGTGTGAGTTACTCCTTGCCTCTGTCTCTACAGCTGCGTTTCCAGCTTCCCATCATGTTAAATAGGGTCGTTGTAGCAGCAAAGACTGCCGGGGGCTCTCAGATTGAGACAGATTAAAGTGGCTGCACCTCATGTACATGGCGGTCCACAGTCGGTGTGGTATGGAGTAAAGAGAGAGGGCGGGGGGGGGGGGGGGGGGGGGGGGCGGCCCCCCCTCCCGGGCCGGGCCGGGGGGGGCGGGGTGCTCTATTGACTGCCCTCCCTTCCGGGTCCTTCCGCTCCAGTAAACCAGGCCTGTTCACCAGACAGAAAAGTGGCCTACATTAGTAGGGAACCGATATAATGGTGATACTCCAGTGCTGTTAACATGTTCACCTTTCCTGTTGATTAGCTGAATGTATCTGCCCGCTGTCAAAACCTGGATCAGAACATAGAGGTTGGGCCTCTTTTTTTTCTTTTTGGAAAAGTGGAATCACAATCTGCTTCCTTCTGATAACAACACATGGTTGATATGTCACGTCCTGAAGTTTTGGTCACGTTTTAGCAGAAGAAGTGATCAAATACCAAATAACGACCCGTATCATGTCGAAAATTAAATGCAAGACTTATTGTTTTTGTAGGTTATTTGAAGGCAAATAGTCCAAAACTTTGTATGAAATAAAAAAAATGTAAATGTAACTTAAAAATGCAAACATGCTGTTGCATCACTTTTTTTGTGGCACTTCATCAGCAGCACTTTTACATGTTCTCCTCCGTCAGTTCCCAGATTTCAGTATATTTATTTAAAGTCACAGGTTAATGTACTTTGCAAATCCGAAGAATGTGACGATTAAAATAAATGAAAGTACAGAGATTGTCCTAGAGGCAGGACATATCTATAATCAAATGCTGCTGCTGAGACCACTGGAGCTTTTTGCCTGAAACAACATCACATAGAGTTGTTTTCTTACTGCAACAGCTTTTCTTCTAGTGAAAGGTTAACATTTGTGTTGTAGGGGTCTCAAGGGGGGAGATGGAGGAGAAGCGGAAGAAAAGTAGGATGAGGGGGGGGGACAAGATGGACATGTCCGTCCAGGAAACGGGAAATTAACTGGTGTGAAAACACAAATATGGAAATGAAGCACAATACTTGGGCATCATAAAAAAAAAAAAAAAAAAGATCAAGATGCTTTCAGCCAAGTTAATCAATCACAAATACTCAGAATGCCTAAAATAGTTTCAAACGTTGCCTTAAAAACTTTTTTTTTGTTTAAATTACATTGAAAATGAGACTAATTTCATCACAAAAAAAAGTAACAATTACGCAAACCTTGACCTATCAGAAGGCAGATGTATCGAAACAACACAATAATCTGATTTTCATTTACTTTACAGACATCCATCATACTGTATCCACAGTACATATTCAAAAGCCTTTTTAAAGCGGTTGGTTGACTTACAGAAAACCATTATAGCCACAGATGGGAGTTAACTTTGTTACCGTAGAGCACTTAAACAGGACAAACAACCAGGGACGGTCTGCCTGGTCTCTGCTGCCAGGGAGAGATTAATGAAGGGGAGGAAGGGATGAAAAGCTCAAAACACTTTCCATTTATTTTTTTTCTGTACCTGGTCCCTCACCGGAGCCTGTACTCGAAGTGAGATGAACTGTTGTGACTGCGTGATACGGCTCGCTGCTCCTGGGAGACGGAGCTGGCGCCTGCCGGAGGAGGTTTGCAGCAGCTCCACATTGAGCCGTTGAACCTAGAGCCTTCGCCTCCCCGAGTCCCGGAAGAGGTCAAAGCGAGGCCAGCAGTGCCAGCAACTCTGACTCTGTGGGCGTCAGGGGGGGAAGCTTGACCTTCCCCTATTCATCCAAACCATCAGCACTCGCCAACTCCCCAAAAGCTCACTGTCCGATGTTGTTTATTCATGTTTGCTGGTTTACTGAATACGGATTTCTGCAGAACATTTGGCAAGGTCATAGTGATGTCTATGCATTTGTAGCGGGAGCTCGAATAGGAAATTGGAATATATGAGGTTGTTTTTTTTTCGTCAAACGGTTTAGGGTCGGCTCACCCAAACACGTATATATTTTACTCATTTCTAATGGTTTCCAGCCGTGCAGATAGTTCTGAGACGTCTGCCTCTGAGAATTCTCTGCTTCGGGCCAAATAGAGAAAACCAGAAATAATCTATTATGTATCCCATCTGACAAAGTGGTCACAGGCAGATGTCACGAACATACTCTGAGAGCAACACTGCATAAAGAATAAGAGGTGATGGCCTGAGGAAGACAACGCTTATTAGCCAACACACTGAGCGCTACCTTATGGCCCCCGTATGAATGTACCAGCCGTTCATTGTTCCTGCTCGGGTTCCTTTCTCGGGAGCAGCTCTTTGTGTGTAAGCTCGCGGTACCGTTAAAACACTCCGCAAGCAGCGAACTACTCGTGACCCTTGCTCTGATACAACAGTAGAGATGCTTACCTCCTCCTGTAATCTGAGAGAGGAGTACTAACCTATATTTATGATTTAGAGACAAACACACAGGCAACTATGTCAGTGTCTGTTTCACTGAGAGACAAACACACACACACAGCTGCGTGTGCTTGTTGTGATGGTCTATGGGGCAGATACTGTATCTTGGCCGTGTGCAGCGCAGCGGCAGTCAGTATTCCCTACTAACTGAACACGCAGTTTTGACACGTATGAATTATCATCCTCTAAAGGCTTCACTGACAAGTGTAAAGTTGTACGACTTTTACAAATGTTTGCACACATCAAAAGCGCCACATGTGGGATTGTTAGCGAGAGGTATTTTCATTCCATTGTGGGAATTTTCTGACATCTCAGACGCTCAACAAAAAAAAAAAAAGAATGGCAGAGAGTAAATATAACAGTGATATTGGACACATCCACTATGTCTCCAACCTTCTCTTCAAAGTCCCCAGGGCTGACTTTGTTTTCCATGTGTTTGAGCTGTTTGTTTTTGAGATATGCTGCTGACAGGCGACTGAAAGAAATGTAATAAGATGGTTTAAGGGGTGGTGGTAGTCTAGTGGTCTAGTAGTCAGGCTTTCAAATAGATCACCAGAAGGTTGTGAGTCCAATACCTGGCTGCCACCATTGTGGCACTTAACCCTGAGTTGCTCCAGGGGCACTGTCCCTGTAGTTAGTTCACTGTAAGTGCTGCTAAAATGACCTGTGAAAAGATGGAAAGTGAGGCCATCAGGAAATATTTCTTAAAGGATTTTTAAAAAGAAAATGTAAAAAAATAATTTTCTCATAGTAAAATAGGATTGTGAAGCCTGACGTGTTTCCTAGTTCATTCAGCATTTGGCCAACCAAAAGAAGTCAATATTGCATGAATGAAGGGTGAGATCTCTTGCTGGTCTTCCACCAGCAAAAATGACCAATAGTGTTTGTCTGCACTTAAAAGGAAAAAGATGGTGGCACTAGTTAATGGTATTCTGCATCTCTAGACGGGGACTTTACTTCTGCAACACCCATGTGCCTAATGTGAATATATGGAAATCAATTATTAGGCACATTTATGCTTGCTTATTTCAGTTGTGTGGAGGCTTAAGCGTGGAGGAAACACAACAGCATACTACATGGATTATTCCCATTTACACTAAGACCTGAAAACTGACTTTAACTCTTGAAGCAGCCAAAACATACAGAGATCTAAGCTCAGCAGGTGATTCTGAGAGGTTATAATCGAAATCGAGATATCCGTCATGACACCACTGCTGCCTTCTCATTTTGTGAACAGCTAAAGTCATCGGAAGTCATTTTTGAGGGTGAGATGGTGTGTATTTTTCAAGTATTGACTGATGACTCTCAGGAGGCAGCATTTTACCCAAATGTAGGCCTTTTGAATTCTTCAACTTTTTGAGCCCAAAGTTTTTTCTTACAGAAACCTAAGCAATTATATCTATTTTTGTGTGAGGGGAAAGGACAAGCTACAATATGAGACCATTTTTCCATTGGCAGAAAGCGGTTCAGTCATAATGCATTTGAAGACTCTCAGTAGATAAATATCCCTGGCTCGACTTGCGGATTGTCAGTGATGGTGACAGAAAAAAAAAAGCAGTAATTTTCCCCCTGATTGCAGCGTGCCTTCCTCCGAGCAACATTGATAAGATTTTTCAAGGGTTTCACTCATGGGAAAAGGGGGTGGGTAAAGAGAAGTCAAAGAAAGAGAAGATGAAGAGGCAGCTGATGATGATGATGATAATGATGACAATAACTGCGTTTGACTATAGCTTTTTATTTTTTTACCAGTTGCCATACTATGATATTACTATGATCGTACTGACCTTGTGATACTTTTGATACTACGGACTTTATTGGTTTTATTGGACCCCAGTTGTCTTTAGGCAAGAATCTGCTGACTCATCCGGCATCTGGGTTGAAGAAGAAATATATCTATCACGACCAGGCTGTCAAACTTCATCTGTTAAATCATTCAATCATAAATCATCATAAATCATAACAGAACCTCTGAGTAATGCTCCTGTTTTATGTGAGGTTTATTTAATCTATTAATTTCTTGGTTAAGGAGTTTCAGTATTAGTGTTTTTCAATCTCACATAGGGGCTGTTACTTTGTGATATTCAGATTTTTAGTGAGTGTGGGTTTTTGTAGGCTATATAGACTGGAGGTAAATGGGAAAAAACACCTACTTTTGTACAACTTAGGGAGCTATCTTTTTCAGTTCTGACCATGATTTCTGTTGGTAAAAAGAAGATTTTATCTGCATGTTGGATTTAAGATATAAATATCTAAACAATTAAATCAAAAAGATATTCGACAGATGTATTAATAATACTTTGATAAAGTCTTCTCTAATGCACCCCCGGGTCTCCACAATGACGTCGGTGAGAAAATGATCGTCATACCTCAAGGCAATGATGATCTAAACAATAACATTAAAAATCCAGGTGGTAAGAACGTGGAGCTTAAGTGAACCAGATTAAATAATACATTAAAAACCAAGGTCAAACCGCCAACAGTTTTCCTCATTCAGGTCCAGACTCTTCCCCCTTAAATTAGTCCAAAGCTGCATCCAAACAGCCCATTCTTGCCGACAGAATGCCGAATTGGCTGCTGGCGACATAAAATCCTATGCTGTTGATGAGGTTGGAGTTACTGGCTCTCATTGGGGACAATTAAATCTCAGTACCTCCAGCAGCCTTTACCGAAAGGTCAACAGAGAGAAGGATGGAAGAAAGAGCCATGAGGGAGACGGGGAGAGAAAAGAAGTCGACCCGAGACCGTCGGTAGGCTGTTTTCACAGTTCACGTACAATTCATTTCAGCAAAATGAAAGGAATAATGAGAGCGGGACAATAGGCATTTCGGAAGTGTGAAATGGAGTTACAGTCGAAGACACTAATTACATTTGAGGCAGAGTCTGCTAACTTCATGAATTCAGTGCTCAGGGGATGACTAATAAAGCTCAACTTCAAGATTTTATAGTCCCAAATGGGAAAATTAGCTTGCTGCAAGGCGTCCAACCAAATGCATAATTACAAAACATGAAGAGATAAAAACACAGAAACATGTGGCAGTGACAAAGAACGGTCGCTGGGTGAGAGATATTTGAAAGCTGCTGTGGAAATATTTAATTTTGGTCCTGCTGTGCAATGCCCAGGAACGAACAATCAGCGTGTTTTAATAAGACAGATTGAAATAAATTGAATGAAGATTTGTACACTTTCTACTGCTGTGTATCACGGTGATTAGGCTGATGGGTGATTGTACTCTAATTGCATACAAAAAGTTAAAGTTTCAGACCCCCTACAATACACATAATAGTAGGACAAATAGAGACGCACTCTTGGGGCACCATTATGACCAGAATTTAATTGTTACAGTTATATTTAACAGAACTCAATTCCATAAGATTTTTCCCGAGGAAAGACATTGCAACACCATACATGCTTATTACATCATACTCATTACATCATACTCATTACATCATACTCAAACAGGTACCTAATTGCTCCAGCGAACATGGTCTCGCCAATATATAAAATATTGAAAAACGAACGTCTTTGGCCCGTCACACTATTAGGTCTCTTCAGAAGCCAAAGGGCACTACTGAGTTAGGTGCTTTATGGGGACCTTCTTTATGTTGGTGTTCATGTACGCCAGCAACCAGTGAACACAACTGCTGTCATTAGTTTCAGATCTACAGCACCAATGCCTCAACACCATCTTAATTAAAACTCATAACTTAATTGTAACAAGGCAGCAACTTCTTTTTAATTATTCTTTTTTTTTAATGAATTTTTTTACTTGTGGAAGTAAAGTATAATATCAATCCAAAGACCACTAGCGCGGTTTGTCGCGAGAACCTCTGTGCCTTCCACCGTTTGATTTCTTCAGTGCAGCTCATCAAGATGCAACCCTTCAGGTGGAAAGAACAAAGTGGTTCAGTGTCATCAGCAGAAATCAATCTGGTCTTGTGTCCTGATAAGATGACCTCGATGAAGGAGGGTGTGCTGTGTGGGACTGAGAGTTTGCAGGATTTCACTCCGTCACTGATTAGCACACCTTGGAACAGACGGGGAGGACTCGTCAGTGAATTCGCCTGCCATTGTGATTGGTCAGGGTGATAGCCTGCAGAAAGTTAGCCCTCTGGCGCATGCTAACTCACACCTGCCCAAAACAGAGCTTTTTTAAAGATTAAAAAGAGCATGTAAAGGAATCAAGCCCCCTGGCACACTGCATATCAAATGTGAGCTTTCCTTGAAGTGTAATTACCTCGGTCATAAAAATGGCCAGTCAGACGAGACCTCGACCGTTGGGGTCAGGGAGGCTCAAACAGTCGTCTAGTCTGTCCAGCAACAGCGCGTCGTGAAGTTCATTCAAATTCAATCCCTGCATTAATCCGTCTTGTGCATGGCACGAATCATGCGTAAGAGCCGTTGTTTTGAGGGTACAAATTGCTCATTTGTAATACGGAATGTGAACCCACGTGCGCAAAATATTAAACATGGCACCCTTAATACCCATCAGCTGAACTTGTGGCTTCTCTTTCAGCTTGTTTGAGAAGAAATATGGCCTTTTTTGCCCCCAAAAAACTTTTATTGAAAACAGCACCACTGAGTGATAATGAAGCACGGCAATAACCAATACAAGCACTCGATTTCAAAAAAAAAAAAATAATTTCATTATGTAATATACTATTTTAATTAATGAGTAGCTAAATAGTGTTTCTCTTTATAATATTATTATTAACGGACTGGAAACCTGCCATGGGCTTTTTCAAAAACGTTCAGTTTTAAATTTTCTAGACTAAACGCTGGGTATGTCATTTAATAAAAAACATTATTTACATTAAGAATATATTAATGATTAAAATCTAATAATGATTATTTTGCTAATCCTCACAGAACCAGACCAGCAAGTAGACTCTGTATTGACTGATCACTATAGATTCATTCTGTAGGTCCTCACATCTTTTAATCTTTCACAGAAATGTGTTCACTTGAATGCCAGCAACTTTCTCCACGCTCCACTTCCTTGTTCTCTAACAGTCATAACTTGGCATTTCATTGTGTATGACATATGAGTCCACATGACTTAGTTTGAGTTGGAGTCCGTCTAAGTGGGTTTGGTCTTTTTCCGGATCAGTCGAGTGACTGAATGCAGACATTTTCTTTCAAGTTGGAATGGGTCCACAGTAATGATGCATCCATCACACTGTCTGCTGTGGTCTGAACAGTATTGTGCTCACTTCGCTCGGCATCGGCCAATCGGCTCGCTACTCCCTCACTGCGAGTGGGACCTGGATACCCCTCAAGTAAAACCCGTCTGTTTGCTATCCTGGCTCTGAAATGGTGAAACGAGCTCCCCATTGATGTCAGGTCAGCAGGAAGTCTTCCGTCGCAGACTGAAAACCCACCTGTTTCGACTGCACCTCGGTCAATGAGAGAAGAAAAAAAAAACATAATAATAATTATGTTCTTTGTATGTCGCACTTGCATTGGTTTGGCCTATTTGAAGCTATTGTACTGCACTTGTATGATTTCCCCTATTTGAAGCTAATAGCTTCAAAAAACTTGCAAGATTCTCGCTGTTCGGAGTCGTATCCTCATGATTGTTTGCACTTATTGTGAGTCGCTTTGGACGAAAGCGTCTGCTGAATGAACTATAACGTCACATAATGTAAAAAAGTAACACGTAAGTTCTGCTTGGTGGTGGTGTTTGATCACTCACAAAACACACGCATTCAAACACAAATGCTCTGCTAATGAGCCATCAGTCGGTTAATGTCAGAGATGAACCGATCGGGCCATTAGTTTGAGCCCGACAGACAGATACACCAGCACCCCCTTTCCATATTGCTGCTTCTGACATTCAGCAAGGTCCTTCACACCCGGTCATTACATAATGACGCGTGGGCAAATTACCAAGCAAATATAAAATCACTTCCTGCTCTCTGTTAACTTTCTTTGACTATCTATGACGGGTCATGCAATGTTTTGCTTTGAATCCTAAATCCTGTAATGAGACCAGTGATCTCCAGAGAGAAGATGTGTCGACTGAAAATGATCAATACGTCGCTTACTACTGATCGGTCAGGGCAAAAAGGCTAACAAGAACACAATGTGTTCACGGCTGACGAATGGCGTGAAAAGCAATACGGTGTAAAAAAAAAAAAAAAAAACTAAAGACACAGCTACACCAAGTGGAAGAGCGTCGATTTTCTGAGGTGCAACAAAGTCATTGACCCAAACTCCAGAGGAGACTCATCGCCGGGACTCTGGCTTTGTTCTCATCTCTGTTATTACACTTCAAAACATATCTCAGTTTCACAGGGTCACACACTTAGTTTTTCGGCGTCATGAAGGGTGTATTTCAAGAAATAAGCTCTTAAGCAGCAACATATTTCTCCGTTGGTCGTAGACGGCGTAGTCTTACTCAGCAGCACTTGATTTGGTGATTCGGCGACACAAGACCCTTGAGCCTCCTGCTACATGACGACCTTCCTGACTTCTGGGAACCTGACTGATGGTCTTGCTGGGCAAAGTCTAGCATCTGCTTAACGGCCTGTTGAAGATGGAAGAAAAGTGCAAAAGAAGAAGAGGGAAAGAGGGTCAAGTGAGAGATAGAGAGCGGGAAAACAGAAGGGAAAGGACAAAGAGTGAAGGGATCAGTAGGATAAATAATAAAGAGGAAAGGATAGAGGTAGTAGGTAAGAAAACAAAAGGGAGTGTAAAGAGACTTAAAGTGGTAGCCTATAAAGAACAGCAGAAGAGCGAAGGAGAGGGAAGGTCAGGGTTTCTTTGAAGTGGTGTTGGGCTCCCCGAGGACTACAAAGCTCTGTAGTTTTACTCTTAATGGGGGGGATTGCTCCACTCCTGTGTTTCATTAAGTTTTGGTTTGTTAGACAATTTTTGAAGCATCTAAAAACAATGTGCAAACATCTCAGAATAACAGGGATCAAACAAAGCAAAGCTCTCTTCTATCCTTAAAGAAAAGAACCAGGGAAAACACTTGTTGGCAAAAATAACAATTTACTGCAAGACTTGCGATTCATACGTACAACCCTCTCGGGGCCCTGTATATTCAGACATGGTGTCACATCTACTGACTTTTGTGTTGACAGTGTTGAAGCTGCAGCAATCAATATATCCTAAGATTAATTCTAAATGAACCAACGTCTCTCTTAGCTCATAGTTCACATGGTTTTGGACACATTTACTGTTTGCTTCAGTCTCAGTGCTGTCATCAAACTGGTGTTTTTTTTTCAGCAAACAACCTTCTGATTGAGGTTAGAAAAAGTTTGAAAACCTGATACTTTATACCCTCTCGCAGACTTTTGAAAGTCGCATCCGTCGTAGAAGCGGAAATGTAGACATCGGAGGAACTGTTCTGTTGTCCGGGTGGCAGTGGGGAACGCTCTCTGCCTGCTTCGATGTGCGCTCCTGTCAGCGTTGTGATCATGGCGCACGCAGATGAACACTGTCCGTCCTATGTCCTGCTGTGGAGATCAATCTCCGCATCGACTCATCGGGCTGCTATTATCTTCAGCCCAGCGGGGAGGACTGCACAGTTCTTGTGCCTCACAGTTGGTCCCGTCGATGACAAAACGTCAGAGTGCTCAGGTTGAGGCGAATCCATCTATTTGAGATAAAAATAAGGTCCGTCTATTTCCGGCGGTGCAGAAGAACCCTGTGAAACGTTCTCGAGCTCTTCGTTCCTCTTTGCTTCCTCCTGTCTCCTTTATTTGAGGTGCGGTTATGAAATGAGAGACACAATGTTTGACAAAGAGACATTTGGCTGTCTGAGGCCTTTGAGGCGGTTTCTTTTACTCTTTTACCCCCACCCCCTTATCTTATTGATCCCAGCACAGAAACCCCACCCACATATCTAACACACCAAACTATCGCCTTATCTCAGCCATGTCTAACCTTGACACAGGGCTCATTCGTTTGTTTTCATGTTAATCTTCATTCTCAAACCAAACATAAGGGAACTTGGTGAATTACTTGGTCTGACTTAAAGCATTTTTACTGATCTCCTTATCACAAGATGACCACGTTTACTTTCATTTCCTGTTCCCTGCTACAGAAATGTGAGGCTTTGCTGCTTTTCTCCGTTTTATATAATTGTAAATGTAATAAGTTTGGGGTTTGGACTGTTGACAAAAACAAGGAATCTGAAGACTTCGCCTTGTCCTATGAGCAACTGTGATGGCCATTTTTCAGTTTTTGACACTTTTTTGATCGATTATTTAACCAATTATGAAAATAATCAAAACATTAATCATCCTCCAATTTTTTTTTTTTACATTTTTTTTAAATTAGAATGGTGTTGTAATATTTATGGCATTTGAATGTTGTTGAACTCATCAGGCCCCATCAGGTCGAGTCATTTTTAATACAAGAACACATCAAACCTTCACATTCCATCAAAATCAGATCAGATTTAAACTATAATTTACAATAAAATAGGCCCTCTCCCTCTCTTCTCCCCTCTCTCCTGTATTTGTTTTCTTGCACATTAGAAAAGTAATTACAAAAGGGCGGATTTAGTGTGCGTGCTGTCATTTCATACGTCTTCGGGACTAAACTAATAGAGTGATTAATCTACCGCAGATCATATATTTCACAGCATGAGGTTCATATCTTATTTACAGGCCTGGAGAGTGTTTCCTCAGAAGGTGGATGGATGGATGTGTGTTCTGTGAGGTTTATGTAGGTGTGTATTTCCAGGTATGTGTTGACTTTTCGGTGTGGATTTGTGTGCGTGTGTGTGAGAGAGAGAGAGAGAGAAAGAAAGAGAGAGGGAGAGAGGGAGTACGAGACTCTCCGTGTTTGCTGTGCAGCATTGTGTTTATGCATGACTTCCCTGCATTCAGTAAAGTCCCATAAGGTAGAGATCAAAAGGCAGGGGTGGCAGATAAAGCTGACAACTTCCAGCTATACTCGGCCGACTTTTTTCCGTCGGGGGATTGGAGGGAGATAACATTGTGAGCGTGCACATGCGATTCAGCACACAACCCGGCGGACTAAACTGAAGGGAAAGTAGCCGCCAAGAATATTTTTTTTTCATGCGTAGCCTACATATTTCAGACATATGAAGAAAAAAAACATATTAGAGAAAAATCATGAAGGAAGGTTAAAAAAGGGAAAGGGAGAAAATAAAAAGGACATCTTGGCACTCCAAAAGCAGAATATGAAAAATATGGGCCATCTGTATCATCATTTAAAAAAATTAAAAAAACATTTTTTTGATTACTGCACTGCCACATGGCAATGCAATCCATAGGGACAGCAGATATAAATATATGAATATCTAAACAGGTGGACGGATTGGATGTTCATCCACTTTCTTCTCCATCGGCTTCCTCAGATGTGAATAATAGTTTAACAAGACGACCATCTCCTTCTCCAATCCCACTCTGGAGGCTGAACAAATATGATGACAGGGCTCAAAAAACAAAAGCATTATCAGATATCACCAAATCTCTTATATCTACTTTTTAATTATCCTATTAACCTTATTACATCCAGATAAGCTTTAACTAGCGAGCTCCACTCTCCTGGCCACGCCTGGCACTGCGGGCAATGGGTTTTCTATGGAACTTTTACTTAAAAACAAGAACATAAACTTTTTATTTTCCAGCCGTTCTACACGTAGACATATTTCTAGTGAAAGTACGCACCAATCTCACTTTTAGCTCGGCCCTCGCCACTTAACGATATTCCACCAGAGTCCCTTCTAACCCTCTGTATCTGAAGCCAACTTCAGCCCGTCCACATTAAAGGGAGATTAGAGTAAACGGATCAATTAAAGAGGTTATTGGTTGTGAAGCCGGAGCGTGTTGGAGTGTTAAGAAGAATATGTGATGGTCTTTGGGTTTTCAGTGGTAAAGCATCACACATATTGAGCATTGATTGTTTTCATGACATGGTTACTGGACCCCAACGCATTTTGTTTTTAATAATTTAACTCATCATGTCTGACACATAATCTATTAATGACAGTTTTGGAGTTAAACTGACTTTCAGGGTTTACTGACATTTCTGTTCAAATGCAGGGGCCTAAATGTGTTACAGTAGAGATGGTAAGAAATGCTTTGACATAACACATACTGCATTTACAGTTAATAATATAATGTGAAGCCTTTGAATGTCATCATGTAAATGTTTGAATCAGTTCAAAGTTACAACTTTAATTTATGCACACAGCGGTTTATAGAACCTTTCCACACTGCACATGCTACGTTATAAATCTCTCTAAGTCTAGTTTTTAATGAAAGCACGGGAGCAAATTAAATCAATTTCAGTTTTTTGTTTCAGCTGCTTGGCCAGACAACCCTGGTTAAATATTTTTAGAAACGAATAAAAGAAGAAGGTTGAAATTTCAAAACTAAAAGTGCTTTATTTCCAGTTTCTCATAATTGTACTGTACAGTACTTATGCGTGACTTCACATGTTGAATTCACTTTATTTTTTTTCTTATTTAAGTAAAACAATGCTGTGTGTAACGCACAACATTCTATCTGACAGCTGGAGATCTCTTTTACTTTAGATTTTCTCAGTAATGGCACACGCTGGTGTAGCTCAAACAGTAAACCATTGAAATCATACACCATGAAAAGTCTGTGCGTCAATAAGGGTGCATCAAGGGTTCTTTTTTTTTTTTTTAAGCTATAGATTTTTTAAGTGCACATTCAAGCTAATAATTATTCTCACCTGTTAAGTACTAAATGCATTTTTGAGTGCAGCACATTAACTTTCCATTAAGTGTTTTTCCCATTGTGGTTTCGTTTTAACTCGAAGGGAAAATTTGCCACGATTCAAGTGGATTTCCAATCAGTGTTAAAAGTAAACGTAGTCGATTGAAGCAATAAATTAGTGAGCTTGTGCCATATTGACTGAGAAAGCTAAATTTGCAGTTGCAAAATTGTGACAGGGATGTAGTTGGTGGGAAAGAAGGACTGCAGGCTCTCTCTGAGCGGCCAGGGGCCGTGCTTCTGCTCATAGACAGAACTTTTCTTGTTCTCGTCGCATGGATCGCAAAGGAGCTACGTTTCCAACAGCAAAAAATTGGCACCCCAAAATATGAGCGCAGACGAAGTTATGGGTGATGATACAGTTTACTGTGTTTTTGGCTGACTCGGATATCCAGCCGTATTTATCCGAGCAAGAGTATAAGGCCGATTAATGCAGCGTAGAGAGGCCGACGCTGCTGCTGCTGCTGCTGCTTCTGCTGCTGCTGCTGCTGCATTAGCCGTGCACGAGCATATGGCCGCCGGGGACCCTCCGGCACATCAGAAGCTTTCGCGCAATGCATCCTGGTATACACAGGCATCGTCTACATGGCTCCGTGAGACGGAGAACTCCGCTTTCTCGGCTAGTATAGCACATACTGATGAATGTATTGCTTCAATTGACTGACTGGTTGGAAATCCACATAAAAGGTGGCGACTTTTCCCTTTTAGGCAAAGGATTTGAATACTTTCCACTACTGAGCAACAGCGTCTCTTGTAGCAGCAGTTTAGCAGCACTTGCAGCAGTGACTGTGACAGTGACCGAACTGCATCTCTCTCTGATGAAACTTCATCACAAAGCTGCTCCAAGAACCATAAAAAACAATAACCGCTTCCAATTAGCCCACAGTAATTACTTAATAATCAGGAGATAATTGCACCACTTTGACTACTGTCACAATTTATTCATAACAGTGTGTGTGTGTGTGTGTGATGTGTACCTCATCATTATGGGGACTATATGTCCCCACAATGTTTGAAGGTGAATAACGTAAAAAAAATGTGAGGACACTGTGCCTCGTCTTGCAGCCGTTTTTCGACCACCAACATGTAAGATCTGCACAGTACAACCGATGCTGGGTGTCTTGTCTGGTTTGTGACTCCAGCGGCGCTCGTGGCATGTTGTGTACAATGCACGCTCCTCTCTGTGTCTCTTATCCAGCACACTGAGCTTGCAGGCGTGTGTATTCACACGTCAATCACTGCCGGAGTGAAGACCTTGATGCCTGCGCTGCCGCCGGCCTCTGAAGGCCACGCAGTCCGTCCCAGATGAAGATGAAGTTAATAAGAAATCTATCGGCCTGTGACACTGACATGCGGCAGCCTCGGGCACAGGGGAGCAGAGATGGAGTCTCTGAAAACACGTTGCCACACCGTATCTGCTCCTGTTACTGTTCTTACTCATTAGATTCAGAGCAAAGGCAATGGTTTGAGTCCTAACTGGCTCTTTATCTCGTAGAGGAGACGGAGAGAGAGAACCCTAAGTTGAGAGTTGTTTGTTTTTTTTTGGACCTATCTGTGCGTTGAACACTGTTTTTAAGGAGATGATTGATGGCCGGCCAAAGTGGGGGAAAATAGTCACTTTTGCTAAATGTGCAGACAATCGCTAGTCTTAGGAATTAATTTGCATCTGCTGCCAAGCAATACCGGATTTCTGTATTTTGACTGGGCAGCATATGCAGGGTACAAATGTGCTGTGCTGACCGTCAGACAGAGCCCCCCCCGTCGTCACGGCAAGTTCACCTTGCAACACTTACTGTGTTTGCTACCCGAGCACCTAGCATGCTTCATTTCTACATTAGTATGAAAATGAACATGGGTCATAGGAACATGTGTTTTTTTTGTACAGTGAGAAAGTACAACGTCACTTCTAATCAACTCTGTGAGGCTGCATAGAGATACTTTGAGCTACATGCTAACGTGCTAACATACTAACAATAGCCTTGCACTAAATCTGCTCAGGTTTACACAGCCACTGGTCAATGTTGCAGTGTATTTTTGTATTTCTAACAGCCTTTGTTCTTATATTATCTCTTAATTTTATAATTTGTTTCTTACTTTTAATGGTGGGGCTGTATGTAATGTCATGTCTTGTAAGCTACTGGATGCCTAAATTTCCCTCGGCATCAAGTATGTATGTATCTATCTATCTATCATGCTAACACGGTGATGTTAAGCCGCTTTATTGTTAACTATGTTAACCATCATAGTTAAAATACTGGTTCACAGAAACCGCTGAATGTCACAGACATTATAATTGCTGCTAAACAAAACTTTAGACGATCTTACCAAAGAGGGTTTTTAGAAACCTCTGTTCGTTCTGTCCGCACTGCAATGTGAGGCCAGTCATTTCAAAACTATACCTTGGAGAGCTTTTTTCAAACAGCTGATGTGGTGAAAGCGGTGGCTTAAAGCGGATGTAAGAACCAAACGGAGGAGAAAACGATGGCCTTTCACGTTCATCCGCATTAGTGTGGACATGAACTCTGTCTCTCTCTCACTATGTGTCCCCTCTTTCTCTCTCAACCTCTAATTCAGCCTCTCACATTTATTTGTCCTCCCGCCTTCTAATGTGTCCATCAGTCTCCCCCCCCCCCCTCCTTTTACTCCGCTTGCAGTCGGCATCATTCTCCTCATTTACACCCCAACACATTGTCTGTCTCATTTCCTCTTTACCCTTATCTTGCTCTCTGTGTTTATTTATCTATTTTAGCAGTCTTGTGTCTCCCTGACTTTATCAACTCCTCCTCTTGTTCTCCTTTTTATCGTCTTTCATTCTCGGGTTTTCCCTCCTCCAATCCCCCCTCCCCATCTGCTCTCCTCCACCATTGATGGATGATGTGGCGCTGCGTCGAGGGCCTCAATCAGAGGAGCGGGGGTTCGCTGTGGAGTGCAATCTCAAAGCCAATTCCACTGATAGCCATCGCAAGGTGTTGCAACATGACGTTGCAGCTATCACCTGTTGAGAGAGACAGAGAGAGAGAGACAGACAGACAGACAGACAGACAAAGAGAGAGACAGAGACACAGAGAGCGAGGGAGAGAGAGACAGACAGAGAGAGAGAGAGAGAGACACAGAGAGAGAGAAAGAGAGACAGAGACAGAGAGAGCGAGGGAGAGAGACACAGACAGAGAGAGAGAGACAGAGAGAGAGAGACACACACAGAGACAGAGAGAGTAAGAGAGAGAGAGAGACAGAGCGGATGACAGAGAGAGAGAGAGAGAGAGACAGACAGACAGACAGACAGAGAGAAAGAGAGACAGAGACACAGAGAGCGAGGGAGAGAGACACAGACAGAGAGAGAGAGA